>JAFIRS010000758.1:0-557731 GCA_018342105.1 Gonioctena quinquepunctata | reverse complement strand
TCAAGAAGTATCGGATGCCATAAAATCTCTGAAGAAATCTAAAAGTCTTGATATACATGAACTCAACTCTCAAATTATAGCAGATACTAGCGACATTATTTTAGTTCCACTTACTGATCTAATAAACTCCATCTTCATATCAGGAATATTTCCTGATTGCTTTAAAATTTCCAAAATAACACCGTTGTTTAAAAAAGGTGATAGAAATAATATCAACAATTACCGTCCTATTTCCATCATCTCAGTCTTTGCGAAAATAATAGAAAAAATCTTGAATAAACGATTGAGGTGCTATTTTGAGTCAAATAATTTTTTTAGCAACACTCAATATGGTTTTCACCCAATCGTCTACTGCTCTCGCTGTCTTGAAAGTCGTGAATGATATAATATCTACCTTGGAGGATGGAATGCAAGCTGCTATCACCCTGTGTGACCTTTCCAAGGCATTTGATTGCGTATCACATGATATATTACTTGATAAATTACATTATTATGGCATTAGGGAGTACCACTCAATCTGATACAATCCTATCTGAAAACCGCTTCAAGCGTAAGTATTGGAAATTCCCTATCTGATTTCAAACATAATGAGCATGGTGTCCTCAAGGTCTATTTAGGACCGTTGTTATTCATAATATACACAAACGACCTAAGTAACTATATGGTTCCAGTGAAAACTATTTCATTTGCAGATGATAATGACATTCCTTTATTCTGGAAAACTGAGATCGGAGCTGTACAGAACTCATGAAGAATTAGCTAATAAATCTGAAAAATTGGTTCGCAGCCAATAAACTCAAACTGAACAACGATAAATCGCAATCTCTTTATCTTTCGTCCACTAATGCCACAGAAACTCATTCTGCAAATTTACTAGGAGTAACTCTGGATAGTGATCTATCATGGAAACCTCATATCACCAAATTGAAAAGTAAACTCAGCAGTGCTCTGTTTGTCCTAAGACAACTTCAAACTGTAACCAATTTTAATGCACTCAGAACAACATATTTTTCGTTATTTCATTCAGCATCAGTTACGCTTACTATTCTTTGGGGTGGTTCGCCTGATTCTCTCTCAATTTTTCGTTTACAGAAAAAAGCTGTCAGGATCTTATCCAGTGTAAGCTATCTGGAACACTGCCAACCTTTGTTTATTAAGCACAGAATAATGCCCTTGCCGTGTTTGTATATTTTTCAAGTTCTGATAGAGATTCACAAAAACTCCTCGATGATCACTAAGCAATCTGATATACACAGCTATGGTACTAGACAAGCAGATAACCTGAGACCAAACAGGTTCCGCCTAACCAAATCCAAGAGAAATTCACTGAATTATTATCTCTACAATATACTACCACCAGAATTGAAATCATTAAGTTTAAACTTATTCAAAATAAGGATAAAAAAATTATTTTTGACACATTGCTTTTATTCCACAGAGGAATACATTGGACATTTCAGACTTTGTAGGAATAGAATTCGTCTCCCTAATTTCCATTCTTATGTTCACTTTTGTTTTTTTTTTTATCTATTTGCCACACTTTTACAATAATTTACAATATTTTTACACTATACGTGATGTACTAGTATTATTTTAATAATGTGTTATATTTTATATTTTAACAATATTTTATATTTTAACAATTTTTTGCTCTACAGTATTGTCGCTTTTTTATGACGTGCTACAAACATGTATTTGTAATGTAGTTAAATAAATATACTCTACTCTACTCTACTCTATATATATAGGTAAACCTGTGCTCGTTTTTATTTTTTTGTATTTTACTTAATTTTCTTAAAACTGACTTACCATATATACTAAGTGTATCAAAAACGGTGAATAAAAATTATTATTATTATTATTATTACATTGTCAGTCTACAGTCTACTACTTTTAAAATCATCATTTCTTCGGATGTTTTCGAGTTCTTGAAAATAACGGATTTGAACGTCTTTACACCACATTTTTTCAGCTTCCTTCATTTCATTTGCAGAAACTTCATTAGAAATATTTCTTATTTGACATCGACTGATGAATTTCATAATTCTCACCGTACTCCTCACGAGTTTACTCCATGAAGAAAATCTAGTGACATCAGGTAGTGGTAGGTTGTTATCAGTTGATATAAGACCAATGAATTCTTTCTTCATCTCTCTGGTATCTGTGTCATATTCTCCATCATCTTTTGGGCAAGTTTCTGGGGGCCGACCCAAAAAACCTGGACCTTGAAACCAGTCGGTTTCGTATTTGGATATATTCTCTCTTGTAGCTCTGTCCGCCGAATTCAGTTGAGAAGGAAGCCATCTCCAGTCATGACTACTTGAATTTTCCAGAATTTTATGTATTTTGTTGGTGATGAATTGCTCTCGATTTTAATTTCCAAGCATCTTTTTATAAGTCTGCTAATTTACATACCATTAGAGCAGCCTCCAATTCAAGCCTTGGAATAGTCAGTAATGGTTTCAGTGGTGCAACCTTACATTTGGAAGATACGAAAGAGATGTGAATTTCGTCTTCAAGTTCAATTCTCAAGAATACGACACTTGCACAAGCTTTTCTACTCGCATCAGAAAATACGTGTAATTGAATCGATTTAGCATCCGGTATTCTTGGAGAATAGCATCTCGGTATTTTTATTTCTGGGATACGTTTCCCTTCTTGCAACCAAATTTTCCATTTTTCAAAAGTCATTTCTGGAATTTCTTGTTCCCAATCGATTTTCTGTCTTCATAAATCTTGTAATATCATTCGTCCTTTGCCTATAAGATGATTGATGAACCCAAGCGGATCGAATATGGTCATTACCCAGTCGTAGCACCTGTCTTTTTGTAGGGATTTCCATATAGTCCGAAGTTTTGGTTGATATTTTGTCGAGATTCAACTTGAATGTGAATTCATCATCTTCTGTATCCCACTGAACACCCAGTACACATTCAACTGGTAGTTGTGCGTCGCTATTGAAGGCTTTCATTTTTAGAAATCTTAAGTTTTCGGGTAATACTTGCATTATTTTCTTTGAATTTGAAAGCCAATTACATATTTCAAATCCTCCTTTTTTGTGTACATGTATAACATCTTCAATGAGTTGCAAAGCTTCTTCCCCACTATCGCAGCAATCAAGGTAGTCATCTACATAATGTTTATTGACGATGGCACTGCAGGCTTTGGGATATTCGTTTATGTGCTCCAATACGTACGTATTGGGCCAAGCACCGAAACTCATAATATTAATTTCAAATATATCGGGATCACAATTCCGGTTGAACCCACGCCATAAAATACGTTGAGCTGATCGATCTTCTTCTTTGATGACAACTTGGTGAAACATCTCACGGATATCACCACAGAATGCTATTTTTTCTGTCGAAATGTCCATAGAATACCCAATAGTGAAGAGAGAAGATCCGGTCCTGGATACAACATCTCGTTCAAACTGAGTCCATGTGACTTCGCTGCAGCATCTAGAACTAATCGTAACTTGCCTGGTTTATTAGTGTTTTTCACGGCAAAGGGTGGAAGATACCAAATTTTGATATCATCATAGGTACTTTCTTCCTTGGACAGCTTTCTAAGATAGCCTTTTGTTAAATAATCTTCAAATTTTTTAAAATACGAAAGTCCTTGTCACGATCCATTTTTCTTTCTTGGCATCGTAAACGGTTCAAAGCAATTGTTTTGCTCTCTGGAAATGATACATTTTCATTTTTCCATAAAAGCCCTGTCTCGTAGCGATCACTAATTCGTCGAGTAGTTTGCTCCATCCGATCAAAACATATTTTATCACAAATGGAAATGTCGATGTCCTTTGAAGCTAGCCCACATTTATCTAGTTTGAATGACTCTTTTACAATGTCGTGTAAAAGATCATCCGTGCTATCAGTTTCACATATATGAAAACTATATGCTAGTTGGATTCTTCCTTTGATCATTTGTCCATTTATTACCCAACCCAATTTGGTCAATGTGGCCCTGGGACCATATCTGGAAGGTTCTATATAATTTCTTGGCATAGTCAGGTCGTAATGGGTTCCTATCAGTAGTGTTGCTCTTATATTCTCGAAAGACTTAACAGGAATATTTTGAAGATTCGGACAATTTTCAACAATATTTTCCATATTGAGGGATTGTTTGGGCAGATTGAAATTTTTGACAGTTCTCACGCCATCCATTGAAAATGTTTTTGAATCATGAAATTTCCCCTGATTTTCAATTAACAATTCTTGAATACTCGTCTCTTGAACCTGATTGTTTGTCCACTGCATTGTCAAAGGACGTTTCCCCTTTCAATCCAATTTCATCGCAATCCTTCATCAAGAAGTGTAACCGTCGAACCTTCGTCTAGTAGAGCATAAATCAAAGCCTTTCCTCCTGGACCGTCTATTATAACAGGCAGAGTTCGCAAAACAATGTCATCAGAACGAATTCTATGAATATGAGCAGACTCTTGTTGAATGTTCTCTCTTACTCTTTGCTGCCCCAAAGTATTGTCTCTAACTTCACTTCTGTTCGTATTATGGAGCCAATTATGATGTTTCAGCATGCAACCATCCACTGAGCAATTTTTTTTATAGAAACAATCGTTCACACGATGGTTTGGTTTGAGACAGGATATACATAATTTGTTATGGGTGACGACATTCCATCTATCATCTACAGCCATATTTTCGAACGTTGCACAACTTGCCAATCAATTGATGTTGCTTCTCTGATCACACCACACACTTCCGAAATTTTGACAATCTTTTTTTGTCATTGGATGTCAAAACGGTTTCTGGTTTCCTAGACTGAAATCGTTCCCGTTTCACTGTCGGAATATAAAGAAGACTAGTGGCTCTTCCAATATCTTTCAACCAGTCTGAAAACTCCAAAAGAGTCACTGAGACCACTGCTTTTTCAAATTCACCGTTAGGTTAGACACAAACTCTTCCAGGAGAATAGGGTACTTGATGTAGACATCATTGTCGAGGTGTTTTATGGCAGCCACCAAATTATTCAAAGATGTAGCATATTTTACAATTGTCTCAGGTTTGTTGTCTTTGGGAAGGGGTGTGGATCGAACTTGATCGCTAAGATATTTGATGATGAATTCAGGTCTTCCATACAAGTGCGTGAGTGTCTCTAAAATTTCGGTGACATTTTTGTGTGATATCAAGAGCATTTTCACTGATTCTCTCGCGTCACCTTTCAAGCATTTTCTGAGTCTGAGTAAGTTTTCACTACCTGAATACCCACGAATTTCTGTAGTTTCATGATATTCATTAATGAACACAAGCCATTCGGAGGGATTGCCGTCGAAAAAAGGTAAATTTCTATCCAGAATATGTTGATAAAATGTGTTTGAGGGCAGTCGCCCACTTTTCTTTCTTTTGGTTCCTCCGTCTCGAATATCTCACTCATTTTTCCATTTTCCTATGGTAAATTGGTTAGCCAATCTTTTATCATTTCATTTTTATCTGATGTTTTTGTAGAACACTCACTCATTGAAGATTTTCTTTGAGTTTTGTATTCAAATTCAACAGTTTCCTCCATAATCTTCATCCTATCTAGCTCAAGTTTCTTCATTATCAGTTTTTCTTTGATTTCCGCAATTTGTCTTTCAGCTTCGAATTCTATTTCTAACTTTTTTCTCTCTACAATACTCTTGAAATTCTTGATTCGGTTTTCCTGTCTGAATTCTTTGTTGCCTTTGAAATTTCGGACCCAATATCTTCTTTTCGAAGTTCAATGGTTTCCTGACGTTGTCTGGTGGTTTCAATATTCGATGAAAGCTTCAAGTTCTCCTTTTTGTTTGTCTTTTCATTTTCTCGATGTCTCGATAAATCCAATGTTTTGGCTCGAATTCTACTGCTACGTCGTGGGGCGTTTTCATTCAAGTTCATACTTTTTGACGTTCTAGCGATGTCACTCATTTGGTCGACTCAACTTTCCACAGTTTCTGCTATCCGGCTCGAAGGACCAATGTTGCTGACTGCAACGGGACTGAATGTATTTCAGAAAGTCTTTTTTAGGCTGGTTCGGTATTAGAAATTGTAAAAAATGGGTGATGTTTTCTTCCTTTTCTATATTAATGACATTAAAACTTCATATCTATCAACAACTTTTCAATATACTGGGCTAATATAAAACCACAAACGTAATAAAGAAAACAACAATATTTAACAAGCAGAACAAATGAAAAAGACAAACATTTTACAAACACAAGATTATGATTTTAGCGTCGAATAATACTTCCAGATCTTTGATTTTGTCGGTCGCTAATAAGTTTGTGTCTGTAACTTTATAGATGTAATCAACAGCATAATACTATATAAAAAGGTAATTTTTTGACATTTGCGATTCAAAAAATTAATATACCATTTCGAAAAATGTTACCAACCAAATCCAGAGAAAGATATAACTTTGCATACAATCATTTCATGGAATATCGTAAGAATAAAAATGCAAGTTCTTCCTCAGAAAATGTTGTAATGGCATACTTCTTGGAACTTTATGGGCGAACTATTCAATGTTGAAAGCAACCCTTGCAATTAGACATGATATGTGGATATATCTAAATATCAAAAACTTCATTCATTATTGAAACGGCCGGCAGAAGGTTATAGGCCAAAAAAATCCAAGATTTTAACTAAAGAACAAATTTATACAGGAATCTTTAGATAAATACAATTTTTAGTGTGGAAAATATTCATGGGAATGATCCCACTAGTTCCCATGTTCTTCCAGTGTTCAATACTTGTACTACTTGTCAAATAACTGTAAATATGAAAATTAATTAAAGTAAACTAAAAACACTCCACCACAATTTTCACAAAAAATTCGTTTACAAAACCCACGACACGTGTTTCGCTACACTATAGCTGGAACTGTTCCACTTGAAAAAGCTATAGTATAGCAAAACACGTGTCGTGGGTTTTGTAAACCAATTTTTTGTGAAAATCGTGGTAAAGTGTTTTTAGTTTACTTTAATTATGGATTTTCATCAAGCATCGGCCGCGTCTATTCAAAAAACAAAAAAATAATTTCAAAATATCTTTTATGTGTTGAAATTCTTATAAATAAAATTATTTTAGAAAAAAAATTCCCAAGTTATTTTCCGTTGACTGGCAACGACAAAGTGCAAGGAAATATTGACTTTTTCCTTCAAAAATGTCAATATTTCTGATCGATTTTCGGAATAAGTTATTATTAGAGATACTATTGTCAACCATACAAGAGGAAGATTGTGTGACTTCTTTCAATCGTTGAATAAACTTACAGATGTGGCAAGAAATGGATAGAATGTAATTTTCTGACTCAAAAATGTAATTGCGATAGGTCTTGAGGAATAAGACATTTTTCGTGGTCTAAGAAAGCAGAACTCATTATGTATGTCACCGACTGTGCATAACATATTTCTTTAACGCAGATTTAATTGCGGTAGCATTCTTCTCATAAGGTTCCAACAATCCCTTAGAAGTTGAAAGCACTGATATGCTTCTATTTTACCATTTTTCTTTATGAACTATATTTTTTCAAATATTGTTTGTTTCAACTCTGTTGACCCTAAAATTTGTACTTCTTGGGAGGAACAAATCTATGAATGGCATCATACAAAACATCAGAAAAATTGGTTGAGATCAGATTTATGTCATCATCCAATAACGAATTCTAATCAACCCTAGACAAGTAATAAGTAATAAGGGTATAATCACCATTCACATTGAAAACAATAGAAGATTAATAATAATAATAATAATGCATTGCAAAAAATACAATTATTAACACAAATATAAATGAATATTTGCAATATAAAAGGAAAACTATTTAGAAACTTTCAGGTACCCATTATCTATGGTATTTATACACTTAAAAAATAACTTATATAAATACAAGATTTTGCAATTTAGAATCGATAAATTGAACTAATTAGAGTTTATTAGATAGCCAAAACAATGGTTGAAATTTATTAAATTGTAGGTTTAGTTGAATAGGAAAAGGAAATGATAAATTGTGATAAATATTTGCAATACCTGTCTATGGTATTCTTGTTATTGCAGAGTTAACTAAAATATACATACTATAAGGACTTTACAATTGAGTACCGAGAAGTTGATACCATTATATTTATTTGGAGCCATATGGATTGAAAAAGGGAATATTAAAAGTTTTAATCTTTATAAGCTGAGTGTGTAGTGGGTTTTTTTGAAAATATTAGAAATTATAAAAATATATGAATATTCTGAACAGAATCAATGATGCCATGAGAAAATGTTCCACTCTCTATCGCTATTAATTTCTAAACTTTTTTCTAACAGGCTTTTGAGGGTTTCCGATTTGATGTTTCTAAGGATTTGACTGAATATCCTAGCTATATTTGGTCTAGGTAATATTGCGTATGATGCAATGCTGGTTCTGATTTTTTAATAAATTTTTATTTTTGAAAGGTGAAACGTAATATCGTTTTAGTATAAATCTGACTGATATCGAAATTTTTAGCTCATTAAACAGTAGAATAGAAGAGTATCGAGTCGGTCTGAAGGACATGATTTTGAGAACCTTTTTTTGGATATTTTCAAAGGGTCCAAAGTCTAGTATTTACGGGCATTGATAAAATTAATAAAGAATGGATGTTGAAAAGGGAAACATTCTCAATTGAATACCCCACAAGAGGTTATCTTGACGATAGAAGATAGTGACTAAAGTTTATCTTTCAGTCGCAGTTGATTCCACATCTGATTTTATGAACATCCTGTTTATATTTTCAACAAATCAATGGATGTTATATTTTTATTTCTCCATGTGTGTATCCTATCTCAAAAATGAATCCAGATGAATTCCGAGATACTTTATGTCCGAGGATAATCTCACAATTTGATTTTTCATCTGAATATGTTCATAGTTTGGTAGATTATTTTCAAAGGATGTGAAGTATTATTTCAGTTTTGCCTACATTTACAGTCAATGGATTAAAGATAAACCATTTGGTAATTTTTTTAAGATCAATTTCTGGCATACTATCCCACGTTTTCCCTATGTATACAATTACGAGATTATCATCGAAGAAGATGATCTTACCCAACGACTCAATATTGAGCAATTTATTTAGATAATTTGTTTTTCTTCATCATCTGGGTTTTTTATATGTCTTTATCTCGAGTTTTTATCGAATTGATCAATCCTGAAGTTATCTAGGGTTTTTTCTTGTTTTTCATTTTAACTTTAATAATATTTGTTGCTTTCTGAGTCAAAGACCCGAATTTATAGAAAAAAATTTCGAGGCGAGTTCAGCATCAAAGCAGTTTCCCATCTCTCGATTTCCATAAGTCTTATAAGCTCATTCTCATTGAGTTTATGCAATAAATTAGTGAATTCTTTTTCTAGAACATGTGCGTTTTTTATCGCCAATATGACTGGATAATGATCAGTAATTAAAAATTTTACTATTGAAGGGAACAAACATTGTTTTTTCATAATCCTTATTTTTTCCTCCGACACATATATGGTCCACGCAGGCTGATGATTGTGACGTCACCCTAGTATTTTTCTTTATCAGCAATATAAACCATAGAGTGTATTCAAGTGATAATCCCTGTCCCTACCCCTACCCAAGATATCAATATTAAAATCCCCAATGACAAAAGTAAACTGCTATTCATTATAGTTATGATGCTAATTTTTGTTTTATTAAAATTTAAATTAATCAGATCACTGTATATCCTTTTTGATAAATCAGTACTCCATCATTTTTTTATACTGTTTTCATGTGAATAATTACATATCCATCAATATGGTAAAGCCTCTGATTTATTATTTTCCAAATTTCTGTCAAAATGATGTAACTGAAAGGATTTTGGATATTTGATATGTACAATTCAAGTTCTTCAAAGTTCCTACGAATGCTCCTTATTACAAGCTTTTATTTAACTTGCTTCGTTCATATGTCTTTCCGGTTCAAAATTTGTAATCCATTTTTGGAGCATTTGCCGACATCCGATTGAGCTGAAATTTGGCAGGTGTTCATAATTCCGGTGACAATGCTTTATTAAATTTTGTTAGAGAAAAAACAAAGATGGCGAACGAGTTTTGTGATTATGGTCCGATTCAATTCAAAATTGGTATGTGGGGGTTTTCGGGGTCGGAGATTATGAATTTTTGGTCAAAATTTATAAAGTCAAGATGGCCGCTCCAAAATGGCGGACGAGTTTTGTGATTATGGTCCGATTCTATTCAAAATTTGTATGTGGAGGTTTTCAGAGTCGGATATTATGAATTTTTTGTCAAAATTTATGAAATTGAAATGGCGGCTCTTGGAATTTTTGTTAGAGAAAAAAAGAAAATGGCGCACGAAGATGGCTGACGGGATTTAGGTTTATGGTCCGATTCAATTCAAAATTGGTACGTGGGAGTCATCAAAATTCACAAATTAAAATTCAGAAATTAAAGACGAGTTTTGTAATTATGGCCCCATTCGATTCAAAATTGGTATGTCGGGGTTTTTTTTAGTTAAAATTCGTAAATTGAAGATGACAATTCTAAGATGGCGGATGAGTTAATCTTTAGATGGTCTCTCTTCTCCCTTCTAATAATGATTGTTTCTTTCAGTAATGTTGTTAAACAAAATAGATGTAATTACCTAATTATAATGAATAAAAAATAGCCAATACTGATGAAGCCTCTAGCCAGAGGCGAAACGTCTATCTGAAAACTCTCATTTCTCTCATCGAATCAACATCCCAAGAACTTAAAAAAAAAAATATCAACAAGATTCAAGAACCGTTCTGTCCAAATATATATATATATATATATATATATATATATATATAAATATATATATATTATATATATATATATATATATATATATATATATATATATATATTATATATATATTGTATATAAAAAAAAAAATATATATATATATATATAAAAAGATTCATAATCTCCGAACGTAGACACAATATTAAATCTAATCGAAATATAAACCACAACAGTTAATTGACCGACATTTTTAGTTGTTTAATTTTGATTTGAAAAAATGACTAATAAGAAACTTTTCAAAGACAAGCTTTCATTTGAGCCGTGTACTAAAACGTATGAAATAAATTTAAGTCATCGCATAATATGATTTAATTATTGTCTGTTGAATTATTTGGTTTCAAAAAGCGTGTCGAGCGAAGGATACCAATAAATTTGATTGGAGGACTAGATAGCTCAGAACTTACAGGAAAACAAGGCCTCATAATAACGATGCTTTAACAAAAATGCATAGATTATATAAGGTGTACTTAAGTACTAAAAAGCACAAAATGAAATAATTAATAAAAAACCTTTTTAAAGACAAGCTTTTATTCAAATGCACTAAAAAGTAAAAAATAATTGCTTAGGATGTGTGACAAAGGTTATTCCGTGAGTTATAGTTTCAAAAGCTTGTCGCTTTTGTATTCGAACTGAAAACTTTGCGCGACAAGCTTTTGAATCTATAACTCACGGAATAACCTACGTCACACATCCAAAGCAATTATTTTTAACTTTTTAGTGCATTTGAAAAAAAAGGTTTTTTATTAATTATTTTAATTTTAAATGACATACTGTGAGTATTTTCATAAGATAATTCATATTAGCTAGATCATTCAGTTGTTGAGTATCATCTAATTCAATATTAGTTATTTTTGATTCGCTAAAGTTCCTGATAAACTCTCTTCATCCATATTTGATTCCCAATTGATAAACAAGCAATACAAAAAATTTAATACAGAAATTTGATTACACTTATATCTTATATCTAAGTTAAACTATTTTGATTATGATGCACGTTTGCTTATCATATATTTCATGAAATCGAAGTAAAGGGAAAAATATTTGATTTATAGAACTAATTGTTTTGAATGCTATGTTATGATAAAAAAATTAGATCTAAAAATGCATTCCTAGAATTTAGAATACATTATAATAACTAAATGAATTTAGTAATGCATTTGCTGGCAAGTTGTCAGGCAGTTGACACTTAGTTGACATCATTGAATTAAACAGCGTCAGGTAGATTTTATGACCAGAAAAGGTTATTTCCACTACATGATCCATAGTATTAGTATGATTGGTATAAAGTTCAATATTAAAAGCTGGAGAATATACACCGCACCGATATTCAGGTTCTCTTCACCTGAAGAATGTTTGACAAATACATGTTTAACATATTATTATTTACATCAACAGAACTGGCAGATAGACAATTCCTAATCGTTATTAGAATACCACTACCCCCTATTTTAAATGAATCTATGAAGTCTCTATATAATCAGAAAATATCAAAACCCTTCAAAAATAGTTCAGAATGCGCAGTAAATGTTCATTTGTATAGTTTGGTCAGCAGTCCAGAAAACTTTTGGCTCCTATCTATTTTTTAGGTATTTGGTAATACGAGGGACATCATTGAAGTATTTAATGTTAACAACTTCTGCTGCTCTCTTCCAGTTCTCTTTTCAACTCATTCCCTAACCTGATCTGAAGTTGTATTGAATCTGCATTGATCGCAATAACTTTACCTCTAAGAGAGCCTTTTTTGGCTCTGATTACATTACATCCATATAACTATTGAAAATAACTTCGAGAGCGTGGTAAACATTTTTGTTTTGTTTAAAAATTATCATAACTCTAGATATGTTCAAATCTTCATAAGTTAAATTAAACAATATTTCGTCCACTCTTTTCAGATCAGAAACTTGATCACTTGAATCCGTAAGTAAAAAAACACTTTCATTTCATGAGTAATTAGAAAATCACAAGATTTAAAAGTTGTTTGATTAAATTGATATTTTTGTCAAATTTTTCGGTGAATGCATTGACAAAATTTATTCTACTAAGTATCCTTATGCCTGTAAGGCTTTACATGTATCCAACAAATTTACTAAATTGTTTTTACCATATATTGTATTTTATATGTTTTTGGAAATAAATGCGTATCTATCTATAGATGATGAAAAAATTATATATTATCTAGAGTGCTTAATGAGAAATATCCTGTTATCATTAAAAAAATTGTGATAGATCATTTAAAAAGAATATTATTTTTACTGTAAAATGTTAATTTACAAAATATTGGTACAACTATTACAATTAAAAAAATTTAATATTTACAATTTCAACGAAAATATTTCCAGATATGTAAAATAAAATGAATTAGAAACTCAATGTCATTTTTACTCTGACTGTGGTTTGCAAAATTCAATATCGCCTTGAGAGAAGATACATGTTTTTCTTATTTCTAGAATTCGGATGAATTTAATTTCTCATGTGTATTATTATGTGTTTATTACACCTTTGGCAATTAGAAAATTACCCTTGCTGATTTTACCCTTTTCTGTGGATATGAATAAGTATGAAAATTACTTTCTACATCCTACACATATTTCCTCTTGCTTTTTGTGTAATAAATGAAAAATTATCCCTGAAAAATATGTAAATTTTTAAAATCTGCACGATCTAGTAAATGAATATATGTGATACTGACAAGAACATCATAAGTCATCAAAAAAAACATTCAAGGCTATATGAATTGGAATTAATTCACTGAAAATACTACAATGAACTATTTGGATATTTGACCTTGTGTGCTGAAATGAGGATTTTTTTTAACAATTCCTATGGTGGTAACTGGATGGTAATGACTAGGCCATTTTTTCACTGTGAAATGAAAAGTTAGCAAATCAAAGACGGCAAAGTATATGTAGAAATTTACCTGAATTGGTTCATAGAAAAAATCTTCGACTCCTTTGGTGATACCAAGCACAAGCCCATATGGATTTCCTAAAACATCCAACCCCAAAACCAACACATATAGCTGTTTTACAGCTTGACCTACATAATGGTTTGTTGCCTCAGAAATTAGCTGTCTTTGTGTCAAAAATGTGTAATTCCTTTCAAAAAATGCCAACCTGGAAAAGGGGTACATTATATCATATAATATATTTTTTCTCATACATACTTGAATACAACATCCTGTACATCAGTAAGAGTAACTCCTATCCCCTGCAGTAAAACATTAACAAAATTTGGAGTTGATAGATTCTGGCCTGAACTAGCTCCTGCAGCCATTGAAAAACTTATGTGTATTTTGAAGGGTGAGAAATGTAGTAAATCGTAGAAGCTTTTTTGTTCTTCAATAGAATGGGTGAAGGCATGTGAATATAATGCTTCTTTCACCAATTTAATATCATCCAAAAATAATTTTCTCTGAAAAAGATAATTAATCTTTACTTAGCATTAAATTCAAATAGGAAGAAATATGTGATTACCTAAACATGATCAAAATACCAGTTTGCAAAATACTAACCAATATTATTTATATTTTTTCATTGTTATTCTTCTAAAGAGTTGTTTTCTAATTCTCGACCATAAGGCACACTGGCAAATTAAAATTTGTTTTGTTTTAGAAATAAGTTATCATGAAATATGTTGATATCTACAATTATAACCACATGTAGAGCATAGTTCAACTGGATTACTTGCAAAAAATGCAAATTCAAAGTTAAGAATGTTCATGTCAATAATCTGGAAAACCTCTAGGTTACGATTTTCCATATCCTCCCTTCTTGTGGGAGGAATCTCATAAACTTTATCTTTCACATAACCCCTTAGAAAAAAAAATCATAGGTGTCCATGGAATTGGTTTTCCTGTTCCTATCCAGCTCTCAGTAAATTCGTTGTCAAGATGAAAATTCATTGTTTGGTACTGGTGCACCGTCGTGCAAAAACTACATTCTCTATTTGATATTTTCAGGGATATGTTCTTAGACAAGATCCGAATTATTTTTATTATTCTGACTATAAGTGCGAATTATATTGGGGTAATTTTGGAAATAGTAATGGAAGTTATTCTTTTCAACAAAATCATTTAAGTGGAAAGTATCTTCATCAGGGAACAGGACGTTATGGACAAAAAATTCTCCATGTACCCTTTGTTGACCCCATTGACAAAATCGGATTTTTTCTCATGATCATCTTCAAGTATTCTTTGATATAGTTGAACGAGGTAGGAATAGGATTTATTAATTTTCGAATCATTTTGAATTGACCTATGTCCAATTCTCTGGCTGAAACTCTCGAATTTGTTGTAGGATTTTCTGTAACACTCAGTAAACCATTTAGTTGATTTTCTTCTGTGAGAACAATTTTAGCACTACCAGTTTGACTGAAATATTCCATTAAGTGCTCAAATGGTTTTCTTCTTTCGTTCGCAAAAATACACAAAAATTAGTTGAAATGGCTGAAACTAATTGACTGCTACAGTGAATGAAAGTAATTCACATATTCCCCGATGTCAAATGCCCCTTTGAAATTAATTTGAATGATTTGGAGGTCACAGTAAACGTGTAAAGTATAGAAAATCTCAAATTACCCAAAACCTACAGAATCCAAACAAATTAGTGCAGAATTGAATTCTAGATCTGATAGGTTACCTATTTCCAGAGTGATTCATTCGAAAAAACAGACATTAATCTTTGAAAAATGTCTAATTGGCAACTGAAATTTTGTTATTCTTATTGCATAGGCTTAGAGCCCTATGCATGCACTCATTACGATATTAATTTGAAAGCTTCTGTTTCAAAACTGTAATCGTAGTGGATTTAAAAAATCACGAGTGCAAACTTCAAAATTTGGAAAAAACTGAAAGAACTCGAAAAATTTGATTTAAGAGAGAGAAATGCCGCTGGGATACCGTGGGTAAATGATATGAGAAAAAGTCAGTTGTATGAGAAGAAGTGAGTGAGAAACTGTCGCGAGATTAGAATTTTGTATATTGGTTTTTTAGGGCATTACAAGAGGGCCTTTTCTTCATTAAAGCTGCCCGGAGCAAGTAGCCTTCCAATGTTGAAGAGAAGATGGCGTCCAAGACAAACAGGAAAACCGTAATTGGGCGCCAAAGTGATAAAAGTAGCAAAAGACTTTTAAATTTTTTCATAAAAAGTTACAATTTCATTCCTATATGATATTTTCATAAATATAATTCATTTGTAACTTTCCAATATCATCCACAACCATCTAAACCGATTAAAAAGTGAGATAGATGGCCATTTTTCATGCAATACTGTAGAATACAGATGAAAGTCTGTCTGGTTCTGAATGTTATTTTTCTGAATTGCATTGAAAAAAAAACATATTGTGAGTATTTACAAAGATTAGCTTTTGCTGGTTATCTTTGTAAAATGGGTGTTAAACCTTGTACTGGGTGGCGATAGAAGCAAATAAATAAATTATGCAAATATAATAATTGAATTAACTTATTTTGATAACCCACTAAAATTGCAGTTCTTCAATATATTCCTGAATGAACCAGAATTAGATGTAGTCTAAAGATTAATATTAAACTTCCCTTGATACCTACTTCAACTGTGAAGATTATTTCAATAGCATATGAGACATGTTTTTTTTACTGATTTATCAATTCTAAGAGACAAATGGAACTATTGTGTGGTAGTCATTAAATTTATCTGTAACAGTTTATACTCACTTCATCTTCGTCAGAGTATTCTGATTGTTCCAATAATTCCACTAGAGCATTCACAAATCCCAAGTCAACCTTCACATGGAATTCTTGAACAAGTACTTTGAAGTATTTGAACTGTCTTATCTGACTATTCTTCAACAGAAGCTGAACAATGCTCACTTCTACAAAAGGTTTAATACCTGAAATATATAATTAGTTTTTTCTTCAGAAACAGAAAACATGTATTTACCACTGCTAGCAGATATACTTTTTGGTGGGGGTATTGGGGCCAAAACCACAGGAAACACACAATCAAACATTTGATTATCAATTTGCAAACGATTAATTTTTGCATGAAGTTGCATTTGACTGGGACTAGTTTTTATATGAAACCACAATCCATTAAGATATGATCTTCTGATTTTTCTTTTATGTGGTTTCAACATCAATTCAGATTTGAAGTCGACCTCTATCTTGCTATCAATTGAAATAGTATCGATTTCTGGATATTGTTCTTTCCCAACTTTCCTGATATACTCCTGATAAGCATTTTCCATTAGTATTGATTCTTTCGGAGTGAGATGTTTGAATGTTCGACCATCTAGTTTGCTTGTTTCCCATATAACACCTAGAAATATATGTAAATAAATAACTAATGCATGTATATTGGATGATTTTTTTCATAGGTTCAAAGTTATCGCAGCAAAAGCATTCTTTTTTTCTTGTGGGTATACTGATATTTGTTTGACAAATAATTAGAAGGCTCCAAAAATAAATCCAACCCTTTTTTTTCTGCCGAAACCAGAGAGATGCATCATATGATTCAGTAGGAAACATGATTATTTAAATTCAAAAATGTACCTTATGTCACATACCATCGTTTGGCATAATAACAAACATACTTAATAAGAGGTATGTTTTCTGATTAGCTCCTGAATGCAATATCTTCATCCAGCATCAAATCGAAAGAAATACGCAATGAGCGTGTGCTATCATCTGAACTTCACATTAACAATTGTTAAATGACTGGGGACAATGGTGGATTTTGTTGCCATACCTAGTATCACTAATATATCAATGGAATGAACTGTGTATCGAACGGTAGCAAAGTAGCGGCACTGAAAAAAGTTTCCTAGCTTCTTTATATATATATATATATATATATATATATATATATATATATATATATATATATATATATATACCGGGTGTCCCAGTATACCTGTTCCAATGGATTATCTCAGCCATTTCAAAAGATAAAAATTTGAAAATTTCATGATCTCTAATTCGTTCAAGGAACCTTCAACTGAGAAAAACAAAAATTCAAAGTCACTTTTGCTGATGACACGACGATATTGTGGAACAACAAAAACTCAAATGATTTACACCATGCAATATCTACTGATATGAAAAAAATCAAGGAGTGCTGTGATGCTAATTTGTTGTCCTTCAATATCACTAAAACAAACATTTTATCATTCAGATGTGCTCTTGATGACCTGTCATTTGGTGATAACTTAGTGATCAAGAACGAGACTCAAACTAAATTTCTAGGTATTCACATTGACAATAAGCTCAAATTTATTGAACATATCAAACAACTTGAAAGTAAAATTTCTTCTGGATGTTATGCAGTGAGAGTAACTTCAATAAATTTGGGAATAAAAACTGCCAGAACGGTGTATCACGCCCTCTTAGAATCTCACCTACGTTATGGAATACCGTTTTGGGGAGTATGCAATTCATCAGCACTTCTGTCTGTATTAGTACTGCAGAAACGGGCTATCAGGTATATGTGTAAGATTAAACCTCGTGATTCATGCAGACACAAATTCGTTGAGGAAAAGATTTTAACAGTGATTGCTTTGTTCATTTTGGAATCGGTTTGTCTCATTTACAAAAATATGTCCCTATTCGAGGCTTCGTGCAATTCTTATAACACCCGTTCCACCGCAACAAATTTGGCCAGGGATTCTATTTATTACAATGGGGTCAAGATGTTTAATCACTTGCCCTCAGATATAAGACAGGCAAATTCGACCAACAAAATGTTTAGAATAAGAGTAAAAACATTTCTGGCTGATAGACCCTATTATAATTTGCAAGAGTTCTATAATGATAAATTTACGTGACAAAATGTGCATATTTGAATATATGTTATATAAGATTTTTGTTTATATTCTTGCTTGGATATAGATGTTTGTTTGTTTGGTGTAATAGGTGTGTTCATTTATGTAATATTATATATGATTGTATATGTTTATATGTGTATTATATAAGTTTTGATGAGATTTGTAAACAAAACTACCCACAACCATGTTGATACAAAATTCGACGATGAACTTCATAGTGTATGTTAGATACTTTTCTGTAGGTGTTTTTATATTTTTTTTTTTTTTTTCGTTTTGTCCACAAGATTTATTCTTAATGACAATAAAGTATATTATTATTATTATCACTTCCGGTTTGACTGGAAGTGACTCTGACTTTTTTATTTCAAATAGCATCCTGTATATTTTTTGCAATTTTTTATTTCTACTCAAAATTATCTTTCCAACAATGTATCACACTTTGTATTTTACATTTGATTTGATGGAGAAAACCTCAATTAAAATTTCAAATTGAAAGAATTGCAATAGGCTATGATATTTTGTGTAATCTTCGTCCGTAGCATTTTTTCTTTTAAAGACAGTACTATTTCTATGATATGATCCACTTGTTGCCAAATTCGAACCCAAGCGTGTGAAATACATAGCGCTTGGCATTCGTCTATCAGGGTATTTCTCTCTTTATGCACGTAGGGCAGCACGACGATTATTTTCGCATTTTCCATAAATCAGTATCATATCCAATTTCTCTTGATTAGTGAAGTTATCATCATTTTCACTGTTATTCATTCTTATATGTTGGTTTCTCTGACACGCACACAACTATTGAGAATTATTAACTGTCAAAGTTATAAACAAATGTATTCAAATGTTTCCATGGCACACTAAGGTTTTCATTCAAGAATTATTTATTCTTCCAGTTCTACTACAATTCTAATAATTTGAAATTTGACGTTCTCTTCATCATCTCGAATGCAAAATTGTTCATGAATTATCAATTATTATTGAAAAACTTGCAAAAAATATACAGGGTGCTATTTGAAATAATAAAGTCAAACCGGAAGTGACTTTCAATTTTTGTTTTTTTTTTCAGTTGAAGGTTCCTTGAACGAATTGGAGATCATGAAATTTTCAAATTTTTATCTTTCGAAATGACTGAGATAATCCATTGGAACAGGTATACTGGGACACCCGGTATATATATATATATATATATATATATATATATATATATATATCTAAATCCTAATTTAAAATATAAAAAATGAAGTGGTAGACCTAACTGGATAACTCTAATGAATAGTGCACATGCTTACATAATATGCTTATTATGAATTGAAAAAATTATGAGTATCTTGTAAGCTGTATATCTATAACTTCAGTCGTTTTTTGATAAGATTGATAGAATTTAAAATCAGCATTTCTTTTTTCAGAGTTTTTTAAGCTCGGTAAAAAAAAATTGACATAAGTATGTATAATTTCTCCGACCAATATTCCTCTTCGGCACACTTGTTTTTGTGTGCATTATTATTTTCTGCCTTGTTTGGTAAGTATGGTTTAATGAATATTTTCGACTCACTAAATAATTTTTCAGTAGAATAATTTCTGAATAAATTTTTTAAGTGAACATCGAGAGACCCACCCCATCCAAGGAATCCATCCAGATTTTTAAAATGTTTGATAAATATTTAAATCTTTGAATAACATACTTCTGACAGTGTTGAAGACGTTTATTATGTGCCTATCCCATCTTAGGTGCTGATCAATTGTCACACCTAAATATTTTATTTCTGAAGCTGAATATATCTCAATGAAGTCATTATTATGTGCACTAGACAATAATCTGAATTCTGGAAGTGAGTTTTTATAGCACGTGTTGGTCATATATTTAGTTTTGTTATAGTTAATTGTCAGCTTGAACCAATCTAAGATTTTCACAATATCACTCTCAGATTTTGTTTTGATATTCGTCCAGCTGTTATCTGGAAAATATATATTATGAACAAAATGGGTCCCAACACCGTGCTTTGGGAAACTCCACACAAAACATCCTTCTCAGTACCACGAATGTGTACAATTTGTTTTCTGTTACATAAATAGCTCGAGAAGAGCTTGTGAGGAGTTCTCCTTATCCCCACTCCCTCAAACGCCTCTAACACGATCTACTTAATCAAATTCCTTGGAGAGATCAAGGAATATACACAAAGCTGAGTCTCCATCATCGACTGCTTGGTATATGCTCTTACAGAGATGGATAATGGCGTCATTTGTTAATTTTCCGTCTCTGAAACCAAATTGCTTTTCGGATAATAACTTGATGTTTATTCAAATATTTCTCAAACCTTTACTTTTTCGTTTTTTTTTTGTCAGTGTGGTAATTAATGAGATAGGTCGGTAGTTAACAGGTAGGGTTTTATCTCCTATTTTAAATTTTGGTTTAAACACTGCTAAGTTAAATTTATTGGGAACATATCCACTGTGTATTGTCATGTTGATTAAATTAGTTAGTTGATACGATATTTTCTGATATATATTTCGAAGTTTCTGCTTTAATCGAGTCGTCTCCAGGGGCCTTATTGGATTTGAGGTTTGCAATAATTGTTTTTATCTCCATATGGGTTGATGGTTCTAGAAAAAGAGAATTTAGAGTTGGTTCAGGTATGCGCAGCATTTTTGCTTGGGTAGTTATTTTATTGGCCATCTCTACCTACATTGGCGAAGTAATTGTTGAACGTGTTAGCGATATCCAATTTTTTCTCTACAATTGTACCATTTATGAGGAATATTTGTTTTATATCATGTTCACGTTTTGATGGAAATATTTCATTAAACTTTTTTAAAATGTTTGGTATTTAATTTGTTTTCATTGATTTTTTCCTTTTTTGTATGTTTTATCAGAAGGTTCATATAATTTCTATAATTTATGTACTCTTCCCAATACCTAATCGGATCTTTTTTTAATTTTTACATAAAAACATGTTTGTGATTTATAGGAACTGGAGGCAGGTTTGGCTGAGGAAAAACCACACATTGTGTGCATAACTGAACACTGGATGAAGCAAGAAGAAATTGTCCTGCAAAGACTTGGTAACTACACTTGTACAGCAGAATTCTCAAGAGAGCTCACAACGGATGGTAGATCTGCTATATTTACACCCGATTTTTAAACTGTCAAGCCCATTAAATGTAATTTCAATCTTGCAAAATGTCTAGAAGTATGCAGTATTTTTATTAAAATTTTTAATATGTATGTTTTAGCTCTGTATAGACCTCCTCTGGGCTGTTTTGACACCTTTTTAACCAAACTTGAACAAATTCTATGCAATTTCACTGACAAAAATAGAGTTGCGCTGGCTGGGGACTTTAATGTGCACTTTGATACTCCCCAAAGAGAAGCTGTCCTGCTCTGTGACCTGCTCAGAGCTCATGGTTTTGAACACAAATTTAGGGAACCTACAAGAGGTAACTCATGTCTTGATAACGTTTTTATAAATTTTTCACCCGTAAAACTGACCGCTCAGGCTACTTTCAGACTAGGCGGAACGCGGATCGCGGAAATGTCAAATTCCATATCATTTTTCCGCTATAAACAAAAATGCTTTCTCACTATGCGGAACCGCGAAATCAGCTGTTTGGCGCTAACTATCATCAAACGTTTGAAAAGTTAACCCCTAATGAATTAAATACCGATCTCCATCCATGATGAAGTCTAATAAATTGAAATTAGTCATTGGATTGCCTCAAATTAGTCAAAATGAAAAACAGGTCTCAAAAAGCTAGAGAAATACATTGAAAAAAATTGTTGATCTACAAATTATATTTGCTTAAGAAAACATTGAGGAATAAGAGAAGATTTTGGGTTCGAGATATTTTTACTGATGACATGAGAATGAAGCAAGGAGAAAGCAATAAATCATTTGAGGAAATGAGGCTCCATGACTCTGATAAATTTTTCAATTATATGCGTATGTCGCCTCAAATTTTCGAGATACTATTATGTATTGTAGGGCCGAATATCAATAAAAAGAACACAGAACCCAAACCCATACACCGTTTACTTTTAGGTTTGCTGATTATTTCCGCCATATATAACTCTTGTCTCTTGTTTATGCTTCCGCCAGAAAAAGTTGACTGAAATTTAACAATTTCCGCCGGAATGACCTTGAGATTGAATTCCAACGTTTTCATTGGCCTAAAATTAAAATTTGACATTTCCGCGATCCGCGTTCCGCCTAGTCTGGAAGTAGCCTCAATCGCTCGAATTTGAGCTTTCTGACCACAAATCCCAAGTGTTGTCCTTTTAGCTAAATTTAGATAACAACCCTAAAATGTATTAACGTAGGCAACTCTGACCTCACAAGCAAGCTGGCCTGTAAAATTTTTACAATTTTATTGAAAACACCCCCTTTAATTTTATTGAGGATGAATTACTAACTGTAATACACAAAACTGAAAGGTTTCTAGAGATATTGGAGAAATCCTATACGGAGTATTTCCCACTAAAAACACTCAGGGTTCAATCTAATGATCCAGGCAACGGCTCCTGGTTTGACGACAACCAAAAACGTATGCGTGAGCAACTGAAGCTGCTTGGGGAGGTTAGCAGGCAATATAAACTTCCGGCAGACATTCTTGAATACAAACCCAAGTAGCACAGATTCATAAAATTAACATAATGACTTTTTATACCGTCTTAAAGACCACGTATTTGCATGTTTTAGAACCAAAAAGTTAATGTGCGTTTTATAACCTTCAGGCGTTGCTATGACGTCGTATAGTAGATATAACGAGAGTACAATAAAGAATTCTCAAGATGAAGTTATACTGTGGTTTGTATGTAAATACATTGTATGTGTCGTTAAGTAGAACTTAAGAGCAGTTGCTGTGAAGTTATTATGACAATGAACATATGTGGTTCTAATGAATAGATTTTTGAAACATTTCTACGACTACATATTGTACTCATGTAATGTAGTTTTATCAACTGATGAACTTTGGCCATAATGATTACATTATGTATCTATGGTTAGATTATTTTTGTTGGTTATGTTATTTTTGTTGGATAGGTATATTGTGTTATGTATGTAGAATATTCAGTTCCGTATGAATGATTAAAATGCCAAAACAAAAATCCAATCTGCCTTATAAGAGAACTGGAGCGTATAGAAAAATATAAAGAGGAAGGATGAGTGCCTTCCCCAAAAATAACATCTGAAATAATTAATCAGTCTATCGGGACACTGCAAAAAAATGAAGTTCATCCAGTTCCTTCAATTGTTTTAACAACAAGGAAAGACATAAATAATATGTATGTGCACTTCGAGTGATAAATAAAAAATATTTAAATATTCAATATCAACATAACCTCTATTGTAAATGTCGAGTTATTTTTTGCGTTTTCCATCTTTCGTAATATGGTCTACATATTTCAACGATTAATGAAATTGATGAAATATATTTTTTCTGAAATGAAAATAAATATTTATCTCTCTTCATTTTCGAGGCGCGTACATTTTAAGTGAGTAGAATTGGATTTTGATCGTAAAAATGGATTTGCTTGGTCACTAGAGTTTCAGAACAATTCTTAAAGACACAAATGAAAATCATTTTTATCTCGATAACTAATCATGGTCACAGAGTATCATGAACATGTAAAGGAAGGCTGACTTATATATTATATTGATATTATATAAAATCTTTTGATATGGTATACATATTGTAATACTTATATTAGAAAGATTATGATCTTCATGCATAATGATATAATGACTACACTAAGACCACAGAACGACCCTTTTGCGACTGGCTTATATAAGTCTATATTGGCAAGTCATTACCACTACTTTATAAGTCGATGTGAGTTGCAAGAGGTGCTTTTTTGTCGTATTGGCATACATAGCGCGTCTCAGCATATTACAAGACATAAGCATGGACTTTTCGAAAGGTCTAGTAGACGTCTGTACAACCGAATTATGACCTCTGTGTGCTACTTGGGAATCCTTTAGGAAAATCTACAATAATGCTTTAAAACAGCAAAAATTACACACAATTATAACATTATTCTGTCCTCTAAGAATCCTGTTAAAGCTATGTGGAAAATCATTAACAAATCTAGAAATACAAACACCACAATGACTGCCCTATACCTCCTACTACATTGACATAGATCAAAATAATTTCAATCCCCCGACAAACCTAGAGAATCACCAATTACCACCACCACCAATTAACGAATTTCACTTCTCCCCAGTAACATTTAACGATGTGAGAGATATCATATCAAAAAACAAAGCTACCTGCGATATAATCGGTCTCAGCACTACATTAATCAAACCTATTGAAAACTTGATAATTATTCCTTTGACCAAACTTATTAATAGCTGTTTGGCGGAAAATACTTTTATTGATATTCTAAAAAGGGCGCTTGTCGTTCCAGTCTTTGAGAAGGGTGACCAGGGGGTGACATCAAATTACAGACCGATCTCCCTATTACCTGTAATATCAAAGATAGTGGAGAGGTGTATGGCTATGCAGTTGGTAAATTTTTTCGAGAATAACGGGTGTTTGCTGCGGGCCAGTTCGGTTTTCGAGCAGGAAAAAGCACTACACTTGGTGTACTGAATCTCATTGCTGACATTCATGACTCATTTGAGAACCATCAATATAACGCCGTTCTCTTCTGCAACTTTATAAAGCCTTCGACTGTGTGACCCATGATCTCTTACTGAGCAAACTAGCATATTATAACATTGACCAAAACAGTATTATTTAATAAACAGATCCCAAATTGTCAGGGTGGGCGGGGTGTGTTCTACAGAAGGGGTAGTCAATTTCGGCATGCCCCAGGGGGCCGATATTATTCCTTATCTATATCAATGATCTCCCACTGAATTATCTAATTACTTTAGATCCCACAGTTGCTCAAGACGAGAAATACGCCCTTTTTGCGGATGACACAACGGTCTCTTTGACGGCGGGTCTGTTGCTTATGCAGCCCAGGGTCTCGGGGACATGCAGTCGAAGGTGAAAACCTGGTTCAATGCAAACAGACTTGTTATGAATGTGCAGAAAACATAAAAAATGATCTTCTCACTCAGAGACTCAGGAGATGTGAATGCTGGTAATGAGAGTGTATGATTCCTTGGGGTCCATATCAACCCAACCCTTAGATGGGAGGCCCATATCAATCTCCATAAAACTAAGCCGGGCCCTATTTGTCCTCCGAAAGAATGTGTCTCTGCCGGAGTAATAAAAACATCTTATTATGCTATCTTCCACTCAGTATTGACTTACAGCGTACTAATTTGGGGTCACTCCCCCCTCGCGGATAGACTATTCGGGCTACAGAGAAAAGCAATTGGAATCATGGAAGGAGAGGACTGTAGAAAAGCTTTTAAACGCCTCAAAATATTAACACTACCCTCTCAATACATACTCGATAACTTGATGTATGTTAGAGATAACTAAGAGAGATAGGGGGGGCACGGAGGGGTCCATAGCTACAATACACGTCAAAAAAACAAGCTTATACCTGCTTCAGAGACTCCAGTAGTCCGTCCATGACCAGATTCAATTCCTTTATTTCCCTTTTAGACAATACATGATTGAATAGGAGTAGCCAGAAAAGGTGTAAAAACCCTAGGGTACACAAGGTGCAAAAATTTGCCTACATAGGTATTACAGGGGCAATGAAATCAACGCCCACTGCAGCCATGTAGACATTGCAGAGATTGCCTCTTTGGAGTGGTGCAAGGAGAGGCGCCTTCTGACTGAGAAACATACTGGACAACTTGAATGTTGGGACAGGACAGATGAGCATCACAAACATTGTAACCTGAGACGTACTACACATGATATCAGATCACATTGCGAAAAGATTCTCCTTTGACAAATCATACAGGTTATTTATACCAGACAGAACTGTATGGAATGACATAGAACTCAACACCATTCTGCAGGGTAAGATGTGTTACACAGATGGATCTAAGATGGGGAATGGTGCGGAACCGGAGTGTTTTATAAAAACCGAAGTACTGAGTTCAGCTACACACTGGTACATAATAGAAGAGCAATAGTAGAGGAGCAGATCCATATTCTTTCAGACAGCCAGGCGGCACTGAACAGCCAGGAAGTGACGTCCCAACTGGGTACTGTAAGAGAAAACAGGCAAGATACAAAGGACCAAATGATTCAAGTGTCATCGAAGGTCATGACCAGACGAGCCAACAGGGTGGAGTTTTTAATGGGTACATCAGAGGTACAGGAGGTGCAGACTCCAGGACTCAGGGTGTCCCACACTACCTACTGGTGTCCAAGAAAGATTTGAACGAATGGACTATTTCTGTTGTTTACCACATCTGTCTCTATGACAGAACGTTGGGTTTACTGATTGCTAAGCCAAACTCGCTAAGTAATTTACTTTCCGTTCAGAGAACAGTAAGTGAATTCATACATTTTGAAGGACATATTATACAATTTTAGAATATTTTTTCCATGAAAAATGACAAAATAGAATATGTCTATTATAAATAATACACTATACAGAAATTATGTTCATTTCCTATTTATTATTAACATTAAAGTGGAAAGTACAATTATTACAATTATTTATTGAAACTGGAAAAGTGGCTCTGGCAGTGTATCAGCACTACTCGTACTGACCGAAAATGTACATGACGCAGAACCAGGATAAGAAACATTGCAGCCATCATGTAAATTTCCTTCTGTGAACTCAATTTTATTCTGCAGTGAGTTCTCAACATAACTTAAGCTACAGCTGAAGATTTCCACCCACCGTGCCTTTTCAATCTCAAAACGTATACTCCTTTATTGGCCAGAAGTGTAGCAGAAGTGCATCTAAATGTCCAGTATAATTGCATGGATTTTGTAATTTTAAATATTTTGCGATTTCCGAAGGCCATTTTCCAATTGTACCTTTTCCTTCTACCTGGACACTGCATTTTCCATTCTGATGATTCAAAAACAAATGGGTAGATTTGGCTTGGTGTGGCCGAAGCTTCATATGTTTGTAGACAATTTCCAAGTAAAAAATGTTTTCTTTATTTGCCAATTTACCTTACGAACCAAATAAGTTTCATCTGGTGCTTCTGTTAAAAACTTGAACATTTCTTCTTTAGTGAAAAGGGATGCTTTTTCGATCTCTGTCCAACACTCTTCCTTTTGATATATGCGATCAATGTAGAGAATTTTGAAATATCGATAGAATCGTACAGAAAAATTGTAGACTTCAGCATAGAGTATTCCGTCCAAAAACTACCAGACGCTCTCAGTTTTTCTTTCCTTTGGACAAAATATGCCAATAGAACTTTTTCATTAATATCCTCTCCATGTTTTTGTTCTAACCACTTCTTGAGAATTTTATGTGTTTTCATACAGGTCTTTTGCATTATGTGGAATTATGGCTGATATTCCGATATTCCATGCCTCTCCTAAGACTGTTTTTCCGTTTTCAGAATCACTAATCATAATATTATTGGAACAACATATATTATTATTGAAACAAATAACATTGAATGAATTTGTATATGACAACCATGCATGTTAGATTGAGAAATATGCAACTATAAATGAAACCATGTTTACGATTTTTGTTAATACATTGCATTGAACACAAATGATCGAAAATATATTTTTCAAGATTGATTTATACAAATTCTTTTATACATATATCGGCCATACAAAAAATAGTATAAGCATCACGAACGGCAAGGTTTACTGGTTTCAGATAACATTGTCATCAACCAGTGAACCATCCTTACTGTTCTTGAAACTTGATATACTACCTCCACCTTCCAAAAAAAACAGACCGCAAGAGTTGAACAAGCTCAAAACCGCACTACTTCAAAACTGTTATAATAACATACAAATTTGCAGATCAATTCACCATTATCAAACTCGTTCTCCAAACTCCCAAAACCCAACAGATAACCCACACAAGGCTTTTTTTCCTATATCAAAGGTGCCACCGACAAAATTGGCAGAATCTTAGAGAAATGCGACATAAGAACAATTTTTACAGCAAATAATAAAATTTCTAATTTCCTCAGATCTACTAAAGATAACATAGCTAATGAGTCTCAAGGATATACATAGGACAAACTAACAGGCAAGTCATCAGCCGAGTTTACAAACACTTAGACCCTTCTTCGGCACTTTCCAAGCACTATGAAGAAACAGGCCATAAAATGGATTTCGATCACACCAGGAACATTGCCACTGAGAGAAAGCTGCAGCGCTTGAGATTGAAAAACGACCACACTATCTCAATAAACGCGATGATGAACGCAATACCCAATACTTGGAAACCTCTTCTTTCCCGCCTTCTCGCCAAACTAATAAGCCTTGCCCAAAGTTCCGCTCCATTGAATTCACCTAGGAAAAATAGTGTCAAGACCTGAGGAGTAGGCAGATTGAGACCTCACGGGAAATCACCTTCCTACCTGAGTGACTACAACCTAGGAGTAAGCAGATTGATACCTCGGTTGGAAATCATTTACCTCTTTTACTTCAATCAATAATTTATATATTTGTTCTCCACTTTTCTTGAAAATGTCTCCAAAATGGGAGCCGAAACGTCGAAATTATCAAATTTCTAGACCCAGAGTTCAATCCTAACTTTTCATGTTAACTATTTATATACAGAGCTATGTATTTTCAAGGAAGATGAAGATGCAATGACTTAGGAATCGTGAATGTTCATAATAATTCATATTTTTTCATTTGATTCACTATTGACTTCATTAGATATTACTTGAGCATATCCAGAAATTGAAATGAGACTTCAACAAGTAACTAAAATATCAGTCAAAATAACTTTTTTCTCTATGAGAAGAGTATTTTTTGTATACTTGTGTTATTTTTAGATTTTTTGACTATGTTTTTTCTGGTTATTGCCATTCCTTTTCATCGAGTTTATTTAGCAAATCAATGTAATTTAATATGATATAAAATCGAGGGGGAGGAGGGTAGTCAAAAATATTAAAACTGGAGACAAAATGAAAAAAATAAGTCGATATTTAAAAAAAAAAATACTTTATTTCAGTATGATTATTTCAGTATGATTATTTCATAATGAGCTTTGGGCGCTCATGATACTTTCAGTATTGGAGGACCAACATGAATATCAAGTGCATTCGATTACTAGTTATGTTCAATATATCTATTATATAGGGACAAAAACTTTTGAGAAATCTTCGATATTTGAAATGTACTCTGTTTTTTATAGTCTAGTAATCAATTCAACATTTGAGTATATTTCTCCAACCATTATGAAAAACAAGGCATAATACCAAATTAATCACAAAAAAGGTGCCACAAGAGATCAGCAATGTATTAATACTTTTTTGTCCAGAATTTTCTAAATTATTAGAGATTTTATTAAACACCCTTGGGTCTAACTCAGTAGTGGGTAAAAAAATCAGATTTGCCAGTTTTGGGGGTAGAGAGAAATAATGGAAAGTAAGATTCACAGTCAAATCTAGTGAAGGACCTATAGTGGTTACATGTCAATAACTATAACTACATATATATATATATATATATATATATATATATATATATATATATATATATATATATATGTTCATTTTGAAATTTATCGTTTTTTTTTAATTTAGAATTACCATGTTTCCATACTTATAAACAAAATTCATACCTGAACTGGCAATTCCCATATACAAAATTTCTTGCCTCCTATCATTATTGACTACAGATACACCAACTCCATGCATCGAAACTATTATTTCCTGCTGAATGATTTCGAATAAATTGCTAGCCTGTACTCCCTCAGCACGAGCTTTGTCTTCTGTGAATAGTAAAACACGTTGCATACCATCCAGAAATGAAGCCCAGCCAATATTCAAATTTTCATGAGGTCTGAATTCACCACCCATATCTTTACGAAGATCATTGACTATTTCCTTATTATATCCTCTATTCCAAACGAAAATTCTGTCACCAACAGGATTTTCCCAAGTGTAGAAACATACATGTTTGGGTTGAAGTGTTCTGAAATAAAATCCGTAATATCAATCCTAGTAAAAACCCTATTGCAAAGTATTGATACAAGTGTTTAAACATGGTTAAAAATGTTGAAAAATAGCTTGCCAAAATGTCTGAGGCCAGCCCTGTTGAATTTACTCAGTTTTGTCTCTCGTTGGAAAAAGTAAGCATGTAATAATGAAAGAAATGTCATGCTAGAAAAATCTGACACCAATTCTGATTGTTTTTTCATAACAAGTTCACCGTTTATTCCGAAAAAGAGTGCAAGTACGCTAATAAGAGAAGATAAACTTATTTCCGCAATCCGACTAAGTTTAGTGAGTAAACTTTCCAATTCCCTTACAGAAAATACTTGAGAGTAGCTGACTTTCCGAATAGAATACAACCGTTGTCACGTTGACAGGTTAAAATGTACATCTTCCTTTAACGAGCTGATTATGAGAAGTTCCATGTAAGGAATACCTTCGACAATACCTTATCTTTCAACAAACCTGCTTAACATTTCTGTCCTGTTTGATATACAGGTGGTCCTTCATTATTGTTACCCAAAGTTCATTAAAGTTTTAAGAAGAAAAATACCAAGTGGGCTGTGGACTCATTTATTTCTGGTACTTGATTGATATCATCGCAAGATTTACTGTCCATTATATCGAAGCACACAATTAACTACCACAAGAAAGGAAAATTAGGACATTCCCCTAAGCATTCCATTTCAACAAGTAAACCAAATATGTATATGTATAATGGTACAAACAATAACAGAATGGATCACCCAAACAAACAAAATTGAAAAGTTGATAATAAGTGAGTTTTTGTTTTCGGTTGTTGTTTTCTATATTTGATCATAGATGGAAAAAGAAAATGTTTTGATATCTACAAAAAATTATTCATAGCCACTGAAGTACCCCTATTCACCTCCTGGCTCCATGATAAGATCAGCTCCAAGTTACCAAATTATAGTATTGTCATCCAAACTACATATACATACCAAGTTTCATTTAGATACGACAATTAGAAGTAGGTTGAAATTGACTTCCAAGATTTCATTACATTATTTGTTAGTTTCAAGTGAAGCTAATAAAAGCATGTTAAAAAAGTATTCATGCCAGTCTACCAGTGAAATCGCAGTAAGTTGCAGGGAATTCAATATAATATCTCATTATAAGTCATCATTTCGTAGTAGCATATAAGTATCAGCGACTTCGCTTTAGGGACAATAATATGCACAAAATGATCTCGCAAAGCAAAGTTCGAAAGCTATCAAATTAACGCGTTCTAGAGAAGTACTTATGACGTCAAAAATGTTACCACCATCCATATAATTGACTATTTTATATTAACGTTCAGTTTGTGATATTTATTGAATTTTCAATTTAAGTTTTATGGATTATGATCAGGCGACTTTTTCAAGAAGATCCACTCTTAACATTTTTATGATTTCTAACGATATTCTGCGTTCATTTATTCTCCAAAGTTCATATTTTCACATAAATTTAATACATTTTTTTAACTTTTTCAATAGGTACCCCTTCCCTATAATACCTCGAAATTATATCATACTGCATGATTTCAATAGTTTCGAGCTAGACATCTCTCCGTTTTTATTAATTTGAGGTCGAATAATGAGAGTAAATTATATACAGTGTGTTTCACTTCTCATGGAAACACCCTCTATCTTCCGTAATTTTTGTCGTAGAATCATGAAATTTTCGGGATTGATAGATACAGTGAAAATGTACTCACTGTACAAAAGGGGTCATCCTACGTGATATACACTGCCCGCCAGCAGCAGTGGAACCACCTACTTTTCCTGAAAATTATATTAGAATGCCAAATAGGCCCAAATTTCCTTCGGATTGGTGTCCAGGATCCTGAAAAATTCTAATTTGGTTCAGAGGCACCCCCGTCTCTTCCGCACTCTCGGCCTTCCGGCCAAGTTGACAGATTAATAAGGTAGGGATAGCTGATACCTGAATTTCTTTTGAACAGGTACATACTGTCCCAGAGCCATACTGTCCCAAATATCTGTTCCAAAATACTCCTAGTATCAGCCCAAGTATCTAGCCACGTGACGTACTCATACTTTCATATATTTACGTCCATTCTATCGCCGACACTACTTGTTCCTTGCATTTCTTTGTCGCAGGTTGTTTTGGAGTGCAAATTGAGTACCTGATATTTCGAGAGTTCATAATCGTTTGTTTTCTTATTATATTTTTAATCTGTTGTTTTTATTTTGAGAGTTTATATATATATATATATATATATATATATATATTTTTTTATATATATATATCTATATCTATATCTATATCTATATCTATATTATATTATATCTATATCTATATATATATCTATATCTATATCTATATCTATATCTATATTATATCTATATCTATATCTATATCTATATCTATATCTATATCTATATCTATATCTATATCTATATCTATATCTATATCTATATCTATATCTATATCTATATCTATATCTATATCTATATCTATATCTATATCTATATCTATATCTATATCTATATCTATATCTATATCTATATCTATATCTATATCTATATCTATATCTATATCTATATCTATATCTATATCTATATCTATATCTATATCTATATCTATATCTATATATATATATATATATATTATATATATATATATATATATATATATTTATATATGAAAGGAAGGAATATCGAGAGGACTGTTAAACAAAATCGAAGAAATTCAATGGACATGGCCCTCAAAGAGAAGTGTTAACCGTAGACACGTGTTTCAGGCTCTCGGCCCTCATCATTACGGTGAAAAAGTGCAAGGATGAACAACACTTAGTAGAAAACGACAAATCAACGGAGTCAACAAACAGAAGCCAGCCGCACAATTGTGGTTTTGGTTAGCAGACCCTGCATTCCAGCGCAAATAGTGTAAACATTAAACAACTAAGTATCTCATGGCTTACAGTGCCATATGCGTCAGTGTCAGTATCTCTGTATCCGTTAATCAAGATATCCAACACGTATCACAGCATACGCCACCCATACGGGTACTCGCGATACTCGGAACAGATATTTTTCATAACCCATACCTGTTCCATAGTGCCTCGACTCATACCTGTGACAAAATACCTGATCCGTCATCCCTACTGTATGGGTGAAAATGATTCGATTAACATGGATATTTATTTAATAGGATTATCAAATTGCTTTTCCATTATTCATTTAATGGAAAATCCAAAACCTACAATTATTTGAACAATTTGGCAAATATAAATGGAATGTTTTTAAAAGGTTGATATGGTAATTACAAAGGACCTCGCACCGCATCAATGGGAAATTGGCTTTAGGTGAATTTGCTCGAGTTTTTTATATATTGCAGAACTCGTGATGCTGATCAAATGTCTCCATTGCACCACCCCTCTAAATTCAACAGTTCAAAATTTCAAATGGCCATTGTGAAGAGACTTTTTCGAATATATAAACCAAATCGAGTATGCATCGATTGTTCATTCGGCCGATTTGAATACACTATAGAGAACAATGATTCCTGCATGTACAGACGATATACAGGGTGAGTCCAAAGATAGCAAGTTTTTCAGTGATTTCCAAAAAATTGAGCATTGGAATTCCATTTATTTTTAGATATTGTGGTTGATGATATTAGCATCTCCTGAATTAAACTGACATATCTATTATGTATTTCTCATGAAACTGCACCAGTCCTGCTTATTGAAATGCCTGAAATTCCGGAAACGTCGGTTACAAGCTCGATCGTTCACGGTGAAAGTTCACTCTACAGATACATAAAATATACAGGGTGGATCAAAAACTAGTGTCCTCTACTGATAATTTCCTTGAAGTAGTTATGATTGATATTGATGTCATTGAAGCATTTTCAGAAATACATTCGGTTCGACACACATTTGCCGAAAGATTTTGAACAATATTATTAGTAAATAAAACTTTATCTACTACGATTAGTAGAACAATTCGAATGATGGTAGAAGAATCTCGAGAAATATTGCAAATAATTAAAACAGAAACATTAATTTACAACAAAATAGGAAACGAAATATGCTCATATTCCATTAAAAAGACGTGTCAATATGGAATGTATAGGTTGCTAATGAAGAACGATAGGAAATCCAGAATTATTCAAGTTTCAGTGTTCAGATGGCATCCTGTTGGAAACCTTGGGCTCACCGCCGGACAACTGATCTTGATTGAAGATGTATTATATTACCTACTTCAATATTAAAACTGTGGAATTCTTTGAACGGAAAAACAATAAATATATATAAATAACAGGGTACCAATGAACTAAAACGAATGATTGAACAACGTACAGAAAAGGATGATAGAGTCAACTTGTCCCTCTCTATGTTCAGCATCCTCTATATGGATGAGAAGGGCATTTGATGGATACCTTATCATGACGTGCGTGGCCAAGGTACCAGATAACACTGGCCACATGGGCACAACATCCAAGGGTCCTGGCTCCAGTTTTACAAGTGCAATAATATCCAAATATAACATCGTCAACACTATTGATTTGTTCAATATCCTCTACATTTGCTTCGAATACTATGAATAATTGATATTTGGTGGCATTACGGAATCTTTTGAATGAACTCTCATTCGTAAAAATCAAAGCTCATTCGTATTTGCATCATTTAAAATTAATTTTCATCATGATGTTATACAGAATCTTGTATATATGATGCTGCCAATTCTACCTGGTATATGCCAACAGTTATATCTCGTACCAATTGTAAATCTAATCTTGGGAATTCATTCCACTGACCACGTCTCATATTTAGATTTTCTGCTTCAACTCTGACTTGAACTACGTTCACTCTATTAGCCTTTTCCAACATTATATTGGGTAATTCTAGGTTGGCATCTCTCATTTGAATAAGCGGATGGTACTTATTTATTATCGCACCTGCTATATGTAGGAAACATGTGTATCAATTTTGTGATAAAAAAATTTGAACATTGTCTTCAAATGACCATTCCGGGCCTCAACTATCCATCTAGTTTTTGTTATGATTCTGGTCTTGTTGGCTTCGTCAGTTAGTAGTTGTCTTTGTCCTCGAGGTAGAACTGAAGGCATTTCACAATGAATGCCGATATTCTAAAAAAGGGAAGAGCATCTTGGTAGCCCCTATCTACAATGAAAATATCACCTGGATGAAACCATTTTCTCATTTGGTTGACATCTATACTCAATTCATTCTGCAGTATGCGTGCATCATTATTTCCCGAATCTGCCAAATATGATCCTTGAATATCCAAAATGTAACCATCAATAACCCACAATTAGGACTGGTTTGATTAAATGTCTCCCTTTGTATTGAGAATATGATTGTCGTAATACCCGGAAGTTACAACTTTTGTCGATGTACAAATAAGTACCATCTATATAAACTATTGCTTTTGGTTCATTGGGTTGTGTATTGTACAATTGATTCGAAAAACGCTAACAAGTCGTTCTATGAATTGTTCTCTCGCTATTGCGGTAAATCCTATATTATCGGGTACGAAACGAGTCATCAAAGATTCTCGCACTTTAGTTATCACTTAACTTGTTGCCTGGGGGCTTGAATAATTGAATATGATGGTTAAAAATTCATCAGAAATAGCTTGTCGGAGCTTGCACAAGAATGTCAATAAATCTTGTTTAGAAATATGTACCTCTATCTTGTCTTGGTACAGATACACAATGATTATATAAGTCACCAAACGGTTCTTTTGTGAGCGGAGCAATGGATTTGAATTCTTCATCAGAAAAACTATTCTCGTCTATGTAATCCAATTTACGCTTAGCTGCAGTTCTGAGATAGTTTAAAAATGATTGAAGCTCCTGACCTTTCAGAGCGTAAGGTCTATTGATACATCTTGAGCCTATCTTCAGGGTGGGAAATAAAAACCAAAGATCATCAAGATGAATTCTACAGGAACGGGTATTTTCTGATATATAGATGTTCTGATTTATGAACACGTTGACTCTGCATGCTATTGTGAGTCTTTGAAGATCAGCTACACCATTGCAAATGGACACGTGTGCTTGCAGATTGTGTTAAAATATTCAATCTCAAACATCCGGAATCTTCTTGAAGGTGATGGATCTTCTTGAAGGTGATGAATCTCTTGAATAATTGATTGGTTGCATGTCAAACAGATTCTATTTCCATAAATTTCTGCGACATGTGGAAGTCCCCTTTTGTCTCGTCTTTCAATGGCAATTTCTCGTTTCAATTCATTAGGTTCCCCATCGAGTCGCGCTATATTTTGTGTATTGAATATAACATCACACGTAAAACAATTCAATCGGTGACGATAAGCCATTTTTTCAATAACTGATATGATTTCAATGAGAACTTAATATATGCAATGATTGCAAAATGACAATTTAGTATTTGTCAAACAAATGGATGTGGTTGCTATATGTCATTGCTAATCGAGTCATTCTGACCAAACTAAAGTTGCAGCTAGTCCATCTCCTCTCCAAGTGCGGGTACTTTTCAAATGAACTTAGCGTCGGGATGGTATACATGACTTAGAGTGAACATTTTATGTCATAGGCTTATTACAAATGGAAAGTGTGAGTCCATATTTTTTCGTAATAAAGGAAGCATTTATATGAGATTATACTGGCCACAAATGGTTCACAGCAGGCTACTAAACATGTATTCCATTCCATATACAGGAAGTTTCTATTACCAATCAATCGACATTTCACCAATTAAGGTGTGAATTAAAGGTTTTAGCATTGGTGGGAGTGTTGGGTTTATTCTAAAATACCTATACCATATCTAGAATCTAGAAATTTCTCCAAGGAATATTGAAATTGATTGTTGTTACGCGAATGTGATACGAAACATTTTTTGTAATGAAATATGAGCATATTCCGTTACCTAAAATATTGTTATTCAATGATTTTGTTGTATTTTTTGATATTTTTCGAGATTGCTCGTAGTATATATAGGTTTATACATATCATTCAAGATATTCCAGAGAAAATTGTTCAAAATCTTTCAACAGATGTGTGTTGAACACATATTTGTGGAAATGTTTCAATAAAATCAATATCAAACATAACTACTTCAAGGAAATTATATATTTGATGTATCTGCAGAGCAAACTTTCACCGTGAACGATCGAGTTTGCAACCGACTTTTCCGGAATTTCAGGCATTTGGATATATCAATAGCAGGACTGGTGCAGTTTTATTAGAAATACATAATAGATATTTCAGTTCAATTCAGAAGATGCTAATATCATCAATCGCAATTGATATTGGTATCCTACAAAATATCTAAGAATGAATGAAATTCCACCGCTTAATTTTTTGAAAATCACTAAAAAACTTTCTATCTTTGGACTCACCTTGTATATCGTCTGTACATGCAGGAATCATTGTTCTCTATAGTGTGCTCAAATCGGCCGTATGAACAATCGATGCATACTCGATTTGGTTATAATCTAAACTGTTGAATTTAGAGCTGTGGTGCAATGGAGATATTTGATCAGCATCAAAAATTCTGCAATATATAAAAAAATTTAGCAAATTCACCGAAAGCTAATTTCCCATTGATGCGGTGCGAGGTCCTTTATAAAATAATTTAACTTCCATAATTTAACTACTGCTTTGCGAAATAGCTTTGTGGCTGCCTGTAAAACCCTTAAAAATACACTTTGGGACGTCATGGGTAATTACTGACATGTTTGCAGACATTAAGCACTTGCCAATAATTACTGGTGCCTCTTTTTCGTATCCACATTGCGAAGTCGCATATCCCCACAGTAACTCCTTGCAACTTCTATGCGATCGATTCTGGTTCAGTGATATAAATTAATTTCAAATTGTATTCATTTCCAAATATCGAATTTTAAAAAATCAAGACTTTTAAATGTCAGGGAATATACCCAACTAGAGGTTCAGAACATAATATCCACCTTGATCCTTCTTTCAACTTATCTTCTTGATTATTCATGAAACGAAGTACCTTCATGAAATAGTTGCAATTATGTTATTAACTCCAAAATATTATATACATTCTGGCATTGATCTGACCTGGTACAAACAGTTTAAAAATGTGTAATATGGTTGATAAATCTATCTACCTATCGAAGATGCAAGTTTGAATACCATATTAACATTATTAGATATTTCATTATATCCTTCACTCATCTTACTTTTGAGTTTCAGAATTATATTTATGGATTATAGTTATACTAGTTTTAAGATCTTTCATTAACATTGCCGCTTCTTGTATTATAGCGTTATCTTTTATTCTATTCATTTGTAGAATATTATAACTTCTGTCATAAATGTAAGAATCTGCCTTGTTTGCTTATGCCATAATTATCAAACCCAACATTCACCCAACAACATAAATGCCAATATAAAAAAAAATTACCGGGAGATTTAAAAACATAAAATAAAATAAATACAATAAAATTTCTTGTCATAGCCATCTATGTAATTGTTAATAAAATGTTGTAGCGAGGGACCAAGGAACAGCGAACGCAGTGTTAAATGTGTGTACAGAAAATATCAGAATTAGTTATGTACAAAAGTTTTATTCTATATTTTCCAAAATTATTTTGAATATTACAGGGTGTGTAATAATTACCGGGTGTAACTTATATTTATTTATCCGTGTCCCCCGAACCTCCCGTGGAGTGCAAACAAAGTTAATATGTTTATTAATTATTAGATACCTACTTCAAACATGAGTTAAGGATATATATATAAAAAATAAATTAAACCATGTAAACCACCATTTACGTTACAGCGCTCATTAGTGTGTGGAAGTACTCCTTGAGGTGATTTTATATGCAAGCTTTCGCTTTCCGCGGGAGGGTTAAATATTAAGCGCGTCCTGTTCATATGAAATCTGTCATATGTGACTTTTTAATTTGATAAATTTTTTCTTCAAATGAAGTTCACTTATGACTTATACTTTCGAAAGCGACATATAATTCAATTAGTAGTTTTATATTATTACCGTAAAATAATGAGTGATAGAAAACATAGAAGTTTAAGGGTGAGGAGAATTAATGAGGAAGAAGCCAGAAGAGGTCAAGGTATTGCAGCAAACCTGATGGTAGACATACAGTTATATAATACCCATAGTTACAAAAATTTCTTTGGGGTAAATAGAGATCAATTTGAGTATCTCATGAAGTTGATAAGCCCCTCACTAGAAAGATTACATGTGGTACAAGAGCCAATACGAGACTAGCTCTCACTTTGAGGTGGGTACAAGACAATAACTATTTTATTTTGGTTATGTTAGGTTATGTTTGTGATTACTGCTTAGAACCGTATAAAACACAAAAAAAAAACAGTAAAGGATTGTCACGAAACATAAATCTCGACAAAATCAGCGCTTTTCTTCAATAACAGTTGAAAGTGTTTCGACTTTTGGATTACTGACCTTGAAAAGCGCTTTCTATTTCAACAGCCAATCAGACATCAATACGCGATAAGCGAAAATGCGGAAAGCTTGCATATGAATCCAACTTTAGAATGAAAAATGTACAAATAAATTAAATAAAATGGCAACGGCGTGCAATTGGACAGCTCCAAAGTTACTGTGCAACTCAAATTACCAAAATATCTAAAATACATACAATTCAAATTAGTTTTACTAGTGAAGAGAAACAGAAAAGTAGAAGTTAAAAGTTTTTTTTCCGAATATATTTAGCAAAAACCGAAAATAACTAAGTGAGGTTGAGTAATGGCTTCCACGTGTTGTAAATGCAATGATGAAATAAATTTCAACAAAGAAATGTATGAAATAGCTTGTGACTCCTGAGTCGGCCATCTCCACGAAAAAATCTCCGTACTCTCGCAACAACACTACAACAGAAATAGCGAAACTGAGCACTCATAGAATTTATGCAGACATCAGAATTCTGCATAAGATTCTGAACTATCATGTTGATTGTATTTATCTCTTGTCATTAATTGGCCTACATTTCGCAATTGATTTCCATAGATCCATAGAAAACACTCCCCATTATCAAGAATTTTATCGAATGCTCATGAAATTCAAGTGGATCTTTTCAATATTTCTGAAATTAGCCTGAAACGAAGATTGCTGTCGCTTCTATAATAAGAACACGATATTGATATGCACAAATTTATAATCATAAGTATTCATGTATCATACACCTTTGTAAAAAACATGTTCTTATTCTGGGCGCTGCCCGTAAATAAATAAATATAATAACAGAACTCCGATTTGTTGAAAATATAAACAGAATGTTCATAAAATCAGATGTGGAATCATCTGCGACTGAAAGATAAACTTTAGTCACTATCTTCCATCGTCAAGATAACCTCTTGTGGGGTATTCATGTTGAAAAGGGAAACATTCGATTGAGAATGTTTCCCTTTTCAACAGAACTCCGTTGTGTAATATTGAAAGCAAGAAAAATAATGTTACTTTCTGAAGGATGGCGCTTCTGCTTGAAATCAATCCCCCAAATGATTAAAATTATGAATGAAATGCAATGCTAGCAGATCTATGTAAGGAAATTAAGGAAAGAAGTAAAAAATCAAATGGGAGATAATGAGGAAATCCTATCTGAAGTTGAAGATAACATGAATTGTTCAAAAAATTTAGTATTCTATTCGGTACCAGAATCAGCAGGTACCACTATTAATACAAGAATTGAGGATGACACAAAGAGAATCAATAATTTACTGAACAACTGTAAGCTGGATTAATACATTTATAAATGGTTCACGAGATACACCTCGACCTCTAAAAGATTGCTAATGACTTACCCATTGAACAAAGAGGTAATTTGAATTCGCTAAGATTGGAGCTAACAGGAAGGCAAAACAGGGATAGATAGATATTTATTTAAATAGGATACCCTAATATGCATACATAATTTCATATTATAAATTTACAAATACAATTTGATAAAAATCAGTTACTAAAACATAAAAATAGGTATTATAAGAATCAAATATAAGATGTAATATAAAATAAAATATAAGAAAATAAAATAAAATGTATTAATCTAATAATAAAAATGAAAATATAAAAACAAAAATATAAAAACATAAAAATATAGCCACAGACAAACGATGTAAAGTGCCACAAAACAACTAATATTAGTGTTGGCCATCTCTTGATAGAATGTATGATAACAATTTCGTTTTGAAGCAATATATCATATTACATTGTTTTATTTCCTCTGGTAGTTGGTTATATTCATTCAAGCCTTTAAAAAATATAGATTTCATTGAACTCTTCAGCTTTGTCCTATTGATATGAAAATTATGAACGGACCGTGTATTATAGTTATGGAGTTCATTGTTGTATGTAACAAATTGATTGAAGTAATCAGGAAACATATTCCTTGTGATTTTAAATACAAATAGCATGGCCATATAATATAGTCTTTGATCTACTGATTGCCATTTCAATGTTGCGAGCATTGTTTTTATTGGGGTGTATCTGTTGCAATGTAAAATTACTCGCATTCCTCTGTTCTGCAATTTTTGTAACATTTGGATTTCATTTTTTTGTAAAAGATATCAAATATCGCTTTATATACAGTTGTTCGGCTAGATAGAGAAAGTTGTGCAGAAATTCTTGTGAAAAAATATAGTTTTTTTGAAATTTTATTACAGATGTATTTACAATGAGATTTCATCTCCAAACATTCATCAATTATGCATCCTAAATACTTGAATTCGTGTACCCATTTTAATTTTTTCAATTTGTTTATGTTCAGAAAATTTTTAATATTATTCAAAACTCCATTCAATCTCGTTACAGTTTCATTCAAGTTGTCTCCATAGCAAGCAATCAGAGTGTCATCGGCGAAAAGATTAAAAAAATCATAGCCTTGCACATAATTAATATCATTCAGATATATGATGAATAATAATGGACCTAGGATACTACCCTGGGCTATTCAGTATTTTGTTTGAAACAGATTTATTATATTTAGTCATTTGGAATCTATTGCTCAGGTATGCTTCAAACCACTTCAAAACAGTGCCTGTCAGGCCATAATATTCTAATTTTTTTATTAATATATGTCTGTCTATGGTTTCAAAAGCCCGTTTGAAATCTAAGAATATTGCCACTATGTATTTATTATCATCGATTAATTGCTTCCATTTAGACACTGTAAGCTGCAGAGAAGTTTCGCAGGAATGATTTTCACGAAAGCCTGATTGGTTGCCAAGAAGCAGCTTATTTGTAGAAAAATATTGTAGCATTGATCATGTACTTCTGTTTCAAAGATTTTCTCCAATGGGAGCAAAGTGTTTATGGGTCTGAAACAAGATACATTTACAGCATTTAAGACTTTAGGAACAGGCACAACTACACTTAATTTTACGAACAATACTGATCTGTATATCAATACTCTCTGTTGTGAATATAATATGCCATTATCATGGCTAAACGCTGATTTTTCCGATTCCGAACTAGGTAAAATGAATTATGATATTTATCTATCCGATAGATCCATGAATTCAAACAAAAGTAGAGGTGGTGGGCTGCTATAATTGCAATAACAAAAATCATTCCGACAAGACTCGTAAAATCATTCAGGGGTACCAGGTATGAAGAACTGTTTGTTGAACTCATAAGTGAACATGATATGTATATTATCGGCTGTGTTTATATTTTTTATTTATTTACGTTTATTTCATCCCAAAATACACATAGTGTTACATAAGGACACCTCTATTACTAAGTATAACAATTTTGCCCTTCATGGGCTTGTCAATAAATAATTACTATATCTACAACATATAAGAAATGTACAAAATTAAATTTCAAATACCAAAATTCACTACAACTAATGAGTCGACACAATAAAATAATTAAATATATGTATCACAGTTAAACAGTTAAATGTATCGCAATATAATATTTAGTTAGATATATCACAGTTGATGACTATATATATAAGATACTCTACTCTACTATATTTTCAGAGGATATATAAGGGGACGTGTTTCTTCACAGTGATTTTAAATCTGTTTACATTCAATCTTTTCATGTTGGAGGGTAGTTTGTTATATTCTGTTGCTCCTTTATATAACAGTGAGTTCAGGCCATGACGTGAGCATATTTGTGGTAAAGATATATCTTTGTATTGCCGAGTTTCATATGGATGGATTTCATATCTCATAGGGAACCCTATTTGAGTGTGCCTCGCCTGATTCAATACTTGATGAATAAATTCATTAACTTTCACCACATAAAGGCTATCCAAGGATCTAATATTATATTTGTTAAACAGGTCTGATGTTGAAAATCTCATTGGTAATTTGTACAGATTTTTTATAGCTTTATTCTGTAGTGTTTTCAGTGGTGTTATATAACTCTCAAAAGTTGAACTCCAGATAATTATTAGGTATTCCAAATGGGAGTGAACTAGGGAGAAGTAAACTGACCTCAATAGATATTTTGGCACAGTATAACTTAGTCTCCTAAGAACACCCACTGGTCCGATAATTTTTTTGCGTATATATTCAATGTGCTCATGCCATGAAAGCTTCTCGTCTATAATCAGACCAAGAAATTTAATTTTACTAGAGTATTTCATAGTGCTATTTTCAAAAGATATTTCTTTTTTTGTGTTATCAGGCACCTTACATTTATCAATCCACATGAAAGAAGATTTATACAAATTGAGGGTCAACTTATGGCAAGATAACCATTCAGCCAAACACTGGAGGTCTTCTTTGATATTCTGGGAGATGGCGTCACGTGTTTCTCCAAAGTATACAATTGTTGTGTCATACGCATACAGTCGGACTTCCCCCCTAATATTTCTGTTCGCTAAGGAGTTTATGTAAATGAGGAAAAGGGTGGGTCCTAGGATCGATCCCTGTGGTACACCACAGGTAATTTTTTTTTTTCACTAAGGTATCTCTCCCAAACCTATCATCAATTTTTTCCACTAGGATATCGTAGTTGACCGTGTCAAAGGCTTTACACAGGTCAAGAGACACTAGGGCACACTTTTTGTTTTTGTCAATTTTCATTTGTATTTCCGATATCAGGTCAGCAGCAGCGCTGGTGGTGTCACTTGACTTGCGAAAGCCGTACTGTGACTTGGTCAGTATAGTGTTTTCTTCAAGGTATTCCAATAGTTGCTTGTTCACAGCTTTCTCAATTATTTTTGATGGTATTGGTAGCACTGATAAAGGGCGATAGTTGTTGGGGTCCTCTTTATCGCTGGACTTATACATAGGTGATACTTCCGCTATTTTGAGAACTTCTGGTACTTTACCACATGATAAGGACTGGTTTGTAAGTTTACACAAAACACTTTGTATTTCACGTTTACACTCTTTCACAGTCTTCGCTTCAATCTGATCCCAACCCGGTGCCTTGGATGTATCCAAATCATCTATTATTTTACCTATGTCCTCCTGCGTTACTGGGCTGAATGAGAATCTGGCATCACAAGTTGCTTCCTTTGTGTGGTCTATGTTTTGATGTGTGATTCTTGCGGCAAGTTTTTCCCCAATTCCAACAAAATAGTTGTTCATATAGTTACAGACTTCTTCGGGGCCTGTAATGGGCTATTCCCCCAAGCTCAAACACTGACATATACCAAGCACATTGTTCATCTGTTGAAGACCTCTGCCATGAATATGTGGAATAAGTTCATCATTTGTGGTGACTATAATTTACCTGATCCTTCCTGGGACATTAATGATTTAGGATTGAAAGCGGTATGCCCTGTGAACTCTAACGGAAATATTCTTGCATATGCCTTTGGATTTTTACAGTTCCACCAAGTGAATCATATAGTTAATAGTGGAGGTACTTGTTTAGACTTAGTTTTCTCTCATGTTTATGAGTTTGAAGTTTTTCCTGCTGCTGATTTACTTTTTCATAACAGCAGTGTCATTTTCTGTCGAAGCTGGTGACAAGCCTATTCCATCGAGTCACTATTATTATTATTTTAGAAATGCCAATTTTTTTGGAATTAACGACTATCTCTCTACAATTGAATGTAATATCTTCGTAAATTCATATGGCTACACAGCTACTCACACATTTTATGAAATCGTACATAAAGCTATTGACATATTTGTTCCATTAAAATTATTCAAACCATCAAATTTTCCAAAATGGTTTTCATCTTAATTGGAACAAATGATCTCGGAGAAGAAACGACTTCACAAAAAAAATCAAAATACTCAACAGCAATGAGGATTGTATTTTGTTTACTCAATTAATATCTCAATGAAAGGTTCTTACAATATGTGACAAGTGAAACTGACAGGTTAGGAATCTAACCTGTCAGTTTCACTTGTCACACCACATAGAGTACACATTTATATTTATATAATTTTAAACAACGCTACTGTGGTTATAGTAACTTTGAACTTCGTTTTATTCCTTGATCTACGTTTTTTTTTTCTGTATCACTATGTTAGATGATATGTTTAACATAATTGGAACCAACATCAACAAAGTTTCTCCCTGATGATGGAAATAAACATTTCCGAAAGCTTGGATAAACCTTAAAGAGTTTACTTTTTCATTGCTGCTTACCCCAATATCCCTAGTTTTGTATATATATATATATTTTATTAAGGTAAAGATGAATATAAAATAAATAATGTAAATAAGTAAAATGTTCTATTTAAAACTGTGATTTGGTGTCCTCTTGATCATAGAAGAGGACGTATGCTTCTCCACTCACGATATATTTGGGTGATAGCGGTGATACTCTCGAGTCATTGTACTCGTGCCAAGTGCCTGCATAAGGGTGCCTACAGTAAGCCGTGTAGTGTCTGTTAAAAGTTGTTCCACTATGGTTGGATACAGCATACAAGTTGTAGCGATACGGAGCTGCGTTATCTACTGCATAATTATTCATATCTAATCCATCGAGAGGAAAGTCAATGAAAACATTTAGTTTTTCTCTGAATCTCTCCATCTGCGAAAATCTTTTCAAGTGAATTACTAAAATTTATATATATGTGTATTATATATATATATATATATATATATATATATATAATACAATATATATATATATATATATAATACAGGGTGTAATCTAACCTCTTGCACACCCACGAATGACGAGTGTATAATGCCATTTTATAACAAATCATGGTGGTTAAAAATTCGAAAAATTAATTGAAAATATATTTTGTTCTTTCTTGAATTCGCCTATCCTCAGCTGTCCTGCTCAGAGTTGTAAGTTAACGCAATTGGCGGATGAAATAAACATTCAAATGATGAGGAATGTTGAATTGATTGTGTGGAAAAGAGTCTAAACATTCTTATTGCGGGCTGCTTGCAATAAATATTCAATTTCAAAGTGATGAAAACAAAGGAACCTCGTAATATCCGAACTGGTAGATAAAGTCAGAACTAGTAAATGAAATTAACACAGCTTTAGGGCACTTATAAAATCACAATTATCAAAAAATCTGTTGTAAGAACACAAAAGGCACAGTATTGTTTTCAAAATAATATCGGCCATCATTGTGACCTAGTGAACCAGAATAACATATGTGAGAACACTGTTGTCGGGTAGTGTTTCCAATATTTTTGCACGCGCCTGTTATGCATTACAAAGCTGTCACGAACGAACGTTTCAACTAATGTTTTCTGATTGGCTGGTAAATGGAAGATCTTACTTAGCAACCAATCAGAAAACAGTACAACTGAACACTTGAAGTAGTAAATTTCAATACTGGTTGGATTCTGGAGTCGCTACCCAAGTAGCACACAGAGGTCATAATTCGGTTGTACAGACGTCTACTAGACCGTTCCCAAAAGTCCGGGACTTATGTCTTATAATATGCTCAGACTTCGCTATGTATGCCAATACGACAAAAAGGCACACTCTTGCAACGTCATATCGACGTTCTAAAGTAGTGGTAATGACTTGCCAATATAGACTTATATAAGCCAGTCGCAAAAGGGTTGGATTGAATATTATTATTACGTCGTTCTGTGGTCTTACTGTAGTCATTATATCATTATGCATGAGGATCATAATCTTTCTAATATAGTATTAAAATATGTGTACCATATCAAAAGAATTTATATAATATATATAATTCAGTCTTCCTTTCATTTTCATGATACTCTGTGGTAGGCCAGCAGATATTTCAGTTATTTGCAGAAAAGAAAATTGAAAAAAAATACGTGTCGTAGGAGACCATAAGCTCGTTTATGCAGCATAGCAAAATCCACCCCCTGGCAAACAAACCCCGAGAAACCACCCCAATCTTTTGTTTTTTAAATTGCACCCCCATGTTTGTTGCTGTTCAACTTACAGCCCGTTTCATTCCTTATTCAATGATATATCATAATATGCAGTTGTGAAGATAGTAAGTCGAGAAAATTGAATTCGTTAGTGGGTACTATCAATTGGACTGAATGAATGGTTCCACGTTGTAGAGATAAGAAAAAATGGACGTTAAAGAAAAAGAGTCAATGAAATGTTAGAACTTTTTGTGCTTTGTTTCATTCCTACGGTATCTGGATGACAAATTGCGATCAGTCGTGATATTGTTGTTAAATATCAAAATGCCTTCTACCTCCACTCCCAATGAATACGTTGATATGCTTCTAATTTTTGGTGAATGTCAAAAGAATAAACGTGCTGCGGAGAGGCTGTATGAGCAGCACTTTCCTGATCGTCGACAACCAGGTCGCAATACGTTTTCGTATGTAGAAAATACAATGCGAACGGGATCATTTCCAGGGAAAACACATCAAGCACATCAAACTGAGGAGAATTGTATAAATGTGTTGGCCTACGCCGAAGCACATCCTCATATTTCGGTTGGTGCATTGGGGGTCAGTAAGTCGTCTGTGCACAGAATTTTCAAACAGTACAGGTATCATCCCTTCAAAATACATTTACACCAAGGACTCAGACCTACAGATTTCGAAAGACGAATGGAATTCATTGCTCACATTCAAGTTTTGGTCCATGACAATCCCAACTTCCTCGATCAAATCTTGTGGAGTGACGAATCCCGCTTCCATAATAATGCACTGTTAACCGACATAACATGCACTATTGGTCACAGGACAACCCTCACTGGATACGAGAAACCAATTTCCAAACAATGTGGGGTGTGAACGTGTGGGGTGTGAACGTGTGGTGTGGTTTACATAATGGACGTCTCATCGGCCCTCATTTTTTCCAAGACACTTTGACGGGCCACCGATATCTACATTTCTTGGAAAATGTGGTGGCAACAAGATGGTGCTCCTGCACTTTTTCCTATGGGGATATTTGACACGAGTTGTCTTCGAAACTCAACCAATAAGTATTGAAGATTTAACCCAGAAAATTTCAGATTCTTGTAATACCGTTACTGCGGAAATGATTAGAGCTTCCTGTACTCGCGCACTGATTCGGCGACTTGATGCATGTGTGGCAAGTGCTGGCCAACATTTTGAACAATTTCTGTAGTATAATGTATTATTCAAAATACAGATGAGCTTATAAATTAATATTTCATTTTTATTTGCCATAATTTTGCATGCTATGATACATCGTTGAATGAGAAATGAAAAAGACTGTAAGTTGAACCAAAACAAACATGGGGGTGCAATTTGAAAAACGAAAGTTAGGGATGGTTTCTCGGGGGTTGTTTGCCAGGGGGTGGATTTTGCTATGCTGCATGCACGAGCTTATGGTCTCCTACGACACATATTTTTTTTCAATTTTCTTTTCTGCAAATAACTGAAATATCTGCTGGCCTACAAGCTCTGGGACACCCGGTATATACTAACAACAAATGGGCGTGATAGTTATGGAGATAAAAATGAATTTCATATATGTTTCTTTGAGAATTGTTCTGAAACTCTAGTTACCAAGCAAATCCATTTTTACCATCAAAATCCAATACTACTCACTTAAAATTCATGCCCCTCGAAAATGAAGAGAGATAAATATTTATTTTCATTTCAGAAAAAATATATTTTATAAATTTTTCTCATTAATCATTGAAATATGTACACCATATTACGAAAGATACTAGATTAGCACATCTCCAATGATTATTAAATTGATATAAAACCTAGGGTCCCATATTTTTATTTTAAATATTTTTGTTCCAATTTGGCTACCATAATGATGTTATCAATCAATCGAAAAACATGGATGCCATCCTTCTAGTGTCGAAAAGTTGTAATTACTCCGGTATGTACTATCATAGAATAGTTTACCAGTGTCTCAAAGACATCGCAATATCTTACATAAAAAAGTTGTAACATAGCCGCTGAGACCTCAAGTAGCAAGTTTTGTTGTACTAACGTCATAACGCTATCAAAACAGAAAAAGATATACACTGAGTGCATAAGCATTCCGCTAGTTCCGCCTAATGGAAAACGCTAGAATAACTGAAAACTGACATTTACAATAGAGGTTATGTTGAACAGTGTATTTAAATATTTTTTATTTATCACTCGAAGTGCACATACATATTATTTAGGTCTTTCCTTGTTGTGAAAACAATTGAAGATGAGAAGATATTTCTCACCACAGTACCTGTTAATTGGTGTGTCGAGAAAACACTTTATTTCCCGAACAGTGGCAACTGGAAAACCTTAAGGAGAAATAAAATTCCTCCTGAATTAGACTGGAAAAGATATTGCTGTGAAGTGAAAGGCAAATATAATGAACTGGAAGATGCACTGCAAGCCCAAAAAAGATTTGCCAATTTTGAGGATACTGAAGATGAAGAAAGGCAACTAAAAAGTCAATGTTTTTTTTTTTTTTATTTATTCAACGGGAACTAGCCCAATACATCTAATATACAGTTGAAGGTAGAATCAAGTTTTACATATTAAGACGATCTAAGATGAATGAAAGTAAGTTAAGATTGAGTGGAATGTACAAAAGGATATTAATGATTAATTGATTAAATGATTAAATGTAACAGTTGTTGTCGTGGACTCGAGGAGAAAGACTGTGGATGGTTGCGGGTCTTATTTATTCATTGTCCTAAGCTGGGATTTAAAGTCGTTTAAGGACGAATTAAAGAAGTCTAGGTGACCATGAATATTCGCTGTTCGTTGGATACGTGGTAAACAGCTATTGTATCTATAGTTGGTTCTATAGAGGGGAGTATGGAAAGTGCTGTTATTTCTAATGGTACGTGGAGGCACTTTTAGATGTATCTTGGATAGCAGCTCAGGGCAGCTTAGTTTGCAGTGTATGATATTGTGAAGGAAAATCAAGTCCCTCTGGTCCCTCCTTGTCAATAGTGGGGGTAGGTTCAGGCTTTGCCCGGTTAGAATGTGGTCACGGAATAATTGTAGTTTGAAGTTTACGTAATTAAAAAAGCGGTGCTGAACACGTTCAATTCGATCGATGTGGGTTTTGTAGAGGGGGTTCCATACCACAGAGCAATATTCAAGGTGCGGTCGGACTAGTGAGCAATATAAAATGCGTATTGATGATATGTCCAAGAAGTCTGAGGTAGTTCTCTTAACCTTTTCAGGACCGAAAACGAATGAACACGCAAAAATATTTCGTGTCCGTGAGACCGAAAGCGGACTTAAACGCACGGCAAGAGATCCATGTAAGGACCGAAAACGATCGAACACGCGGGTTGCTTTGTATTGAGCACGTGTATTCTGACCACACCCACACTAAAAACTGATTGGTTCGGCTCAAGCTCGCCACTTTTGGCGAAGGTGTGCAGAACATGACAGCTAAGCATACTGTTCTAATAGGATTGAGTACTTTTCATCAAAAATTGAGTTACAAGTGCGTTGAACAAGAATAGTTTGAAGTGCAGAAGTGTTTATGCATGTTTACATGTATGTTACCCGCATTTTTCAAACGAAAGTTGCAATTATTCTCTGCAATGGCGAGAAAATATATATCAGAAAAAGAAATGTACGAGCTATTGAATAATAGTGAATAATTTTAGGCTTATTGAGAGACATTTTCCAGTGATGTTTCCTCGGAAACCGGAGAATAATAAGATAGTTCTGAAAAGGTGTGTTGTTTGCGCGAAGCAAAATAAGAGGAAGGAAACATCATACACTTGTGTACCATGTAACGTCCCACTTTGTGTCATTGGGTGTTTTGAGAGGTACCATTCAGTTGTAAAATTCTAATGTATATTTCATGAACATTTCTTGTACTACTTATTAGAATGAACTCTGATTTTTCTCTTACCAAAAAAATTGTATATGTTTTTAAGTGTAATATCACAAAATTTAAAATAAAATAAATAAAATAAATTTTGTTTTCTCTCTGTAATTTGAAAAAAAATAGGTTGTCATGAAGAAATCTGTATAACGTCTTCAATAAACACTCCACGTCTCTGGACGTTTCGGGACTGAAGCCGGACAAACACGCACACGCTTCCCGCGTCGGCCCTGTAAGCACCGCCGGCTGAATCCGGCGCGGTCCTGAAAGGGTTAATAAAGCCGAGAAGTTTCAGAGCTTTGTTGATAGTTGTAGAGATATGGAGATTGAAGCTAAGGGCTGTGTCAAGGGTAACTCCTAGGTCTTTTATGCTAGAGACAGCATCTAGGAATATCTTCTATATGATATTGGAAGATGATCGGTGTATCCTGTCTATGGAATCTCATTATGTGGCACTTATTCGCATTCATCAACATACCGTTCAGTTCACACCAGTTCGAGATGCTGTTAAGGTCAGCTTGAAGGTTGATTGAGTCATTTAGAGAGGTGATTTTGGAGAATATTTTTAGGTCATCCGCAAATAGGAGAATTGTTCCGTTAGACACCAGGTTGACTATATCATTAATAAAAATGTTAAACAGAAGAAGTCCCAGATGTCACTAAAATTTCTGATGATGTGGAGTTTTTAACTCTGATTAGTTGCTTTCTTTGAATAAGGTAATCTCTTATCCACTCTAATAGGGGCCCAAAGATACCAAGACATTCAAGTTTCTTCACTAGAAGACCGTGGTTTACCCTGTCAAAAGCCTTGGAAAAGTCTGTGTAGACAGAATCGACTTGATGTCCGTCTTCCAAGGCTTCCGAGAGGAAATCTGTGTAAAGAGTTAAATTGAGATCTGTAGATTTACCAGCTATGAAACCATATTCCTGAGGAATTATAATATTACTCAAATTAGCAGTGAGATAATCAGTCACTATGCTTTCAAAGACCTTTGGTATGGCGTTAAGTTTAGAGATGGGACGGTAGTTTTTTATATCGGACAATTTCCCGGCCTTGTGAATAGGTACGACATAACTGAGCTTCCATGTACTAGGAAAAGTACCGGTGGATAGTGACATATTGAAGATAAGAGATAATACAAAACTACAGTGTTTTAGAACGGAGGGAGGGATTGCATCGGGTCCGGGGCCTATTTTAGGATCTAGGTGGCAAAGTTTGTCATAAATTTGGGATATATTGATCTTGAATGAAGAGAGATTTGAGTTATTAGATGTTGGTAAATCCAGATTGGGACAGGTGGTTGTGGAGTAAACCGTCGCAAAATACTCTGCAAACAGGTTAGCAATATCCTGACCGGTATCTACACGTTTGTCGTCTAGAGACATTTCATTGGATATGTTATTAATCTTTCTCTTCGAGTTTACAAACTTCCAAAAGAATCTAGGATTTGTATGTATAGACCTCTGACAGTCAATAAGATAGGTGTTATAGCACTCTTTTGACAGGATTTTACATCTGTTAATGAGTTGAATGGAATTCTTATGAGAATAATTTTCTTAGGTACTTCACGAAACAGAAGGAAAAAAGAGCACATCCAGCGAGAGTATTGACTCCAAGAATTGAAAACATTATAACGAAATATTACGAGAGTTATCCAGCACTGTGGCCACTACTAGTACCACAAGTGGTTTTGAAAACTCTGCTAGTTCTGAAATGGACTCCTCTGGAAATGATATAGCTGATGAAACATTCTGAACATACTGAATATGATGGTCATTTTCAAAATGTATCTGAAAATGATGTACTTCTGGTAAATTTTTCAAATATGGCAACCAGTATAGAAGAGCTCAAAGGGAATATCATAAAACTTAATGCCAAGGCTGACAAAATCTTGTAAAACAAGGTGACTGTTGTCAAAAATACAGCATTTCTGAATTTAGATTAAGATACTCCAGACATAGTAGAAGATAATATATTTCCAATCAAATCCTTTGAAGCTCTAAATTCACTGAATGATAAGTTATCAGAAAATAACTTCTTTAAATCCACTATCAAACAATTCAGTGAGGAGTATATTGGTGCAGGATATACTTGGAAGAAAATCTCAAGTATATTGATTGATAAATTGGTTGAAAGACATCATTCACTTGGACGGCTCAGCAAAGAAACAGTCTAAATTCAGCTCCAGTGCACTAAGCAATTTCAACAGACTGTTCTAAGGACTTGTAAAAGCGGGCGATCAAGCTTATACTCAATTAAATCACGAGGTTTTTTTCAAACATTATATTCTGAAGTATAGTGATGCAAGAGCAACAGCAGCAGTCAAAGGCTTGAAGCGGACCTCTACTCCTAGAGTATCTGTGAGTCGAAAGGAGACATCCATCAATTTATCCTTAGAATAGCCAATAGGAAAACATTCTCAATTGAATATTGATAGAAAGATTTTTCTGTGAATTGAAAAATCCACGATTAAAATGAAGTTATTTTTTGTGAATGTCTAACAGAAAACAACTACTTCCCCGGCTAAAGCCACGCTGGACATTGAACTACATCTGATAGATATTCTGAAAAGGCCCTAACTCAAAAGAAAAAATCTGAAATTGAAAATTTGCATTTTCATTCAGATAGTTATTTGATTTTCTATTCCAGTCTTAATTAAGAACTCATAAAGATGAATGAGGCAAAGAAGAATGTTTTCCAAAAGAGAGTACTCACCAGAAATCATTCGTAACATTGATGCAGGAGAGACATCGCATTCACTAGGTCTTCAATACATTTTTGTCGACGAAAATCTATTTCACGCTTCCACGATCATCAGGAAGACCGGAAGAAATGGGAAACACATTTTCAAGAAGCAATCTCACTTTGCAAAGATGGAAAAAGTTAGAATCATTTCTTTGAGAGACACTTTGAAATTAGTGTTTTTGACATTAAAACCTGTCATGGGATATGATAGATTGATTTGTTGAAAATATAAACAGGATGTTCATAAAATCAGATGTGGAATCATCTGACTGAAAGATAAACCTTAGTCACTATCTTCCATCGTCAAGATAACCTCTTGTGGGTATTCATGTTGAAAAGGGAAACATTCTCAATTGAATATTGATAGAAAGATTTTTCTGTGAATTGAAAATCCACGATTAAAATGAAGTTATTTTTTGTGAATGTCTAACAGAAAACAACTACTTCCCGGCTAAAGCCACGCTGGACATTGAACTACATCTGATAGATATTCTGAAAAGGCCCTAACTCAAAAGAAAAAATCTGAAATTGAAAATTTGCATTTTCATTCAGATAGTTATTTGATTTTCTATTCCAGTCTTAATTAAGAACTCATAAAGATGAATGAGGCAAAGAAGAATGTTTTCCAAAAGAGAGTACTCACCAGAAATCATTCGTAACTTATTGGTTAATTTTTAAACGCAGGAGAGACATCGCATTCACTAGGTCTTCAATACATTTTTGTCGATGAAAAAGTTAGAATCATTTCTTTTGGAGAGACACTTTGAAATTAGTGTTTTCTGACATTAAAACCTGTCATGGGGTATGATAGATTGATTTGTTGAAAATATAAACAGGATGTTCATAAAATCAGATGTGGAATCATCTGCGACTGAAAGATAAACCTTAGTCAACATGAATACCCCACAAGAGGTTATCTTGACGATGGAAGATAGTGACTAAGGTTTATCTTTCAGTCGCAGATGATTCCACATCTGATTTTATGAACATCCTGTTTATATTTTCAACAAATCAGCCAATAGGAGTTCTGCAGGAAGATAAAGAGAATGCAGATATCCATTTTGAAAATGAAATATTTGAAACCGAGAGACACTTCTATCAATATCATGACCTTTTTCAATAAGTTTTGTTAATATTTTATTATGATCTGTTTGTTTTGTTCAAACTTTATAGTTTTTATTTAACATTAAATGAAATTCAGGTTACGATGAACATGTTTTTATTCCTTCAAAACATTTACATATATTTCCAGAAGTAAGCATAATTCAAAAATAGGTGCCAACAGGTCAATTCATAAATTTGTATATCAATTGTTAGGAATCAATTGAGGTATGTATCAAAGGGAAAAAATCAAATTGTCTCGATATTCCAATGAAACTAATTTACATTCAATATCTCCTATGTGATATAGTTTAGCATTGTTGAAATATTCACCATTGGTCTTAAAATTGAAAAATTGGATTTTTATCAAAAAGAGGGTGTTTCTCTTTGAGAGCTTTCCCATAAATATGAACTTCATTATCAGAATACATAACATATTCCATTGAAACAATTTCAGATTTTTTAGTTAAAAACCACTTGATTGAAGGAGTTATTATCAACCAGAGAATTTCTGCAACCAGCTACTGAAAGATATCAATTCTTAGTCTCACTTGTGCAAGTTAATTTGGAGTTTTCACTTAATCGCATAGCTACTTGTTGAAGTGGTGATTTACCACCACGCAATAATGACTTAATCAGAAATTACTTATTTTCAAAGGGGTATGTGCTTATGGTGCGATATAATTTTTATCGCGATATAATTTTTAAAATTGTCATTCTATAAAGAATAATTTATATTATGTTAATAACTCTGGTACGAAAACGCCCGAACCGTTTACTCATTTTAGATATGCACGGTATTTTCCTGACTCAAGAATCCAACCAGAATTTAAATTTACTACTTCATTCATAAATGCGAGTGATTTATCCATGTCTTCCGCTCTTCAAAATACCCAAGGAACAGTTCGGTGTTCAGTTGTACTGTTTTCTGATTGGTTGCTAAGTAAGATATTACCCCTTTTTTAATAAGTTTTTTTAATATGTGCAATTTATTTTATTTATTATATATGTTATACAATATAACTTCAGATTCTATCTAAAGCAAATTGTCATGCCTTTCTGCTAGTGAAGATAAAAAATAAAAAGAATAAGAAACCATGGATTACCAAAGGAATAAAGACTTCAGCAAACAATTTTAGATCATTAAACTCAATTAGGAAGCACTTTAATAGCGAGTTCTTTTTGGAATACTTCATAAAATAAAAATCTATCTATAATCTTGTAATAAAAAATGCAAAGGAACAAACTACGAAAACAGAATAAATAACGCCAACAATAAAACAAAAGAAAACTGGTCTATAGTAAACAGCCTACGAGGAAAAACCAACACCCTGCCAGTTCAAACGAATATTAGTCCAGGCATTCTCAATGAATTATATTGCTCCATAGCAAAAAAATTAACATCTCACTCAATCCCACACTCCAATCCTGTAGATTACCTTGAACACGTACGCATCACAGAGCAATTTCATTTAGAAGATACAAACGTACAATAATTAAGACAGATATTTAAAGAAATCAAAAATAAAAAATCTATGGGAGTCGATGAAATCTCTATGAATATACTAGAAAATCTACCATATTCTGCACTATGTGTTTTAGCAGAATCTCTCTTTCAGGACAGATTTATTTCCCTCCTGTTTGAAAACGGCAACTGTCATACCTTTATTTAAGAGTGGTAATGTGGATGATCCTTCATTTTATCGACCGATTTCCCTTTCGTCTACCATATCAAAGGTAATTGAAAAATTATAAAAAAAAGACTATTACAATACCAAGTAAGTAATAACATATTATATAGTGTACAATTCGGATTTCAGTCATCAACTAACACTAACGATGCAGTGTTTAATCTTCTGGACTCTATCTACCTGAAACTGAACGATGGGGATGCTGTTGGTGCAGTATTTTGTGATTTCTCAAAGGCTTTTGATTGTGTAAATCACGAAATACTGCTTCAAAAATTGTACGTTTATGGGATTAGAGGTACTGTCATATCTCTCTGACAGGAGGCTCATATCTCTCTGACAGGAGGCAAATGGTCAGAATACAAAATATGATATCAGAGGAATCAAAGATCCATTGTGGTGTACCTCAAGGATCAGTGCTCGGCTCTTTCTATTGTATTTGGATGACTTGGCAAATATCGATATCTCAGAAAAATTTACAATGTTTGCTGATGATACAACCTTGTTATGGCACGGAAATGACATAGAAGCGCTGAAAAACACAATATCGACCTATCTAGAAAAGGTAAAAAATTGGTGCGATGCCAATCTTCTGTGTTTCAATCCAAATAAAACTAATATTCTGACATTCAAGTTCAACTATGATAGTTTGTATTTAGAGAACCGAACAATTCTTAATAACTCATATACTAAGTTCTTGGATATAACCCTAGATGATAAATTGAAATTTGATTATCATATAACGTCCTTGAACAAAAAAATATCTAGCGGTTGTTTTATTGTACGAATAATTAGAAAAGAACTCGGATTTTCAATTGCTAGATCATCTTATTTCGCATTAATTGAGTCTCATTTGCGAATGGCTTCCTTTCGGGGCTTTGCATTGTATTGAAAAAAAGACTCGGATTTTCAATTGCTAACCCTATTTGATTAATTGAATTTGATATGGCATTCTTTCGGGGCTTTGACCAAAATTCAATTCTGTTTTTGTATTGCAAAAAAAGAGCAGTACGCTATTTATGTGGGGTTAAGAACTCCGAACACTGCAAACCTCTATTTGAGTCTCACAAAATCCTAACTTCATGTAGCATCTTCATACTTGAAACAGTATGTTTGATGAGAAAGAAACATCTAAACATGACAAGTACACGAAACCAGACAGAATAATAACATACCTCTGCCAATTCCAAAATATTCCTTAACAAAAAATTCACTGATGTTTGAAAGTAAAAAAATGTTCAATCATTTGTCAATTAATCTGAAATAAATGTCTTAATTCCGGAAGGCAGTTAAAGATATACTGAATACAAAAGCTTATTACTCCCTGCAAGAATATTATTGTGACAAATTGTGATATATTTCATACTCGTTTAAAATGTTTCTTTATCTTTAGTCTTTTTTACTATAATGTGTTTGTAATTATATACTGTGTTTTATATCTTCTTTAATATGTGATATTTTTCTTTTCTTTTTTTAAACAAATTTTATATCTCTAGAGCTTAAATATCCAACTACTTATATTTTGATCATGTAACTCTCCTAGTTTATATTAGTATAATTACGCTTTGTCAATAAGAATATTTTCTTAGACAATAAAGCATATTTTTGATTGTATATGTTGGACTAGTCTGATAACGTTTTTTACATCTGTATATAATACATGTATGGAATCTTTTAATGATGAATAAATTTCTATTCTATTCTATTCACCAGACAATCAAAAAACGGTAGACGAAACGTTCGTTCGTAAACAGCTTTATAATGCCCAACAATAGGATCGTTCGAGAATCTTGGAAACACTACCTGGCAACAGTGTTCACGTATTATTCTGAGTCACTAGATCATAAAATGATGGCCGATATTATTTTGAAAACAATACAACAATACTGTGTCTTTTGTGTTCTTACTGATTTTTTGATAATTGTGATTTGATAAGTACCTCAAAGCTGTGTTGACTTCATCTATTAGTTCTGACTTTATCTACCAGTTTGGATATAACGAGGTTCGTTTGTTTTCATCACTTTGAAATTGACTATATATCGCAAGCAGCCTGCAATGAAAATGTTTTAGACTCTTTTCGTATATTGACCACACAATCAATTCAACATTCCACATTATTTAAATTTTCATTGCATCCCGCAATTGTGTTAACTCACAGCTCTGAGCAGGTCAGCAGAGGTTAGGCAAGCGGCACTTCCCAAAATTTTGCCGAATTTGACAAAGAAAAAACATGTTTTTAATTTTTTTTTTCGGATTTTCAATTATTGTAATTCGTTATAAAATGGCATTATACACTCCTCGTTCACGGGTGTGCAAAAAGTTAGATTACACCCTGTATATATATATATATATATATATATATATATATATATATATATATAGTTTTGGCTTGTAATATATTGCATATATTAAATGTCACTACTTCCATGTATTTTCTTAACTGTATTGGGTTAACCTGTTTATAAATAAATAGATAAAAGGATTTGTACTGATGCACATTTCTAATATATTTGAATAATATTCCACGCGTAAGTCCAGGGCTCGAACGTGCAATGTGGCAAGTGTGTTGAGGTTTTTATAGGTGCATGCATGATACGAAAAGATTACCACCCGAAAATATTGATTATAGTCCAGAAATAATATACTGATGTAAAACTGTTGCTCTTGTTCATTATTTGTTTGTTTATTGTTCCCGTGTACCAATCTATGATACGGGACAGGTCTATAGGGGAAACCATGTAAAAGAAAAATGCGCCTTGCTGAGAAAACGAATGCTCTTGATATACATTTTATAATTTATCTGGATCATGTCACAAAAACTGTGAATGAATCTATATGTAGGATGTGGCTATAGAAAAAATTTGCAATTTTCGAATAATTGAAAATTTAAATGTGTTGTGTGTGGTCCTGACTTCATCTACTAGTTCTGACTTCAGCTACCAGTTTGGATATAATGAGGTTCGTTTGTTTTCAATAGTGTTATTTTGAATTTGAATACGTATTGCCGGTAGCCTGCAACGAATGTTAATAGGGATTCTTACACTTTTTTTGTACATTCATCAAACAATCATTTCAAAATTCCACATATTTAAATGTTTATTACATCCGGCAATTGCCCGTGTTTTCTTACGGCTCTGAGCAGGTCAGCTAAGGTTAGACGGACAGCGGTTCCCAAAATTTGGAGGAATTTGAAAACAATTAATGATATTTAAATAAACCATCTCTTGGAACCTAATATTATCGAAAATATTGTATATACATAGGTTTTATACAGATTTTTGGTAATGTATTTATCATACATAATCATTAAAGTGATATCCCACACGAAAAAAATGCCTTACTTATTATTGAAGTGAAACTTCTTCTAATTTCAATGTCGAATTTGAATGCAACATTTTCATGTAAGGTTTTAAACAAAACGCGTCTGGCGCAAAAACGATGGAAAATAGATACTTGACCAGAGATCGAAAAAGAGAGAAAAATACAGTCACTGTCAGCTACATGAAAGATATAAGTATCCGTAGCTCAGTGGTAATATGCTCGCCTGCCACGCGGGCGGCCCACCTTCGAAACTGGCCGATGCAATTTTTGTTATTTTAAAGTGACTTGAGAACCATGTATGAAATTTTCATTGTATACAACTTTTTTGGTGAGTTCTTATAATAACGGATATATAGTTGGTCGTTCCTCTTAATATATTACCCTGTGTATATCTCAAAAACTGGTTATAGGAACTAAAAGTAATGACAAAAAATTACAAAATTTAACCAACGAGATTTTTAAATAAATTGAATTATAAAAAAAAAATAGTTTTTCGCAGTTTTTATCATCACCTAGGGTTGGTCCACAATGGATATTAATTTCGGACAAGAATTATTTTGAAAGGTTCGTCAAAAGTCAGTCTGAAATTAATACCTTATGGGTAAGAAATATTAGTCGTGCAAAACATTTACATTTAGGATCTTTTCCTAAGAGCAATATTACTTTAAAAAAATTGCCACTTTCCAACATCAACACCCTGCATCTCAAAAACTAGCCATAGGATTGAGTTGTGCCCATGGACACTTTGTTCAGTAGGTCAAACTCTACAGCATACTGAAAATAAAGCGGCTGCCAAATATATACCATATATATCATTTTAGCATGACAGAAACATAATTGGAATTTAATTAACACAATGACAATCTCAATCAGGAATGGAGAACTGTATTAGCCCATAAAAAAAGTTCAGCATCCTTGGGTCGTTTTATTTCAACCCAAAAGAAGGTAAACAGCATACAAAAATGATTAAATCAGGCTCAAAACTATCATTCAATCAAAACATTAAAATTCCAAGTGATTGACCAATGATTATGAACTGTTCTGAAAATAGCTATGTATAAATTTTTAGTAAAAACTGACAATGAGGGTCACTCTTACCTTTTTTGTACGGAATCCTTTTCCCAATAAACTATCGGGAATGTTGAATGGTTGATGAGTAATGCTGGAGCACATCCAACTTCATAAGCAGCCAAATTGATATAAACAGCACCTTCAGTCAACTGAATGTCAACATTGATTCCACCAAACTGAAAAGATATGATATTTTTCAAAAATAAAATGTGAAGGAATAAATTTTTTATAATTTAAATCAATGCCGTATTGACAAAGCTGAAGAAAGAAACTAAATGAAATCAAATAACAAAAGAATATAAATTTTCCGGATGGTGGAGTTTCATATTGTTATGAACCTGTCTGGTTCCATGAAGTTACAACAGGTCTCGGAAATATGGTGAAATGCACACAAGGAGAAAAGCAAAGAACATGAAACAAAAAATAAGATGAACAAGAAAAACGGTTATGATTACATCGACAACAGCAAGAGCAGCAGAGGAAACAAGAGCAAGACCAAGATAAATTGAAGAATACGAGAAAATACACAGTCATAATTTAAATATTGTTACCAATTATTCAAACTCATTTGAGGGGACCACTTATACTCCAGTTAGTCTAGAATTGGGTGGTTATTAAGAAAGTACAAAATCCTTAAAATTAATTGACGAAGTTAATGGATTAATAATAGAAGTGATCAAAAAATTAAAGAAAGAAGTGTAGAGAATTAAATGTGAGTTATATTGAAAATATTGTTAATTGGAATGTGTCAGAAAAACCTTCATGTTCCTACCAGAAATATATAAGATTTGACCTTTAGTTCCCCTTCCTCGAACTTCAATCACTTATAAAAGCCCAAGAGAGACAAACTAGGATATAACCTTATATCACTTAGGACAATGAAAGCATTGAGAGGTCGGTGAAACAAGTAAGCAAAGCAATACTTGCTGCCCACGAGAAAAGCTGTCCTGGAAAAATAAAGCAACAAAGAAACAAACTTGGAAACCCTTATAGGAAAGCCCATAAGCTATTTAACAAAGACAAATCCAACCAAAACTGAACAGAATATAAAGTTACACTGACGCAGTTCAACAAAGATGGTAGAAACGCGAAAAGACAATTGTGGAAGAAGTTCTGTGAGGAAGTAATTGGTAACCCACATGCTATATAAATTTTTCCTAAAGAAGGATGATAACACCTACAGAACAATGTTCAAGGAATTGATTCAATGTACCAAGTACTTTACTCATTGCACATGCTGTCGAGTACAGTACTCCAAGTATAAGTACTCGAATTTCCGGAGTACCTTTTGCAAGTACTTTTACGTCAAAAATTATATATACAAAATTAGGGTACTATATTGGGAATTCAAAATTAGATGTCACCGCCAAAGTGGCGAAAATGCAAACCAGACATAAGTGTGTTTATTGTGCTACACATTTGCATTGATATAATAATGATATATAAGTAATATAAGTAATAGTTTCACATATAAGTACATTGCCTCTTAAGCAATTAATATAACATTTAGATAATAATAATCAGAAATAAAAAAGAAGCATAATTATGAAACTGTATCCCTGGACTGATAGGAAACCATCTAAGCACTGCTGTGCTTGTATTATGTTCTCCAGTACCAATCAAGGGATAACACATTTCAATAATATGCAGGTTTAGTTTAGAAGCTAATTGATTAATTGTTTGGATCAAAAAGGTGGTTATACAATTACTTCCAAATTTATTTCGTTATCATTGATGAATTTCTTTATTTCTCTCTTGAAAATAAACTTTCTTTTAATATTTTTTAGTTCAATTGCCATTAAGTTATACAATTTCGGGCCAATATAAAAAATACATTTTTGCGCATGGCTTTTCGAAAACAGTGGTATATATAGATATACCACTGTTTTCTATGTGTTCTATCTATAGGAAAGGTTTGTGACAGATCGAGTTAGGTGCTGTTTGTTAGTGTCGATTTTTGGTTCGGTTTTTGAGTGCATATATAGTAGGGATTGGTAAATAAATAGTTTTTGTATATTGAATAAATCTGCTTCTTGATATAGTAGAGTTGTAGAAAAGAGTTTTTTTTTCATACGTATTTTGATGAGACTATTTTGTGTAAATTGTAAATTTTTCTGGGCGTTATTGCTAAGTCCTCCCCAGATTGTAATACAATATCTCAAGAGAGATTCTACTTATGAATTGTAAATTAATACTATATTTTTTCTGTTCAGAATTTCTCTTAGTAAATAAAATGTATGCATCAGTTGTCTGAGTTTTTTTTGGAATGTAAGTTGCATGTTCGTCCCACTTCAGAAATTGGTCAACTATGATATCTAAATATTTAATTTTGTCCGTTTTCTCGATAACGGGGCAATAACAATTTAGGGTTTTACATTAAAGTTCATGAATACTTAGATTATTCGTCCTAGGTTGATCAACGCTATTCAGGCTGAAGGTTATAAATTAACTCTTTTGGAAGTTGGGGCTGAGCAAACTGTGATTTGGCCCTATATATATGAAGGTCAGACTCTTTTCAGCTTTTCTATACAGCCCGTCCCAAGATTCCTCATTGAAAACGATTGCCGTATCATCTGCGTAAGTTGCTAAGTGGTATTGAAATTCTTTCAGATTTGCAATTTCATTGATATAAACCAGGAAAAGTATAGGACCCAGTACTGTTCCTTGTGGTACTCCGCAGTCAACTAGCTTATTTATCCATGTCACAAGATACAATAAAAAAAAGTACATTTAAAAAATAAAAAAAACGACTGCGTAAAAAGTGAACTTAAAAAAAGATGGAAATAAGATGACCAGAAAAGATTGTCAGAAAATGATGTTTTAATAGGTTAACTATTGAACTTAATACTGTAAACAATCTCATGCAGTCGGAGGCATCTTCTTTAATTTAACAATGAAAATATATTATTAAGTTTTTTTCTGACAATATTTTCTGGTCATCTTGTTTCCATCTTTTTTAAAGTTCACTTTTTACGTAGTCGGGTTTTTTGATTTTTTAAATTTACTTTCCTTATTTTATATTTTTCAGTTATCCATAATATGGCGTCTGGTAGTCGCCATATTGAATTTTGTTCACAATATGGCGTCTGATTGTCGCCATATTGAGTTTATTAACGTCACTCGAAAGATTAAGACAATTCGATTGACGTAAAAATCATCAAAATCGGCCCACGCGTTTGGTCTCTAGAGCGCCACAAAGGAACAAACATACATAGGCTGATAAACACATTACCCTCGTTTGCGTCGCGCAGTCGAGTAAAAATATTCCACTTTCACTACCCAATTCGTCCCTGACAAAATATTCAGTTATTTACGAGATTAATAAAAATGTATAATCTTTCACCTAGCCTAACAAAAAATATTAAGCTCCTATCTTGATTTCAAAATGAAATAAAATCCATGCTGCTTGAGAAAGCCTCTTATGAACTACAGGAATATTATGATGACCAACTATCATGACTAGAAATACTATTATTTGTGTTGTTCAGTTGTCTTACTTTTATTATATTTTTAATGTGTCAAATTGTGAGGTTTTGTTTCGGTAATTTTATATGTATTTTTGTTTTGCATGTTCTACAATGCTTTGTCCATGAGGTTTTTACATCTTCATCAATAAAGTATATTTGCTTTGATTGATCAGTTACAATAGAATTGCTGGTTTGTCCGGATCAACCAACAAAAATAAAAACTCTCAATCATTCAAAGAACTTGGCTATCAGTATAACAATGTTCTTTTCCGAAAAAAAAGACAACATTGATATTCAATAATTAATCACTATAAACAGAATATTGGATCTAGCCTGACCCCACATCTGTGCCAACTTATTCATCCTATCAAAATAAAAATAAAAGCAATGCTACTTACAGGAGAAAATTTACTGACAATTCAAACACTACCTGACCCAACTTGAAATAAAATGCTTAGAGACCCCTAACCTATAACCTAAATGAATCTTTGGAACTATTCTGGGGACATTTTTAATTTGCATGAAGCTTTCTTCCCAAAAGCTCTGATGAAGTCGAAACATCTGCCCCCTGGTATATCTATGACCTCAAATCCAAATCAAAAAATTTACAGAAACTGAATTCCCTACCGAAAAAAAATCCAAATAATATCGATCTTCAAACTGAATACAAACATTCCAAAAAACCCTACAACCAACACGTAAGAAAGGCAAAACAATATTACTATACTGTAACGAAATTACTATTTTTCCGCTATGTTAAACAACCAAAAGCTCCATGTAAGGATTTAAATTCATCTCGTGGGTAATAATAGGTCTAAAAATACCGTTCGTGATAAATCCGTGGATTACACCTAACCCGATAAATAGGCTAAATACCCTCCGTAGATCACGTCGATGCTGCGACGCGTGTATATAAAGTACGCGCGAGTGTTACTTGCGCAAGCCAGCGAGTTCAGAAAGTATTTTTCATCGAGCCAGATGTGCTATGAACAAACGTCGCCGAGAACATTCAGTCACCCGATAGAAGCCATAGAAATCAAATCGTTCGAGCAAAAGCGCCGCTGCCATCTGACGTCATCCGGCCGACGTCCCTTCACGTGGATTGCTACCGAGGAGAATTTCACAAGCTGGGTAAATATAATATGCAAAATATGATTTGTATCTAAATCGGCGCGCGGCTAAACTCGGTCGAGAGGAATCAGCAAAAGAGGGGGAACCGACTGGTGCTCCGTTTAGAAAGATTTCAAAGAATCATGAGCTTATCAAGTCCAGCACCAGCAGTCACGCGACCGACAACTAGCATCCGAAGTGTGAGCCAACTACCGAAGTAGCCTACCACCGTCCCGAGCCTTGCCGACCAGTTTGCCGAAGCAGTGATAGCGGAGTTTGGTAAATATTCTCTATCAGGTTAAAGGTATCGGAAATATTTGTGAGTACCACAGGTGCGTTTCGCGCATGATCGAACCATAGCCGTGAGAGACCCATATTAATTTTAATGCTGCGCTAGTTATTTCAGTCGGGTTTGAGATCCGCTCAGAATCACCACGTGCGAACATCGATAGACTGCGACCGTGTTGCCAAATGAAATAAAGCCGGTGAGTAATTTTGTTTCCTTGTAGAACTGAAGGGGTGGACATTTCTCGCGTCTCACCTTCCTGCGCTCCCACGTGGCTTGGTCGGGGAAATACAAGAGTATGATAAAGATAGGAAGCACGGGCGAAGGTCGCACTGAAGGGGAAGACATTTCTCGCGTCTCACCCTCCTGCGCTCCAGCGTGGCTTAAGGGGTGAAAGGGAAAATTGGATAGGTCACTGAGTGGGTAGACATCTCTCGCGTCTCATCTTCATACGATCCAAAGTAGTAATGAGTAGGGGCCAAATAGATAAAGTGGGAGTATAAAGACTAGGCTCAACTAGGAAGGATAGGTTAAGCCAGCCTCCACTTGGAGCATTACGAACTGCTACTGAAATTAGTCGCTTTGGCCGTCCTTAAAGCTTGCATTTGATACCCGCTTCATACTACTCAGAGCCTGTTGCTTTGCACCCGTTTTTGAGCTTGCTTCCCACACAGCACAGGATATCCTATGGACGTCCAATTCAGATCCAATTCATGTCGGAATATCCTTGGACCATTTTGGATATCCATAGGATATCCAAAATTGATCCACAGGGGATATTTGTGTTAATGAAAAAAAAAAAAGTTTCAAGATTTCAGTTTCTTAAATGAATTTGTAATTACAGGTGAAGAAGTGAATAATTCCGGAACTATCAACTTTCTTTTGAAAGGAGTCAAATCAAACTGAATGTTGTCTAACCCTTCCTACTCTCTTAGGGGAAATAGATATAATAACGGTTTCTCTCTACTGCTTTCCCCACTCTCATAACCTGGACCTATGTCATGATACCAGACCTCAGATACCTTTCCCCACTAAACGCAAACGCCACCTATCCTATAACTCATGGCAGTTGGCACCACTAGCAGTCGGTTTCAGTTTCTGACGTTTCTGTCAAACGTCCATTTTTCGGTCTTTTGATTGTTTGAAATGTTTTTTAGCGTTGTGGCGTGTGGAAAGAAGTGAATTGTTTTGTTTCTTGTTGCTGCGCTGACCTTAAAATGGGTAAGATCTTGTTCATTGAATCAACCATCAAATAGACAAAGTTCAATGTAAAGTAATGAATAGACTAATTTTTAAAATCAAAGACTACATAGAAGTGGATGATTCTTAATACAGAAATGCTGATATCGGAATATGAAAATGAATATATACTATGAAAATGATTCACAATCAATATTCTTATAACATTTCACAGGTGACACCCTCAAAACATTGGTCAAACATTAAGTGTTAACTAGGCACCTACTCACTGAAATACATGATGATGTTCGAAAAATAAAAATGGATCTAAACGCTAATACTACTCTATCAGCAGAGAGTCATGTACTCTCGTGACTTTTGAACACTTTCCTGTCAACTCTGAAGAAACATTGGGACTTCTTGAAGAATATCTGTCTTAAAGGAAACATTTTAAAGCTACTGTAAGTAGATTTTCAAAGTGATAATTTGTCAAATTGTGCTGTTTCATTGTTTTTTTTAGGAAACAGAGATGTCAAAAATAGGAGAAAGCTCACCATGTGATTTTATGAAACGCTGCCTCAATTCTATATTCACAAATAGTTTTGCTTTGGAATATAGCTGGTTAGGAGCCAAAAAGAAAAAAAAATTGAAAAATTGAAAGTAGCAGAATTTCTGCTTGGTAAGAAATATAAATATACAATAAAATTTCAAATAAGTTCAAGAATAATATTGTCTCTAATTCTCTTAATGTAAATAATAAAGTTACAAATATAAATATATATCACTTTTCATTCAACTTTAGTCTAATGAGTGATATGTAAAGACCCATTATGTTCGTTAAATAATATTTTATATTATTTCAGAAGCAGCACAATTAAATGGGGTACCTGACAGAAAAGCTTCAGAAGAAGCAATAAAGGCATGGCTACGGAGAGCAAAAGAAAGGCACATCTCAGCCAATAAAAAGATGCTGCCATCATCAGAAGATGAGACACCCAGTGCATTGTTTTTTCCATGACTGATTTTCGTTGACTTTTTGTTAATTCATTTTAAGATTAAAACTTTTTTTTAATTATCTTGTCTGCATTTTTTTAAATTGCGAGTTTCAATTGCAATAATTATATAGAACCATGGAGGATATCTTATGGACGTTCGTGAGGGATATCCTATGGACTGCCATGAAGGATATCTTATGGATGTCCAAGAAGGATATCTTATGGATGTTCTTGAAGGATATCTTGTGGACGTCCATGAAGGATATCTTATGGACGTCCAGGTTAGTGGCCTAAGAATGTCCATAGGATATCCTTTGGATAAAAACTGGACGTCCATTGGATATCCAAAATATCCTTAATGGATATCCACTGGATGTCCATGTGCTGTATGGGTTACTACTCCGTACCATACCCCCACTGCATGAGCTTTTTGGTTGCTACGATAATAATTTTACCCCGCTTGCTTTCTTTGTATATAATGCTTGAGCTTGACAGTTGTTCAATTGTTGTAATAACTTGAGGCTGCCGTCAGCTGCCCAGTATTTCGTTGATAATATACCTGTTTATCCGGTTTATAGAATATAGTGTTATATTTACTATCTTGAGTAGAATGTAATCATCTAGTGCGCAGTCGGCACCCAGGTTCGAAACCCAGTTAAGGGCAATTAAAGCCTGCCTTGCAGGCCCCGTTATATTGTCAATACTACACTGACCCCTGGAGTGTTTTTCTTCACTGAGTCTGTCCGGAGCACAAGTGGCCTTTTCCACTTCCACTATAAATCAAAAGGTGGCGCCCGAGGCAACACCGAGATTAGTGAATGACCCCTTACAATACAAACCTCATTGAAAACTCTAAGAACAAAAACAAAGCCATCTGGGACATAGTAAATTCACGCCTGAACAAGAAAAATTCACAGGAACTCAACCACAGGGGGTGAAAATTCAAATGAAAGAGATATAGCAAATATGTTTGGACACTTCTTCGTATCGGTCGTAGGTGATCAACTTGAAACTCACTTTAATGAAAAATTATCTACAATCTGCACATCATCCCGTTCCCATCTCACTAGAGACTTGAAAAACAAGAAATCTACCGGAAGAGATGAAGTTCTCCTTAAAAAAGTGTGATCCAGACATAGCACCATACCTAGCATTCATTCCGAATAAATCAATTGAATTATTCAATTTCCAACCCGCCTAAAAATATCACTAGTATTACCTATTTACAAAAAAGGAGAGAGACTGTCACCCATGACTTAGATGCCTAAAAACCCTGGTGTATTCACTGATTCGATTTTGTTTAGAATTTTTGGGGGACAACAAATGAAAAATGTTAAATTCTGCTTAGAACTTCATTAGTAGATGGCGCGGTTAAGGAATGTTTGTTGTTTGTGTCACGCAAAAAGTCAAACTTCAAACCTAAGAAATTTTCTTTTTCTGTCAACGTTACTTTATGCAAAAAATTGTGAATTGATCGTTTACAAAGATTATAGTTCTAGGAACAAGATCCCGCTCAGAACAGTTGGCGCGAAAATGAGATGAAATCCTCGAAACTTACTACAATGTTTACATCTGTCTGACAAAATCAGATTTTTCTTGTCTACCTGGCGATTTTTTCAAAGTGATGTCTTCTCAAATGGCCTTTTTGAGATCATGCAAACTTCCACGAAGGAATAAGAAAAGGTAGGAGAGTGGACTAATGTCTCTAGATGATGAATTAACTGAAAATTGAGGGGATTGGAAAATGTCCCCGATGACATTGTTCCATTAAACTTTCCGATACAAACTATTACCAAGCCATTCACTGCCCATCTCTGCCGGACTATTACCTCTCTAACAACCTTCCGACATGAACAAAATCAGAGAGTTCATTGTAGATATCATAAAACCTGTTGATGAATTTGAGAATCGATCAATCCTGGTGTGCGATAGTCTGGGCTGCTTCCAGCTATCTAGAATGACTTCTCCGGAAAAGGTGAGCCCTACTAACAAAGGTGGGGGGAGAAAACAATAATCTAAATGCTTCTCTTTTATTTTTCAGTAACACCCCGGCATGAGATAATCAGAGAAGGAGGGCGATCTAAACCAAGCAGTTGTTCGGAAGAACAAGGCCCACTCCCAAGATCGATAAGGCTAATGACTATGATTAGGATAATTATCACTTTTTGATAAACACATGAATTTCACAAGTAAGCGTGGACTTTTAATTCTATGAAGATATCTTGATTTTGGTTAGTGAATTCCGAACCGTCACAGAGGGTCCCATGGCTCTTTGGAAGAAAATATCCACTATATTTAGAATTTTCCAATACTTTCAGTCAGAAGATTGTCATCTCATGGGAAATTTTTTATATAAAATATATATATTATAAAAAATAAATATAAAAGTAGTAATAAAATTATTTGACTTGCTAGTTACTAGATAAATTCCAATCACAAGTTTTGGAAAATTATTACAAGGCAAAGGTACTTCAGAGAAGATTCGAATTAATTTATACCTATACGAGTCATTTTACTAGTACTAGTAATATTAGATTTCAGATTCAGAAAGTTAGGGGACTGTACATTAGTGATGATGTAAGGAACAACATATAAAAATTTACCAACCGTAAAGTGTGTGCTTAGTTAATTATTCAACAATTAAATTGCCCAATTATATTGTATATTGAATATTAAAAAAAAATGAGTAAATAATGGATGGTGCTTAGTTAATTATTCAACAAATAAATTGCCCAATTATATTGTGTATTGAATATTAAAAAAAAATTAATAAATAATGGTGCCAATCGCAAAAATGGAAAATTTTACATAAAAAAAGTAAATACAATTTTTCTTTAAAATAAAACTGTAAGTTGCAGAATTTTTTGCTGACGTGCGAAAAAAATGTGAGGTGGCGACTCTGAAGTGCAGCGCTGGAGGAGCACGCAGCCACGAGCGCTTTACACTAAATTTGTTATAACTTTCAATCTAATTGATTAAATTAACACAACAAAAATTTAACTGAAAGAAGAAAAATGCAGCTAACGAGAAGTCATGTTTTTAAAAGTGAAAAAATATGTATAGGAATAGTACATAAATGAAATTACGTCAAAGCAGAATTCTGCCTAAAATCTTATATTTTTTTTATTTTCAAGATAAATATCTGAAATTTTCACAGATTACTCTTAAAATGACAAATAAAAATAGAACAATTAAAAGAAAAAAAGAAATTTTATTTCGAAAAATACAGAGCAAAATATTGAATAATTTAAAAAAATTACAAATTTGAATGCTCAAAAACTCTAGTTTAAAATGTGATATTGAAACTTATATATGGGATATAACGAAATTTGTTGAGTGGAGGCCACATATGAATACCTCGGCTAATTTCGAAAATGGTCCAATTGTCTCAAAATGGCAGCTATTGAAAGATTTAAAAAAAATCGCAATATTTCATTTCCATTCCCAATATCAGCAAACTATAAGTCGTTTGATAGAGCTTCATTAGCTCCACAACTTTTACCCGAAAATGTTTTCTCCGAGATGCACACATAAATAAAAAATAGGTAGCTGTAAATTATCATTCAATGAAATCTACCTTTACGACTGGCCACGCCATCGTTTTTTCAATGTCATATTCTTGTTCAGCAACCCAAAACCCCTATAGCATCAATTTGGGTAAAATTTGACTTACAAAATTGTTTTTCATTGTTTAAACAATTAATAAACAAGCAGCGCACGAATATAAGTTTATAACTTTTTTTGCAAGCAATTTCTAAGTAATATCAGATGGTTTTAGGAAAATCCATGGAGTCCTCCAGGATTCCAAAATTATGCATGATTTTAAGCTATTTTTACTCCGCTATATGAAGGTTATTTGAGTTCTTGCGATAAGATTTGTCCAAAAGCTGAGAGGTTCTTTCACTCAGATAGGATTCGAGTCATTTGAAGCTTCGTCCTCTGAAGCTGTAGAGATGAAGCTTACGTAACAGTCGAAAGCTTTAGATATGTCGCAAAACACTTCCTTCAGACTAGAATATAGATTTTTCAGAAAGCGAAAGCGAAAGAGATTGCATCCCGTACTTTTATTAGTTTGAAAGCTAAATTAAGTAATTGTATGTAATTTACAGCACTTCATAAAATCATTATCCGCTCCATAAGTAGAAACTTGGTGGAGCCGTATCAATAGAAAATTAACCATTCAAAATAAATTGGTACGGTTCATAATTAGAATTATTTCGGAACACCTCACGAAAATTCTATATAACACTGATATAAGTACATGGAATAGTTTGTTCTAAAATATGTTACATCGATCGATCAACATCAAAATATTTCACGTAACACATAAAGGCGACAAAAGCACAATCACAGAACGGATCAGAGACACAAATCACAAAAACACCCTGTGATCTGTAATTGTAGTTTACTGATTTATGACAAGAAACGACGTCGGCGCCATCTGAAACTCTAGATAACTCCCTTTATCAAGTGGGCTGGTGTCCCCCAGTTTGTCCCAGTAGTTTACAGGTATAAGTGAATACACCATGGTTTTTAGACATCTTAGGTTTAATATACTAAACAAAAAAACAACACGGATTCAGGAGAGAGCACTCCACTGAGACGGCGACAATTGATTTTAAACAAATAATAAATGAAAAATTATAAAAACAAGAATTTATTATTGGACTGCTCTTTGACCTGTCACGTGCATTCAATACGTTAAATTTCGATTTCATTTTAACGAAAATAAATGAGCTTGGGATTCGTGGAAACACATCAAAATGTATTCGTTCATTTCTAGAAGGGCGTAAGCTGATTGTGAAAATAAATTAGCAAACTTCTGATGAATTCTTAATTGACTCTGGTATCCCCCAGGGGAGCGTTCTGGGCCCTCTAATATTTTTACTATTCATCAATAATCTCCCCACCCAGATAACACAGGATATCCTATGGATGTCCAATTCTGGTCGGGATATCCCTGGATATGAAATGGACATCCATAAGATATCCGTCGACGTCCGTTGAAATGGATATCCTTCAGAAGATATCATATGGATGGCCATAAGATATCCGGAGCAAATATGGATAAGTTTAAATTGCAAGATTGATTTTTATTGTGTCAATTTCTGAGTTTCTTTCATGCTCGTACATATGGAATAATTTTTTTGGAAAAATCTCATGTTTCGTTTTTTTACTTGATTTGAAATGGATATCCATCGACGGATTTGAAATAGATATCCTTCAGAAGATATCCTAGGGATGGCCATGAGATATCTAAAGCAATCATAAATGAATTTAAACATTCTCGTAGATACACAAATTGTACCTTTTCAAAAATACGTTGTCGCGGGGACCCTCTGCGACCACAGAACAGATATACATGTGTCTGCGACAGCCTGGCCATACTATACGCATAATTACTGGCGACGTCTGTCATTTTATTTTGTTGAGGAAGGTCACAGTCATAGCACTGAATCCAAACAAAAGTCGTGTTTTTTTTTTCTATTTTCCTTCGTTTTTGATACCCTGTTGGTCTGGACATAATGGTTTTTATCTGTAGCAATTGATTGTTTCGAAAGGGAATTATATATTGGCCGAATACAGGGAAATATCAATTCAAAAGGACATAACCTATAAACATCCATTATTTCCAATGCATTTATGTGTTTGCTGTTTGAGTTTCGATATTTTCAGAAATGCTAAAAAGCACGTCGTTACATCTGCCACAATACACGAGTTTTTTCAAATGTCACAGTGCCCAGATTGAAAATGGTGTGAATGCCTACAACAGTGGCCATGTGATATGAAGATGATTCATCAGTAGATTCGAACATTTTCCTATTGATTGCACTGGAAAAATTAATCTTTCGGAAGAATATTTGGGAACTGGATCGAAATTCAAAGCTGCTGTAGGTAAGTTGTATGTTTTTCTATTCCTTTTTCTAGAACTCTTTTTTTAGGTACCTAAATGAAATCTCAAAAATATGACTGTGTGGAATGATGCTTTTCTTCCATGCTCACTAATATGTTCGCCTCCAAATATAGCTGGTATGGAGCAAAAAAAATAAACTGGACAACTAAAACTGGCTGAATTATCACTAGGTGAAAAGTCCATTCAGTTCAATTTATTTGATAATAATTTTTATTGCCTCATAACAGACTGCTAGTTCAGTGAGAATGCAAAATTTCCAAGAAAAGTTTATGTCAATAATGCTTATATATATATATATATATATATATATATATATATATATATATATATCATAGTATACCAATAAAGAGAGAGAAAAATTATGGCAGTGGTATATATTATCATCATCAGTATTCGAATTCAAAAGAAAGTATATTTCTCAGTATTTTTTTGTAGATTTCAACATCAATTATACCCGTGAATATATACATATCATTTCAGAAGCGGCTGACCTCAGTGATTCGACGGAAAATAAAAAAGCTACTGAAGTAGCCGTCTAAGCTTGGCTGAGAAGGGTCAAAGAAAGGCATCTGTCATCTTCTAGAATAAAGGAAACACCTGATGGACAAATAAAATAGCATTCTATTTTTTCTTTAACTTTATTTTTATGATTATTCTGCATTTAATATTATGTTTTCATTTTAGAGTTAACATATACATTTTATTTGTTGATAACCCCGAAGTTTATGAAAAATTTTTTTGATACCGAGTTTATTAATACATTTTTTTTTGTTCAATACCATTATTTCATTTCCCTCCAGATCGCTATTACTATATTTTATCTTCGATGGATATCCCCGAAGGATATCTTTAGAATATCTCTCAAGGAATATTTCAGATAGCTTTTGAATATCCCTGAAGGATATCTCATGGATATTCCTGAAAGATATCTTTGAAGTATATCTTATGGATATCTTTGAAAGATATCTTTTGGACATCTCTGGAGGATATCTTATGGATATCCGTGAAGGATATTCTATGGATGTACAGGTTGTTCCACTTTGGACATCCATCAGATGTCCATAAGATCTCTTTTGGATATAATTGGATGTCCATAGAATATCCATAAAATTCATGAAGGATGTCCAATGGATATCCATTGGATGTCCATGTGTTATCTGGTCAATTACATAAGAGACGGTGATGTATATATGTTTGCTGACGATACGTCTATAATAGTATCTAGTCCAGATATAAATGAGCTACTCACAAAAACAAATAACGTTCTTCTCAAATTCGATAACTGGTGCAAAAGGAACCGTTTAATCATAAACTACCCAAAAACCATTGCTGTTCAATTCCAGAGATCTCAACAGGAGCACTTGGCAGTGAAAAACTGAATATAAAAAAATCACAAAATACCATTTCAAGAAAGCTGCAAATTTCTAGGAACAATCATCGATAGCAACCTCAAATGGGAGGAATGCATTAATATGACTTGCGCCAAACTGAATAAACATTATTTTGCAATAAAAAACCTGACGAATTGTCTGTGTGAGGAGAGGATAATTTGTGTATACTATGCATTGGTCTATTCGATTATAAGCTATAACATTGTAGTTTATGGTTTAGCCACCAACAGTACCCGAGTTTTCCTCGCACAAAAAAATATAATACGCCTGATCTAGTCTTCCACCTTCCACTTAGATTATCGGGAATCCTGCAAATACTTTCAAAGAGAAAAAAAATCTAACTTTCACTAGTATTTTTTTATATAAACTCCTCATTCACACTTATATTCATAAAAAAAACCTAACGCCAAATTCAAATTTCCATAACTATCAAACTCGCAGAAAAAATGAATTCAGACTGGAACTAACTACATACACCAACTATAAAAACTCTCAAGAATATGCAGGGGCAAACTTCTTCAATTTACTACCCCAGGAATTGAAAAACCAGCCAAACCTGTTCAGATCCAAGTCTAAACTAAAGCTTTTCAACGACACAATGTATTCTATAATATTAAAGAATTCACGATGTGCCCAGCATCCTATTGTATATTGTAATTCTATTGGAAAGTTTCCTATATTTACATGTTTTACAGACGTTACTAAATTATATGTTAATTTTATTTAAGAATTAAGTTTAATGTAACTGTGTACTTTGATGAAAAGGGAAACATTCTCAATTGAATATTGATAGAAATATTTTTCTGTGAATTGAAAAATCCACGATAAAAATGAAGTTATTGATTAAGACTGGAATAGAAAATCAAATAACTATCTGAATGAAAATGCAAATTTTCAATTTCAGTTTTTTTCTTTTGTGTTCGGGTCTTTTCAGAATATCTATCAGATGTAGTTCAATGTCCAGCGTGGCTTTAGCCGGGGAAGTAGCTGTTTTCTGTTAGACATTCACAAAAAATAACTTAATTTTTATCGTTGATTTTTCAATTCACAGAAAAATCTTCCTATCAATATTCAATTGAGAATGTTTCCCTTTTCAACATGAATACCCCACAAGAGGTTCTCTTGACGATGGAAGATAGTGACTAAAGTTTATCTTTCAGTCGCAGATGATTCCACATCTGATTTCATGAACATCCTGTTCATGTTGAAAAGGGAAACATTCTCAATTGAATATTGATAGAAATATTTTTCTGTGAATTGAAAAATCCACTATTGAAATGAAGTTATTTTTTGTGAATGTCTAATAGAAAACAACTACTTCCCCGGCTAAAGCCACGCTGGACATTGAACTACATCTGATAGATATTCTGAAAAGGCCCTAACTCAAAAGAAAAAATCTGAAATTTAAAATTTGCATTTTCATTCAGATGGAAGATAGTGACTAAAGTTTATCTTTCAGTCGCAGATGATTTCACATCTGATTTTATGAACATCCTGTTTATATTTTCAACAAATTAATCCTGTTCATATTTTCAACAAATCAATCTGTGTACTTTGACTTGTCAATCCAATGTGAATTGGCTTGTGATCAATAAACTTCTATTCTATTCTACCAACACCAACTATACACTAGCAAGTTGAAGGTGAATTAAAAAAATAATTCATCAATATTGAATAACCTACTGTGTCACTTCCCACTTTTTGTAAACCCACGTTTTGTGTGGGCGTCGTGAGATAGTTCCAAAAATGAACTATTCAATATGCTTAAATCAATTTGCAGGTATGAAAATGTTTATGGCATCCATGAAAATGTTTATAGCGTCCGGAGTCCAATATATAACATAAAATAAAAATGAATGATAAAATGAAATTTTTAAAATCTTTATTGACTATGTTAAACAGCATGAGAGCTATAAGATTTGATATAAAAGTATCTGAAATAATATTTTAAAAAATACAGAAGGCTCTAAAAAATATAAATGAGCTTTTTTCTTAGCTCGGTGTCTTCATACTTGTGTAGGAAACTCTCGGATTTTTTTGTTATATATTATCAAAGATCGTGGGACTCAATCTTGGTATATACCTCATAACAGGTAAATTCCAGGAAATTAGTGTTCTGCACGGTAATAATGTTTATAGTTATTTCAACTTTGCTCACCTGATTCTCCAATTTCAATAATGTGGTATGACTCTCAGTATAAAGAAATGGTGATGTACACTCCTGAGTATGCCCAACACGAATTCTCATGAGCTTATCTGTTTTCTCGGATTTTGGCCAGAAAGCATTACATGACTTGGGATCAACTGTTATCCAGGCATCAGCAGGTCTGTCACTCTCTTGACAATCAATGGGAAATGGTGCCTCATTGATAATTACATAATAAGGTGTGAAGGTTACTTTCTTTGTTAAGCTGTTATGCGTTAAATTATTGTGAACTCCAATCTAAAAATAAAAGCAATGTAAGTATAATTTCAATGATTCATTATTGTCAGCAAAAAATCATACTGATCATGAAATGTAGCCTACTAGTAGATTCAATAAATAAAATATAAAGCTATAATCAATCGAAGATACAAAACCTTATGTTTCAAATAGGGTATCAAAACTTTTTAAACAGCTGTGAGGAACAATGAGCTTAAAAATCGTACACTTAAACAAATGCTTCTACGAAAAAAAAATATATAACAGTGAAATGCCACGAACTACGTATTAATGTTATATTTATGTATATTTTATGTAAATCCTAACAAAACAGTGCTGGTTCTATTCACAAGGAGGCGAAAGTATGAACTGGAACCCCCGACCCTGGTTAAAATCAACCAAAGACTAACATGGAACAGTCACATCAATCTTATTCTTTCCAAGGTTACAGTGGCAACCTGGATGTGCCGCAGAATATTTGGCAAGACATGACTTGATTTGTGCCAACAGTACTTGGCACAAATCAAGCTGCAGAAAGTGCAACAGTTAGCTGTCTGGGAATCACATGCCCCACTGCAGCATTAGAGAATGCTGAACCTTCCTCCACTGCACTTGTGTGTAATGAAGGAAGCGGCAATGAGTGCCTTCACACTGCACCAGACATCAAATTCGAAAGTTGGAGATCTGACTGGACATCTGAAGATTCTGGAAAATATTCCCCTAGAATCTATGTACAAACCATCAGATATTATATGCCCGCTAGGCACAAATGTGAAGTGCATTTTGAAGTGGTTATAAACAGCCACCAAATATGCATGCTAACAGGGACGCCACTGTTGAAAATTAAGAAACCTTTATCCTGGAAAAAATGCATCTTTATGCGTTCTTTGCATGTACCAAAATTGAAAAATATTGGGAAACACTGTTTTTTTTTTGTTAAATTTCAACACCCAGTATCTTAGAAATAAAGCGGTTGTGGACCTATGTTCATATAAAGAATTTTTCTTGAAATCATCCAAGGATTATTGCCCTTTAGGATCAGCATTCAATTATGAAACCCCCTGTATAATACGTTTGGTCACCGAGGCTGCTGGTTTGTTTAAGCGATTCAATGAATGGTCCATTCACAAAATTGATTCGGTGTCTTGAACTGGGCATCAATTTTTTTTTCTTTTGCTCCAGACGCTGAGGTAGACAAAAACCTTGACTAGTATTAATTTTTCGTGTGGGATTTTGGTTCCGAGGAATAAGCAGAAAAATAAAAGCCAATTGCGGGCGAATGAAAAAATAACTTGGCTTACTGGATGAGTGTATGATAATGATACTAAGAAAGTGTAAGTGAGAGGGTTCGCGGAAGACAACGGGCGAAGAAGCTTCTTGGTGACTCTAAACAGACGGATGGATAAAAAGTAACTTAGCGTCGAATAGAAATGGTACGGCAGAGGTATTAAGTTGCGTTCGCATCGCGAAGACTTGAAGAAAGAGTGTAGAAATGTTTCAAGTAAAAACCAGGATGGAAAGCCAGTTAAGAATAAGACAATCGAGGCACTAATTTTGAGGAATAGCAGCTTGGCAGACTGGGTAATAAATTCAAGAACTGACTGTTAACGTAAGTAACCTCTAATCATTTTTTCCCGGAGAGGTTTCTTTTTTTACATGTGAGTATGAGTAGGCTTCTTGAAAGAAAAATCTATACAGGGTGCTACTGACTTCCCGCATATTTTGTCGTTTTGAGTTGAGTTAAGTTTACTTAAAAGTCGGTTTTGTGTTCTTTATCAAGGAGCTATAGTTCATAATTGATTCTGATCATTGTCTTTATGTTCACCCATTTCATTTGTTCTTGCGTGCTTTATTTTTTTAACTGAGATATTTGTTTTGTTGATTTTTTCTTTCATTACACTGATTATTTTTTTAAATTGTCTTTCTGCTGAAGTCACAGTAAGATCAGAAAGTCCTGCCTTCGCGCGCAGGACGAACCTATGTCCTTTTGGGCTATAAAGGTGGAAATGTTTCGAGAAAATGTGTAAAATTTTTCTTATAATACACTACCCTGAATACACAGGGTGATGTAACAATGTGCTCAACTTTTTTTCGAAAATCGGTTTTACGCAGTATTGCATGAAAACGCGTTATTTCTGCAAATATGTCCTATTTGGTTCCATTATACGACTATCAAGGACCTATCCTATGGTGGACCTATCCAACATTTTTGCCGAAACATTAGGAGAACTTTCACTCACAAATTGTAGGAATTGTAGGAAATTGCATTTATCATTTTCGAAAAATGTGGAGCATCTCAGAGGCATTCTATTTCTCAAGCTCTCCCTTATATAGCCATTTTTCTTTTTGTATGCATATCTCTGGATGAACTCATTTTTCATTAAAATGACATTCAACATTTTCTCTGTAAATGCGAATTTCAAGAGTTATTCGCAAAAATCGCAAAAACTACCAGAAATTACATATTTTCCAAGCGTCTCGTCCAGCTCAGACTAGACAACCCAGTGGCAGGTGGCAATATGTTCGTCTCAATTCACGCTGTCTTTCAATAAACAATTTTAGGGTGGCCAATGATGAAGGGAATCCAATGGTGGCGCTTAGCTTAAATATAGACAGAAAATATCCTCAACCTTCATTCTCAACTCTATATTATAACTTTATAACCACCTTCTTGGACAAATAAGGGATACTCCAAATCTGAATATCAAAAAAAATTAATTGAAAAAGCTTACTATAGTTTTGAAGAACATACTGGAATTTGTAAAGAGTATGGAAGTATACTCGGTCTTAATAGTTTTTTAGTAATTTTAACCACGAGACTTTGTCAACAAGGAATAATTTTCTTAAGGCAACAAAGTAATTGATTGATTGAATGTGTTCATTGCATTACTATTCCAATTTCTGAATATTATGATCATAATGGATCCACATAGATATATGATTTCTGCAGGAATCTTTGTAATTCTGGGATTACTCAATCTAACATGAAATAAATTATATTTACAAAAAATCTGTAGCATATATAAATTCAAAGCAAAAGAAAATATATCAGCTGCCTTTAATGTAAACACATAAAAAAGCATCACAAGCACCATTGACTATTCATCTAATATCATTTGATTAGTCCCTTAGTTGGGCTACATTTTATTTCATTTGTTAAAATATTCAAAACCTTTAAAAAGCAAAGAGTTTATTGAAGCTGTGTGATTGTTCTTCTGATACGTTTGTATTGTTTCTGGTGAAGTAGTTATGAATCTCATAATTGAATGTAATATAGTTTTGGTGTAACAAAGGGCCATAGCAGGGAATTCAGAATTTAATCTATAGGAGTGTATTAATTGGTCATTAAAATTATCCTCATCCCTCGATTTTGAAGTTTTTCTGATTGAGATAATTTGTTCATATTGAATAGATATAAACAATAAAGAGCAATAGTCGAAGTCAGGTTGGATAATAGATTTATATACTGTGATTTTCATATCCATTGATATAAATAAAATAAAAAATATTAACAAAAAAGTAATTGTAGATTGTAGGGGGTTGATATGGCTCTTCCGCCTCTCCATACCTCGACCTATACGATCTTTTGTACATTACCCTTCATGTATGCAAGATCCGGGATATCGAGACTCCTTGCGAAGTGTATCAGTTTTTTTGGATCTAATATCTGAGGATGTTAATGAAACACCTTCAAGGAACTAGAGCCTTTTGCAAAACAGCGCTTGGCATTCGCAAAGCGGGTTGTTCCGCAGTTTCAGTGAAGTTTTCGTAGTATTGGCACAGTCCCCTTGTTCAAGGGTTTTTTGTGGACTGTATATAGATGGGATTATATGATACACGTTTTTTTTTTCAAAGATGCCTTTGTTAGAGTTATTTACAAAGTTTAATATTTAAGACGAAACACAACGTGAATCATTGACTGTTTATGTAAGAATGTTTGTTATTCCCGATTCCAGGGTGCACTATAGCTCAGTGCGGAGGGGGTGAGGCACACGGGGCTGGCCTTAGTACTATTTCAATCGAACATGGCCCCACATTGGAAAGTAGTAGGTTTGGGTCAGGTAGTGATGTTGCCGTTTTTTCCAATAAAAAATGTGACGGGGTGAGCGCTTTAAGGTCAGAAGGATCATTCGATATTGGAAAGAGGGGACGGGAGTTGAGTATACATTCAACTTGAGTAAGGACAGTATAATATTCTTCAAATGTGAGAAAAGAGTTTGCCAGTACGCGTTTTAGATGATACTTCGCAGATTTGACTCCTGCTTCCCATAATCCACCAAAATTTGGAGAATGAGGTGGAATGAAATGCCACGAAATGCCCTCATTGTGTATTCTGTCTGATATTTGCATGAAGCTGATTGAAGGAACGTGGATAGCTCAGATAGTTCAGAATCAGCACCAACAAAATTGGAACCGTTGTCAGAGTATACTTGGTTAGGTTTACCGCGCCGACTTACAAATCGCCGAAAGGCCGCTAGGAATAAATCAGTGGTCAAGTCAGAGACAAGCTCCAGGTGTATAGCCTTAGTCGTGAAGCAAATGAAAAGACATATAATATTTTTGAGTTTTGCATCCACGACCCTTCCAATCGCGGATGTGGACCGGTCCAGCGTAATCAACCTCTGTTACAAAAAATGGTGGTTGAGGAATAACGCGAGAGGGATGGGAGGGCGGCCATTAGGGCGTTCCCTATCTTGGGTTTTACGCTAAAACATCTCACACACTCATGGCATACCTTCTTTGCAAGGTTTTTTCCAGAAATGGGCCAATACATTTCCCTAACGGATGAAAGAAGCAGTTGTGGACCTGCATGCAATAAAGTTATGTGCACATTTTGCATTTTGAGTTTGGTTAGGATATGGTGTGGAGATAAAATAATAGGATGTCTTTTAGAATATGGGAAAGTTGAGTTTTGCAACCTCCCACTCTCAATACTCCTTCCGGATCAAAAAAAGGATTGTCGCTGAGATAATTTTATAAGAGTTCTCATCGAGCCCTCGCAAGCTCCTGTACGGATAAGAAATCGGTTAATCTATCAAGTTTTGTTCTGCAGTTATGAATAAATCTCAGGCAGAATGCCATGACTCTCTTAATTCGGTTTAAAGATGAGAATCTTGAGAAATCGATTACAGTTTCGACTGGAATTGCAGGCATTAATAGATGACATGGTTTACTCTCCGGTATACTTCCGAGATAAGTGGGGTTGGCTATAGGCCAAGTATCTTCAGGTTGTGTCAACCATGGAGGGTCAGACCACCATAGTGCAGAATCATGAATTTGAGATGGGTAACTGCCTCTTGTTAAAAGATCAGCAGGATTCTGTTTAGTATTGACGTAATGCCAGTGATTCATGTTTGTTAGCTCTTGTATCTGAAGCACTCGATTAGCGACAAAAGTTTGGAGCAGATGAGGAGAAGTTTTGATCCAACAGAGGGCAACGGTTGAGTCACACCAAAGGTGAATGGAGTTGAAAACAGTATCCAGAGATGAAGTAATTTGATTATATAATTTGGATAGAATGAGGGCTGCACAAAGTTCGAGCCTGGGAACGGTTATAGTTTTAAGAGGATCCACTTTGGATTTGGCCAATAGCAACGAAACTTTGATGTGCCCCGAAGGGTACATGCTACGGATATATACACAGGCGCCATAAGCGTCCATAGAAGCATCGGTAAAGCCATGCAATTGAATATTTGCAGAGCTTGATGAAGGAACATGTCTAGGGATTTGTATTTTATTGAGGTGAGGCAATTCCTGGCAGAATCTTTCCCATGGAATTTTCACTCCTTCAGGTAGCTTTTGATCCCAAGAAACTTTCAATGCCCAAAGTTTCTGTAGGAGAATTTGTGCGATTATGACACACGGAGAGAGCAGACCTAAACGATCAAATATTTTTGACACGATAGAAAGCGACGATCTGAATTAGAGACAATTGGGTCCTCTATGCAATACTCCAGGTTATCTGATAAAGGTGACCAATATAGGCCAATGGTTTTGGTTTTTTCCTGACCGGAAAAATAAACATTGCTAGAGGTTTCGTTGTCGATTAAACCCAACAATGCCTTAGGATCATTGGATGCACTTTCGAAGTTTGAAATGGGCAGTTTGGAGGCATGTAGTCACTTCGTTACAAAGTCTATGGAATCTCCACCAGTAAGAAGGTCATCGACATAGAAGTCGTTAGCGATTGCTCGACTTGCCTCGGGTAATTTCTTTTGAAAATCAATAGATACCTGTTTGAGACACCGAATTGAAAGGAAACTGGCAGATGCGGTACCATAAGTGATGGTATTAAGGTTGTAGGATGACACTTCATCATCGGAAGAATATCTCCAGGAGATGCGCTGGAAGCGTCTTTGTTCAGAATTGATTAATAGCATTCTGTACATCTTTTCGATATCCGCGCTCACTACGATTCGGTGCTTGCGTAATCGAATAAGAATGTCTAGGGATTTGTATTTTATTGAGGTGAGGCACTTCCTGGCGGAATCTTTCCCATGGAATTTTCACTCCTTCAGGTAGCTCTTGATCCCAAGAAACATTCAATGCCCAAAGTTTCTGTACAAGAATTTTTGCGATTATGACAAACGGAGAGAGCAGACCTAAGGATCAAATATTTTTGACACGCTAGAAAGCAAAGATCTTTTGGTTACTGAGTTAGAGACAATGGGGTCCTCTATGCAATACTCCAGGTTGTCTGATAAAGGTGACCAATATAGGCCAATTGTTTTGGTTTTTTCCTGACCGGAAAAATAAACATTGCTAGAGGTTTCGTTGTCGATTAAACCCACCAATGCCTTAGGATCATTGGATGCCCACTTTCGAAGTTTGAAATGGACAGTTTGGAGGCATGTATATAGTCACTTCGTTACAAAGTCTATGGAATCCCCACCAGTAAGAAGGTCATCGACATAGAAGTAGTTAGCGATTGCTCGACCTGCCTCGTGTAATTTCTTTTGAAAATCAATAGATACCTATTTGAGACACCGAATTGAAAGGAAACTGGCAGATGCGCTACCATAAGTGATGGTATTGAGGTTGTAGGATGACACTTCATCATCGGATGAATATCTCCAGAAGATGCGCTAGAAGCGTCTTTGTTCAGAATTGATTAATATCATTCGGTACATCAATACGATTCGGTGCTTGCGAAATCGAATAAGAATAGCTAGGAGGTCATCTTGGATCTATGGCCCCACGATTTGGAGGTTATTTATGGAGACACCAGCATCAGAAGGGGCAGAACCGCAGAAGACAATTCTCAGCTTGGTTATTGTGCTATATTTGTTAAGAACACCGTGATGTGGCAAATAGAAATATTTATTAGAATCGTGGGATTCTTGGTTTGGATTAAATTTGGACATGTGCCCCAAGTCCTCATATTCACGCATGAAATTGTTATATAGGATTCTCAGATCGGGATTAGCATATAGTTTTCTTTCCAAAGAGTAGAAACGTTTCAAGGCTGAGGATTTCGAATCACCAAGAGCTGTAGAAAGGTCGACCTTGAACGGGATGTCAACCACAAACCTACCCTCTTCGTTGCGGATAGTGGTTTCCAAAAAATGTTTTTCACAGTATGAATCAGAGTCCGATATCGGCTTAGAATTCTGATATGGCTCTTCAAGTTCCCAAAACTTGGCAAGTTGGTTTTGTAAGCTCGCAGTTGTGCTAAAGAAGCAGTTCGCATTACCTTTGGGTTTCAAGTGAAGAAAAGGTCCAGATATGATCCAACCTAATACAGAGTTTTGAAGCGTGGGGATATGTTTCATCGCGTAATAAGGTGTAGTTCTACGCCTATGAGAATATCAGTATCAGAAGGATGAAAGCATTCAGGGTCTGCTAAGAATATATCATCAGGAATTCTAAGCGAATTTACAATGATGGGAGTTTTCGGAATCATATCACATATATTAGGAAGAACTGAGCATGATAATGATTGCATATAGTTGTTGAGTCGAGATCCAAAAGTTACCTTACGACGGTGCTTTATTAACGAAACAGTTTGGTTTATTCCTGCAATGGTTAAGCTTGCATTACAAGTGAGTATTTTGAGCCTTTTGCATAATCCCTTAGATATTAAATTTGATTGGCTCCCGGAATCTAATAAAGCCCGACAGGGATGAAGGTTATTCAATGAGTCATAGATATTGATTATATGGCTGTGGAAAGAAGCATACTAGGTGCCTGTGAGAAATGGCATTGGGCTGTGGTGCTGGATCGCCCAATGGTATGGTTATCCGCATTATTCGAAATAGGAATGTTTTCTTCTAAGGCTGTCTAAGATTGAGTGTTTTCGTGAGAATTGTCACTATGGAACAAGGTGTGGTGTTTCCGATTTCATTTTTTACATGAGGTTGACCTACAATCGGCGGTTTTATGATTATTTCTCAAACAGTTCGTGCAAAGTTTTAGTGATTTTACTCTTTCAAGTTTTGCATTCGAATTGAGTTTTGAGAATTCACTACAATTGGTGATCCAGGGATCACCCTTGCAAAATTGGCATGACGTAGAGATGAACGATTTATTTTCGGATTTGCCACTGTTATTTCTAGATTTAGAAAAAGAAGGAAAATAGTCTTTCTGGCCCGAAGTGTGCCGTGAATTACTAGAGTGGTTATGCTCTTTCCGTTCCAATACGTCGGCCCTATCATTGAGAAAACTTCGGAATTAATCAATCGTAGGTATGTCACCCACTATTTTATAAGATTCCCACTCATCCTCAGTTTTTCTGTCCAATTTTAACGTTAAGTGAAATATTAGGTATGAATCCCAGTTATCGGTAGATACCCCTAACTGTTTAAGTGATCTCAAATTTCAAAAACTTCATCTGATAGTTGCCTCAAGGCTACTGATGATTCCTGAGAGATTGCTGGAATTCCATTTAGAGATTTCAAGTGGTTATGTATCAACATTTTTTTTATTGTTGAATCTTTGGCATATAATATCCCAAGCTGTTTTATAGTTTTCTGAAGTTACATCAATTTTCGCAATAAGACGCTTAACGCTGTCATCCAAATGGGTTTTTAAGTAGTAGAATTTTTCTGCTTCTCCTATACCTGGATGATTATGAACCAAGTCTACAGAAAGATCGCGGAACTCAAGCCAAGACTGATATCCACCCTTGAATATGGGCAATTTAATATTCGGTAATTTAATTGAAGAATTTCCCCATTGTTGTTGCTGAACCAAACCTACTGAGCCCACCGGCGCGCGGCGCAACAGCAGATATATTTTTTTTGTTCAAACCATGATGAAAATTCCTTTTCTAATCGCGTTTCGATTTCTATCAATTGTTTTTTATCTGACAATTCATTGGGTAGTACTTGTTTTATCAGAGACTCAGCTGAATTAATGAAATTCTGATAGAGTTAATTTTATTTTAACCATAGAGCGTTGTTTTTGGAGCGCTTGCAAATCCCCCATGACGAATTTAGAACACTACACTACCCCTGAGCAAGCTGAACGAATGAAAGGAATCACACAAAAGGTTATAATGAAAATGGTATGCATACGCTCACCAAATATGCCTCTTCTCGCAGTTGTTTATTTTCACCCTTATGCCACCAACGCTAAGTAGTTGAGCCACCTGTTGTTTGGAATGTATCATCTCAGGGTGAAGCGGTTGTCGCCAGAAACCAGCCTAATACCACTTTACTGAGGGATGCTTTGATTTGATTTAAAAATGCACTGATTTTATATTAACTTAATGCGGTTCGATGGACTGTTTTAGAGTTTTTTGTGGACTGTATTTGGATAGGATTAAACGTTTTTTGTTTCAAAGATGCCTTTGTTAGAGTTATTTACAATGTTCAATATTTAAGACGAAACACAACGTGAATCATTGACTGTTTATGTAAGAATGTTCGTTATTCCCGGGGTGCACTAGAGCTCAGTGCGGAGGGGGCGAGGCACACAGGGCTGGCCTTAGTACTATTTCAATCGAACACCCCTGTCTGATCTTTCAATTTGGGCTTTGAAGAGACCACAGGAAATTGAGTGTTTAGCCCTTCCTTGACAAGGCCCGTCTGCTTCCTCATTGCCTTTGATTCCCTTGTGACCTGGCAAAAAAGTAATTGATGGTGGCCCGGTTCAGTATTCAACCTGCAAAATCTTATACAGCATGACAATGCCTACAGAATTATATGCAGGATTCACTAGCTGACTGGGAAAACAAGGAAAAAAATCTAGCTATATTTCCATAATTTGGAGTATGAACCCTTTTTGAAGCTCTATTAGCTGCAGAAGCTAAATGACCGGAACTTATGAAATATCTTAAGAAGACTGCTGATGCGGAAGAGGTGAGCTTTGAAGAGGTAGCAGCTACTCCATATGGAAAAAATGCACGCCTGATTCAGTCTGTGAAATTAGTGATGATCTTGTAGCATTACAAACCTACAAGCACACTCACACATGTTACCCAAAACCAGGCTGACTCACTCCTGTGTCTATCTGTCTCTCCATCACAGTCATTTCTCACAGAGACTATTCTTAGTAGAGGGTTGTCATTTCGCTTGGTAGTGAAGCTTGCTGATAAGTTTATTTGCTTACAGTTAGAACTTAAAAAATGTCTATCCGCAAATTTTCTAGGAAAAGTTTGGTACATCGTGTACCAAACTGTACTCTGTAGTCCATCATTTGAAAGTACTAGTTATATGATCCAAAATTATTTTTGGGGATCTTGTGATTCTAATAATATGAAATATCATTGCAATACATTTCAATCGCAAAAATATTGAAATTATTGAAGAAATTAAATATCTGGTATTTATTGTAGGTACTACTCTAATCCTTAACACGTTGACACTGCACGGTTTTTTTTAGGATTCCAGTCTGAGAAGCCAATTCATTTTAAACATATTATATTCTTAAAATCCTTATTAAACATATTATTCAAGACATTGTCAATTTAACAAAAGTCTTCATACATTATAATCACAGTACAAATTGCCCTACTTACTACTTAATTCTACAACAAAATTTTAAATTTTAGGGAATTTTAAATAAAAATAAGGTTACATACTTAATTTTTGAAATTAATTTTATTATCGTAATCTCCGACCCCAAAAATCCCCACACACCATTTTGAATTAAATCGGATAATAATTACAAATCTCGTCCGCCATCTTGGAGCCGCCATTTTTTTTTTCTCTAACGAAAATTCCATGATGCATTGTTAACGGAATTATGAACATCTGCCGAATTTCAAATTAATCGGACAACTAGAAGTCGGTCAAAGTACACTTGCGAGATTTGACCCTAACTGACAAGTGAAACTAACTAAAAGCTTGAAATAAAAGCTTGTTGGATCTATACCTTTTTTCTAATAAATGTGATTTTTGCTGTTTTTAATTTTATTAACATATTTTCAATTATTTTATATTCGAATGAGATTTTATTTTTAAATTTTAAATTTGGGGAAATTGAAATAAAAATAAGGTTAGATATTTAATATAGTGGGATAAATTAAATTATTTAAATTTAAGGTTGATAAATTTTTGGAATTAATTTTATTATCGTATTTTCAATTATTTTATATTTGAATGTGAATTTTATTTTTAAATTTCAAATTTGGGGAAAAAAAAAATAGATTAATATTTAATTTAGTGGGATAAATTAAATTATTCAAATCTAAGATTGGTTAAGAACTTTAAATTAAAATTTTAAATTTTATTGGGTAAATTAAAGCCAGTTATATTGAGTGAAATTATTTTATTAAAAGTTTAAATTTAGATAAATTAATTTTATTTTTATATTTTGCTTAGTAAGACATATTAATTGAATTTTTAAGGTGATAGAAATCCTTTCAATCCCAATTCTGTACTAGAAATATCTTCAGTGAACCATGTTTCTACTAAAATTATAATTCCAATAGTTTAGTTCGCATTCCCCAGACATTTTGAAAATAACAAGACACTTCATTGTTTTTTACTTTTTTGGAGAGTGCTTAACTATTTGAGGCATCCCATTTTTGTATCTAATAACTACATCATCTTCATCATTCCGTTTCCTTTCCTCAACTTCTTTCTTCATTTTATTCCAGTTATTATTCATCCCAGCAAACACGTTACATCTCTTGGCAGTTTCGTGAAGTCTCAAATTGCACATTAAAAGATATCTTCATTGCGATTTCGCATATTTGTTAAAAACATATCTATTTTGCACATTGCTTTGTTAACAAAAATTCGAAAATGCAGTGATAATAATTTGAGGATATTAATAAATAACCACAATGCCATCTCCACAGAAAGTGTTTAATTTCTGGTTAAGAAGTTTGTCATCGAGAAACATCGCAACGAAGTCTATTTGAGAACATCACAATGTTAACATAAATTGGAATATTTCAATTTATTTTTGAGTGTGTCACTTTATATTACCAATGTGGCTGTTTATTCTCGTGAATGTAAGTGGTAATTCTTTGCATAGTTGGCCTGGCTGTGTACGATTTTATCTCGATCTCTCAGAGGGCAGGTGTTCTCTGACTTGACGGTTGATGGTCACAGGTCGCTGATCTTTAGCAGTGTTGTTTAAGCAATGCAGTGAGTGAGTGATTGCAGTTTTACATTATATGTTCGTTTTTGGTCATGAGTGATATAAAATGGCGTGTTATTTTCAATATATGAATGTAGGAATATTGAGGGAAAATTATATAATTTTCAAGTATTGAATCGCATAATGATTTCAGTTTTTCTTCTAAAGATTAGAATCGAAAATTTAGTCGTGAAACGTAAAATAAATTTGAGTTTGGGTATTCTTGCGTATTTTTGACAAAATAGAGAAAATCAACGGACTACCTCTATCTCATCAAGAAGTATATGGATATTTCTCAAAAGTTTCTTCAAAAAATCTAGAAATTCATGTTGTAATGTATTTTATTTTATCTCGGACGGTTTTTTTCACACGTGGGTATATAAAATGACTATAATCGAAATTTCAGAGTTTTGGGTGCAGGATGTTCGTTATTTTCATCTATCATTGTGAAGCCTAAATGAAGAAAATGATTTTTGAGCTTATTTTGGTCTATAATCTTCCACAACCATTAAAAAAAATCAATAGAATCAACCTAAAAAATCTATAAAATGTAGAAGGGCAACCAAGTTTCTCATCAGTCATGAGAAGCTATATCTACTCTTAAACTCTAAAATATTCGATAGATATAAATTATATTTATCAAGGTTTTGAAAACAGCTATGGATAAAGTCTCTGATTTATCAATACCCAGCGAGCACAAAAACATCTCAGATATGTTAAAAGTACGAGATTTTGAGACATTGAACATCCACTGCAATGTTCTGTTTATACATGAATAGAACTTTTATAGAACAGCCACTGTCCGCCGCAGGTGGTGATTTTCAGGATGTCCCTGCGATTTCACAAAAAGAACTAGTTAACAGTTTTTTCTGATAGCAGCCTTTTCATAGACACAACAGAACATTCCCAAAACGTTTTGCGCACCTTAAATCGCTGTAAATAAAACATGTTTAGATATCACTTTGGAAATTTGAAGGTGAATGCATCCCTCTTTTAGGATGTTTATCATGTAATCTAAATGGACATACTTCTTGAAAAAACTAACTTGACACATTCTGAGTGAAACTTTTCCATTAATTTAGTCTGTTAGGATGATAGTGTCCATGCTGTGAAATAAAAATAAAGTTTTTTTATTACAAGGCTTTTTATATTTCTCAGGGTACTGAAATTGAGATTTCATCTCATGAAACAGATTCGATGTGAAATATACAAACCACCAATTTTGAAGGAACTTGCAATATGAGTAAATATTTTCTTATGTATAATTTCAATTGTATCTCTGGAAAGGAAGATTTAGTTGAAATTATATTTGGAAAAATATTAATTTTCACAGTGATTCTCCAGTTTTATGACAAACCGAATTCTTCTATTTGAAGAGTCAATACATTTCAGTTCGCATAAGTCTGTTGGAAACCATGAGGAGTTGTGTTTTATTTTCCAACTCCCTATAATCTGAAAACTAACAAAGTTCCTAATGGAAAAATATATAAAGAACACAGGTCGTTTTTTTTTCAAGAATCTTCAATGATACAGTTTCGAATCTAATCAAAAAATACATTGTATGCTTTTGAGGTTATATTATGTTTCTGGACTATGCTAATACATTTAATTCGTGTACTACTAACTTTATTTACTTATTCAGTGATATCAAAAATGTTTATTATATAATTGGTAATGTTCACTACACTTCACACACTCATCTTTATCCAGTTTTTCTTAGTTAAAAATTTGAAAAAAAACTTCAACCAATGCTTTACTACGAAGGGGTAGAAGTGCCACACTTTTTTTTATTTTACAATTCCGACTTGTAAGTCGGAATTCCGACTTGTATCTCGGAATGCCGACTTGTAAGTCGGAATTCCGACACTTGTAAGTCGGAATTCCGAGATACAAGTCGGAATTCCGACTTATGAGTCGGAATTCCGACTTACAAGTCGGAATTCCGACTTGTCATAACATAGAGGTCATAACAATGGAAAAACATTAAACAAATGAGATTATTATAATATACAGGGTGTAACTGAATAAGTGTAAAACATTTAAGGAGGTGATTCCTCATCGAAAAAAAGATAGGATCTTTCATATAAAGAAACTTCATTGGAGCATCCCTTGTTAAGATACAGCCCCTTAAAGGGGGTACATAAAATTTGTATAACAATTTTTTTCACAAGCACTGAAAAAGTTACAATATTGAAATTAACCTGACGTTTTGTATATAAAGACACTTAGCCAGTAATTTATTTGGTTTACCCATGGTTGTAAGGGTGAAAACGCAACCTAAAATTTATTTCCAATGTAACTTTTTGCTTATTATTTGTTTACCATTTTAAACCGATAGCCTGTTTCATTCTAAAAAAAAAAAATGTCTCTTGGGTTTTTTTGCCCAAAATAAACCAGTAAGCAGCAAAACATTATTTTACTAACAACTACAGAGATACATGCATAAATGCTAACTGGATTTATTGTTATTTTGTAGTTAGTACCTGCATTAAACGATTAAAGGGTAATAAACAAAACTAAGTTATTAATAACAAAAACACACAACATGTAGAAATCATAGTGAATGTTCAATATGTCTACCTTCAAACATTCATGCGTCTAGACGTCGGCGCATTGAGCCACGTATTCGCTCAAATATTCCTGGAGTCTCTCTGATTACCCTCTGCGCATCGATGATACGGTTTCTCAAGTCCTCTACATGTAACAGGGAGTACTGATATACCAAATGCTGTGAATGGCCCCAAATAGAAATCGAGGGGGATTGAGATCCGGGGATCGAGGCGGGCCATTTATGTGGTCCCCCCTCGACCTATCCACTGATTTGCATATGTTTCAGTTAAATGCTGACGTGCTACTTGACTAAAATGGGCGGGAGCCCCATCATGCTAAAACATATCCCCTTTTGACGCCCAAAGGAACTTCTCCAGCAGTACTGGATGCACTTCTCTTAAAATTGAACGTATGCCTCACCATTTAATCGAGGAGGTAGAAAATGAGGCCCAATTAAATCATCCCCAATAACTCGGGCCACACGTTAAGAAAAAAACTGTTCTTGATGGCTAGTTTCGACAATAGCGTGAGGGTTTTCATCAACCCATATGTGGTAATTATGAAAATTAATAATCTTGTCCGAGAAAAACTACATTCGTCTGTGAATTCTATCGTCTTCAGAAAGTCCAATTTCTTCTAATCATTTCCAGCATCCAATTGCAAAATTCAAGGCGGTTCGGAAAGTCTCGCGGTAACAGTGCCTGTACTCGTTGCAGATGGTAAGGGTATAAGAGTTGTTCCTTTAAATTTCGAAATGCCGTCCATATGATCAACATTTAGCTGGAAAGCAATCTTTCTAGTACTGGTAGTAGGTTGTTCTTCAATCAAATTAAAGTACTGCTTCCTCAAGCTGTGGTGTTCGTATTTCCGATGCGACCACAATCCCTGCTTCTTTTGTCGAATGAACCATATTCTGTTCGTTGATGAAGTCGAGCAAATATTCTATGTGAAGGATGCTGCCGTTGAGGATACATTTCAGCATATCTTCTAGAAGTTTCTAACCCATTCCCCAGCGACAGACCGTAAACGTAATGCATATCAGCCATTTCCTCATTTGTTATGCCATTTTATTAACAAGTGAATTATTAAAGTAACAAATTAAGAACAGAACAACAACACACAATTAGTATTAATTCAATTTCGAAAATTCCCAAACTGACACCCGTCATACCAATTTAATTGTCACTATCTAATAGCGACCTACTAGATAGATTAGTTTCGTATTTTCGCATTTATGACGATGTATCTCTGTAGTTGTTCGTAAAATAATTTTTTGCTGCTTACTGGTTTATTTTGGGCAAAAAACCAAGAGACATTTTTGTTTAGAATGGAAACAGGCTATCGGAATAAATTTTTAAATGGTAAACAAATAATAAGACAAAAGTTACATTGGAAATAAATTTTTAGGGGTTGCGTTTTCACCCTTACAACCATGGGGAAAAACCAAATAAATTACTGGCTAAGTGTCTTTTGGTAGTACAAAACGTCAGGTTAATTTCAATATTGTAACTTTTTCAGTGCTTGTGAAAAAATTGTTATACAAATTTTATGTACCCCCTTTAAGGGGCTGTATCTTAACAAGGGATGCTCCAATGAAGTTTCTTTATATGAAAGATCCTATCTTTTTTTCGATGGGAATCACCTCCTTAAATGTTTTACACTTATTCAGTTACACCCTGTATAGATACAAGTCGGAATTCCGACTTACAAGTCGGAATTCCGAGATACAAGTCGGAATTCTGAGATACAAGTCGGAATTTCGACTTACAAGTCGGAATTCCGAGATACAAGTCGGAATTCCGACTTGCAAGTCAGAATTGTAAAATAAAAAAAAATGTGGCACTTTTACGCATTCGTTCTTCACAGTATTCCATGTGCCAGTGTTCAGATTTAGAATATATATTAGTCCGGTGACGATACTGAAATAAATAAAGTGTGGAGGCAAAACATCAAGAACCAGGAGATGTCTTTTAACGAAAAACTGGGGAAAATTGATTCATTAACTCTTGAAGAATGTAACATAAATATAAAATAGTAATAATATGAAGAATATATTTTCCTTTCCTAGATAAAGTCGCTAGTATGGGTAAAAACAGAAAATAAAACAGAAATTTTAAAATAACGATGCAAGAGGTCATTTATAACAATAGACCTTATTTATTTATTTGTTTATTTATACAAATCCAAACAGGCAATATATGCCTGTTATATAGAGGTAGCTTGTACGTTTGTCTTTTAAAAAAGTTTATTATTTTATTATTACAATATTACACTGATATAACAATAATTAATATTTTCAATATATAAGCAAGTGAACTGAAGTCTGTCTTGGATGAGTAATCGAATCTGAATAGGAATCCTCCTGGCTTTATAGATTTCTAGATGCTGACTTTGAAGGTCTTCTGGCTGGTGCCGACGTTCTGAAGTAAACATATTATCTTCTGCTTAGCTTGTTTGGGGTCCGAAGGTTAAATAGGTGACAACTGCATTAGTTGTATTAACGTGAGTTGTGGACAAAGGGCTATTGTCTAATTTGGATATATAACAACTCCCCTTTTTATGAAAAAGTTGATGCTATATGGTGCAGCAACTTTTCAGAAGATGATTCTTTGAAGAATTTGGTGAGTTTAGATTGAGTTCAATGTCTTCTTCTACAGGTTCTCCAATTTGGACGCTAGGTCTTCTCCTGGGGAAGAATCTTGTAATGGGTCCGAAGTTACTTCTTGAATTTCTTGGTGGTGAAGGTGGTCCATCATCTCTTGATGTCATTATTCCAATTCTTAGGTTCTTCTTACGTTTACATTTACAAAAACAATATAAAATTATCAAGGCAATAATCAAAGTAATCGTAAAATAGGTAAACCAAGAAATATTTTTACTGACAAAAGGTTCATTAATTAATTTATCAAGTTGATCAGAATATTCTTTCAATTTATATTGAGCTGTATTCAAATCATCAGCATTGATTTTATTCAGTTTCAATGGTTTCAGTTTTGGAATATTTCCCTTATCAGGCAAGTCTGAACAACATTGAAATTGTATCGTTATTTCTCGAAATTTATATGTTACATTTTTCTCAGTGTATATGACATTTTTAGCATGAATTCTTGTACAACCAATGAATGCATTGAATTTTTGGATCATTTCCTTTGCAATTCAAAGATACTGGTAAGGGGTCTGAAACTGTAATAAGCCATGTATTGATATTGATTTCATAAATATTATAATCTTTTGCAAAGAGCATCGAAGTTTGACATGTTTTCGGCAATTCTAACAAGTGTCTAACAATTTGTGCTTCACACATTGCACTATTATCAATCGGATATGAAAGTACTTGTTCACAAATCTTGGTTTTTGGGTAAAGTGATTTACAATGTTCAAAATTTGGGATTACAACATATGACAAAGAATCATCGTCTCTTCCAATATATTTGATGGAAGTGGGTAAAATATGATGTAAACCTGTTCTGTTATCCAAAATAGGGATAGGATAAAGTCGGTAAACGGTAAAGATTTCAGGTTCTACAAGAGGTATTTTTAAAATAAAAATAAGCTTTGTCTCTGTTTGGAATGCTGAAAGTTCAATCAAATCGAGATACTCATAACATTCGGGTTTTTTGGTTGTAAAGGCAAATAATTCAACTGAAGTGATTGAGAAATTTCTTGGAGTGAATTTACAAGATCATTTGGTTTTATGATTGACGTATGAATAATTTTAAGTCTAGCAAAAGTTATTGAATTCAAAATATCATTGATATAATCTTCTAAAAATAAATAATTTTCCTTAAGGGCTTCAAGATATTGATAGTTTTAAATTTGGCTTCAATCATCTATGCGTTATCAGTAATATCCATAATTGTTTTATATTTCCTTAATATCTTCATTTAATGTTAGCTTCATCGACTTGTAATTTTGGATAGTTTCATTAACATTTCTAATAGCAAAGTAGTTAAGAAATTTGTTTTTTCGAAAAATTCTCAATCTGGTGTTCATCTTTATATAATTGATTAATTGAATTTGTAAAATATTCTCCGCCTGAAGCATCAAGGTTTCCAGATATGGCTTTCCACATGCTTCCTATACCATTTATAATTCAGCGTCTTAATCTGGGATTAAATTCTTCAGTATCTACTTTGATTTGATAATATTTTAATTCAAGGGAATTAGCAATTTGATTTAAAAGATTAATATGTGTTCTTCTGCATAAAAATATTTCATAGGAGGTTGTCAGTTTGTAAGATTAAAGTAATTCATTCAATATGTCTTGATTGTGAGTAGGGCTTTCTACAAGAGTATATATATACGAGAGTATATATATATACGAGAAGTGTCCATTTATCGTTTGATATTCTTGCATGGCTTTCTTGTTGTAGAAGATTCCTATAGTATTGTTGATGCTTTGAGATTATATTGAGGTGCGTATTGGCCTGTTGGTTCAGGTTAAGCTGAATTTGTTCTTGAGTTATACTCAGCGGAAGAGTATGAATACCAGGATTCTATGCATCCCTGCAATAAATGAAATACTACTTTATTCTTTGAAATGGTTTTATCACATCAAAATTAAATTTACTTTGTTGATTTGTTTTCAAATTTTCAATTGAAGCTGAATTTTTATAGACTTTGATAATTTGAAGGGACCATTGAATTTGTTTTGTAGTTTTGATCCCAAATTTTACTTTCTTTTACATATACTTTATTTCCTATTTTATATTCAGGTAGATTTTCTCTTACCTTTTGTCAAAACGTATTTTGGATTTCTCTTTCTGTTTTTGTGTTCGTTCGAGCTAATTTATAATAATATGAAATCTTATTATTTAAATCTCTAACATATTTACTAATTAGTTGTTCTTGATTATAGGTTTTTCAGGTGGTCTACCTGCTGTATGATCAAAAACTTGTTCATATGGTGTAAAACCATTTGTTTTGTTAGTTGAATTATTATAACACATTACCGCTGGTTTTCTAATAAATTCATTCGTATCATTTCCGTTAATGTCGCATGAAATCTTTGAGGGATCCATTTGATTGTGGATGATCGACACTTGAAAATGTAAGTTTCATATCATAGAGTAAACAAAGGTCTTTCATTAGAGTGTTATTGAATTCTTTTCGGAATCACAATGGATTCGGAGGGGGTGTTCCATAATGTTGGAAAAATATGAGAAGTGTATGAATAACTGATTTTGCTGTTTTATTTTCCAATGGGTATGCTTGAGTGAACTTTGTGAGTTCATCCGTATAGTAAGAATGTAATTGTCAGTGGGTATTTGCATAATATCAATATTTATTCTTTTCGAATGGTGTTTTGGTGTTTCAGTAATCACAAATGGATTGCTTAAATTTTGTCTACAAATTTTGATTTTTGACAAATATCGCATATCTTTATGAAATTTTCAACATCTTTTGAAATTCTGTGCCAGTCATATTTTTGTTTTATTCTTCCCAACGTTTCGTTTATTCCACGGTGAAGATTTGCTTTCCGTTATGGTACTGGTCAAGGATAATGAGATCATATCTTGTTCAGGTATTGTAGCAATATTTTGACATATGATCAGTTTTATCTCTTCAGTGTCAGCTAATATGCAAAGCATATCTTGTGTTGGTAGGTTAGGGTTATTTAAGTACGTTACATTTGCTTTGAATAGGTGTTTGTCTTTATATAATGAAAAGAACATCATTTGCAAAGCTTTGACAGCATCAAATGTAATGGGGACAACAAAATATTTTCTGTTTTAGACTGATTTACTTGAAAGTACATTTACTTTTCCATAATTGAAGTCATAATTTTCTTCAAAAAAATCTTCAATTACTTTTTCATGAAAATGTGTAACTTTATTCTGTTGTATTACAATGATAATATTTTCATGAGTTTTTTCATCAAGTTGAGAATTTGAAAATTGGATTTTTGAATAATCAATTATTGATTTTGATTGAAATAAGTTTACAAAATTATAAAATTTTTCTTCGACTGTTTCAGGGGCAATTTCAGTATCAACTGAATTATCTGAATCTTCGTCGTCATTATTTGCTAAAATGTTTTGATTAAATTTAAACTTCTTTAAAGTGGTTTATTTTTATTCTGGAAAGTGCATCCGCGTTTTTATTATGTTTTCCAGGTTTATATATGATTTCATAATCATATTCTTCAAGTTTAAGTCGCCAACGTGCAAGTCTACTTCCTGGAACTTTTATACTAAAAATCCATGTTAAAGGTCTGTGGTCACAATAAAGTTTGAATTTTCTTCCGTGAAGATAGGGTCTAAAATGTTTTACTGACCAAACGATTGCTAAGAGTTCTCTTTCAATCGTTGAATATTTTGTTTCTGCTCCACATGAAGTTTGTGAGGCATAGGCAATGGGTGAATCTTTTCCTATAGGGCCTTGAGATAATACAGCTCCAATAGCAAAAGCAGAGGCGTCTGTTGAAAGTATAAAAGGTTCTTCAAAATTTGGATAAATTAATATTGGTGTTTTGGAAAGGTATTCTTTTAATTCATTAAATGATTTCAGACATTCTTCATCAAATTTAAATGGGGTTTCTTTTTGTAGCAATTTTGTCATTGATTTTGAAGTTTTTGCAAAGTTTGGAATAAATCTACGGTAATAACCTGCAAGTCCTAGAAATTGTTTAATTTCTTTTTGATTAATTGGTTGAGGAAAATTTACAACTACATTAATTTTATCAGGATTTGGTTTAACTCCTTCTTCTGAAATTATATGTCCAAGGTATGCAACTTCTTTTTTTAGAAATTCGCATTTATCTGGTTGGATTTTGAGGTTAGCTTTCTGTAGTCTCTTGAAAACTTCTGTAAGTCGTGAAATATGGTCATGAAGTGTAGGTGAGTAAATTATTATATCATCCATATATACTAGGCACCGTTCATTTTGTATTCAAAGTATAATATTGTCCATAACCCTTTGAAAACTCGAAGGACAATTTTTTAAGCCGAAGGGCATACGAAGGTACTCATAGTGACCGTTCTCAATGAAGAAGGCTGTTTTTGGGATATCTTTTTCGTCCAAAGTTTTAAAATATGTACATTATCCAAGTTGATCTAATATGTCAGAAATATTTGGCAAAGGATATTTATCATCAACTGTTACTTGATTTAATTTTCGATAATCAATTACTACTCTCCATTTTGTTTCCGGAGGCATCCAATTTTTGGTACCACCCAAACTGGAGATGACCAGGTTGAAATTGAAGGTCTAATTATATTTTGGTCAAGCTTTTTTTGAAATTTGGTTTTACTTCTTCTTTATGCACGTATGGGTATCTATATGGTATATATATAGCTTCTGCAGAAGTATTAAATGTCATGGAGGTGTTGTTATATTCACTAGGCCAGAACACCTAAAATTGTGCAAAGAAATAAAACAAGTCAAAAGTTTTTCCCTCTAATTAGATATTGAATGCAGCGCACTCTCGGTAAACAATGAAGTCTGCATTATGGTCATTTATCGATCCACAAACGGAAATATAGATTCATTTTTCATCAATTTCTGCAGGATTCTTGATATGCTGAGCAATACTTATAAACAAATAGTTATTTGCGGAGATCTCAACATAAATTATCTACAACCAAGCACATACAAAAACATATTGTGTGATATTCTAGAGTCACATAACCTTGAATCACTTATAACACAGCCTACCCGTATCGCAAATATAAAGGGAAAAATAAGTGCTTCAACAATCGATTATATAATTACGAATTAAATGACATAAAATTTCAAATAGTTGATCCATGTATTTCAGATCATTCAGCCCAAATTATCAAACTCGCCCATCCAGTTATTGAAAATACGAAAAAAAATGTTGTCACTTATAGGAGAAAATTTACTGACCTGAATATCAGTCAATTCAAACATTACCTAACCAAACTTGAAATAAGATGCTTGGAGACCCCAAATATAAACGAATCTTTCGAACTATTTTGGGAACATTTTTCATTTGCATTCGAAGCTTCTTTTCCAAAAACCTTTATAAAGGCGAAATCATCCCGAACGCCTGCCCCTTGGTATACCTACCAACTCAAATCCGAATCAGATCATTTACAAAATTTGAATATCTTACGGAAAAAATATCCCAATAATATCGATCTACAAAGTGAATACAAACACTTAAAAAAATCATACAATCAACACGTAAAGGAGGTGAAACAAGGTTATTATAAAAATGTTATAGAAAACTCTAACAATAAAACTAAAGCTATTAAAAAAAAAAAAATTACCGGAAAATACTGAACTTAACCACGAAGGGGAAAAATTGTCTAATGAAGAGAAATAGCTAATATATTTGGACACTTTTTGTATCAATTATAGATGAACAACTCGAGAACCATTTCAGCAAAAATTTGTCTGAGTTGCACAGCGTCCGTTCGAACTTAATAATTCATTCTTCTTGAACCTTTCACCGTTGCGGAGATAGAAGAAATAATACTAGGATTGAAACACAAAGAAAGCTACCGGAAATGACAAAGTTCCAGTTCATCTCCTGAAAAAAATTGCTTCAGACATAGCACCATACTTAAAATTCATTTTGAATAAATCAGTTGAACTAGGGCAATTCCAATTTCGACTAAAAATATCACTAGTATCCAATCCACAAAAAGGAGACATACTATCGCTCATAAATTACAGACTCATTAGGCTCTTGAGCATTTTATGTAAAGTTCTGGAAAAGGAAATATCAAAAAGAATAAGTAGCTAGGTTCTACATAATAGAAATAAAAAACAACATGGGTTCATAACAGGGCATTCCACTGAAACGGCGACAACCGATTTTATTCAAACAATTCATGAAAAACTAGAAAAAAGTTTTTATTATTGGACTCTTCTTTGATTTGTCGCGTGCATTGAACGCTAAACTTTGAGTTCATCATAACAAAAATAAATGCACTCGGGATTCGCGGAAACATATCACATTGGATTCATTGTTCTTAGAAGGACGTAAGCTTATAGTGAAAATAAATGAAAACTTCTGATGATTCTTAATTGACTCAGTATTCCACAGGGGATGTTCTCAGCCCTCCCATATTCTTATTATTTATCAATGATCTTCCTGATTACATAAGCGCGGAGAGGTCTATATGTTCATGAGCGATACATCTATAATAGTATCTAGCCCAGATATGAATGAGCTACTTATAAAACTAATAGCGTTCTCCGCCAATTCGACTACTGGTGTAAAAGAACTGTTTAATCGTAAACTACTCCAAAACTACAGCTGTACAATTCCAGAGATCTCAGTCAGGGAACACTTGTTACCGAAAATTGAATATCAATAACCACACAATACTGTTCCAGAAAACTGTAAATTTCTAGGTACAATTATTGACAGCAACCTCAGATGGGAAGAATGTATCAATCGATCTGCTCCAAATTGAATAAACACTATTTCGCGATAAAAAATCTGCGAGTTGTCTTGGAGATGAAATAATTTCTGTTTACTATACATTGGTTTATTCAACTATCAGCTATAACATTGTAGCTTACGGCTGGCGACCGATAGTGCTCGAGTCTTCCTCGCCAGAAAGGATAATTCGCCTGATCTTCCACTTGGATTATCAACAATCCTGCAGAAATATCTTCGAGGAAAAAAACTCCTAACTTTCACTTGTATTTATCTATATAAACTCAATATTTGCAAAATCTCTTTAATTCATCCAACCTATTAATGCATGTAAATGCGCCTACGCGTATTTCACTACATTCCAGAACTACTATTGACTATATATGCTCTAACTTATCGGAAGAATCTATTTCCTGTGAAGTAGTTCCTGCCGGACTTTCCGATCATGAGGGGTACTTTACAGCTTAAAATTATATATGTTCAGAAAAAAAAAGACTGTAGATTTGGTAGAATATACAGTAAGAAAAACTATGATAGGTTCTTCCAAAATGTTCTAATATAAATTGGGAAAATATCAGTCTTCTACTCCAAATGTTCGATTTTCTGATTTTTATAACCGTCTATTAGATGTTTTCAATTATGCTTTTCCTATATGTAAACTAAAAACAAAACAAAAAAGCATTGGCTCACAAAGGATTAAGAATATCATCAAGAAACCTACGCTGTTTGCATTCTATAAGAAAATTTACCGACAACCTTTACTTCCATGATTATTTCAGGAATTACCGTTCTATTTATAGAAGGTTAATTATACTAGCTAAAGAAAACTATTATAAAGATAAAATCAACAAAGCACAGAATCAAACAAAAGAAACCTGGGAAATAGTTAACAACCTCAGAGGAAAAATTCCAGAAGACATGAAATTCCTATCTCCCGAACATCTTAAATAAACATTTCTGCACATGCTTAAAAAATCCATGATGACATTAAACCAGGAATAAATCCACTTGACAATATGGAACGCTACAGAATAAATGATTCATTTGTACTTCATGATACTGACCTTTATGAATTGAAACTAGTTATTTCTGAAATTAAAACTAAAAAATCCTCTGGAATTGCTGACATATCGATCATTATAATAGAAAATCTACCAAATGAAGCACTGGCAGTTTTAGTACAATTAATAAACCAATCATTTCAAACAGGGATATTTCCTGACCAACTTCAACCTTCCATTATTATTCCACTGCACAAGGGTGGTGATACTGATAATCCCTCTAATTATCGACCGATAGCACTAATTCCAACTTTAGCTGAAATTAATAGAAAAATTGGTAAAAATGAGAATATTGAGTTTTCTCTCTAAACATAAAATTTTAAGTGATACCCAGTTTGGATTTCAATCCAATAAAACTCAAATGATGCTATCTTCGATCTCTTATTCAATATATATATACTGTAATCAACGATGGTGAGGCTGTGAACAGTGTTCTGTGACCTGTCGAAAGCCTTTGCGGCGTTGATCACGGAATATTGCTGCAAAGATTCAGTACTATGGTTTCAGGGTCTGTCTTACAAATGGATAGAATCATATTTACAGGTGAGAAGCAAATTGTCAAGACTAATGTACATTCTTCATTGGGAGAGATACAATTTGGGGTTCCTCAGGGCTCAGTCCTTGGACCAGTTCTATTTTACTATATATTAATGATATAACTAACATCAATATCTCAGGTAAGTTCACATCATTTGCTGATGACACTGCTATTACATGGTACAACAAAAGACTGACGAATTAAACAAAGCAGTTAACGAAGATTTAACTAAGGTAACAAACTGGTGTGACTCCAATAAACTATCATTCAACATCAATAAAACAAATCTGCTTACGTTTAAATGTGAGCTTGATGACATAGACCTAGAACCAGGAACCATTGAAAATAAAAACAATACAAAATATTTGGGTCTTCACATAGATAGTAAATTAAAATTTGTTGATGATGTGATCGCACTGAGAAAAAAACTCTCTTCTGGGTGTTATGCAGTGAAGCTTACTTCACAAGAATTAAATTTCTCAGCTGCAAAGATGGTTTATCACTTCCTCGTCGAATCACATATCCGCTACGGCATTGCATTTTGGGGAAGTTGCAACAACTACTTATTGAACAGTGTACTCATCCTACAGAAACGAGCCTTAAGATACTTGTGCAAAGCTAAACCTCGAGATTCTTGCAAAGAATTGTTCAAATCCCATAAAATATTAACAGTAATTGCCCTCTAAATCTTGGAAACAGCATCAATAATAAAAAAACATAGAACTAAGTTTGGCTCTCACTCCTCTACACACAACACTCGACAAAACAGAGATGTGAAACTTCTGCTACCCACCTCAAGTCTCATTAAAGACTCATTTATTTACAATGGTTGCAAAATCTACAATCATCTTCCCAATGACTTAAAAGAAATTGAACCACCAACTAAATTCAGAAAGAGCTAAAATATAAATTAATGGAAAGAACCTATTATAGTTTGGATGAGTTTTTTATTGACTCAATAATTTAGTGATATATACCTAAATTTTTTGTAATTAATTGTCTCTATTCGTTTGAATTTTTTACCTTAGATGTTTATACTAATTTTATTGTAACTTTATCCTTTGTGACCATGATTTATTGACGCAATATTTTAGTGATATATTATACTTAAATGTTTTGTAATGTTTTGTAATGCAGGTCGTCAAGCGAGGGCCTTCAGCCATCACTCATGGTCTAGAACAACTGGTCAAAGCTACCAACCCGCATCCCTGATGTCAACAACCAGTCTGCCAATACACTAGATCTTTTCCTCACCACCAATCCTGACCAGTATAGAATAGAAGTTTGTGCCCACTTAGAAACTCTGACCACACCCTCATCTCCACAACATGCTCTTTCCATTTACCATCGAGCTGCACAATACCACCCGTCTCATGTGGCATTACAATTTGGCCGACTGGAAGGTCTTCGTATTTTTTTCTCAGCGTTTCCATGGAAGAGTTGTTTCTCTTCAGTAGATCCAACACGATGTGCTGAGACAATTTCTGAAATCATCATGTTGGGGATGCAAACTTACATACCGAATACCGAAGAAGAACATCATCCGGTAAGACCTGGTTTAATAGAAACTGCTCTAGAGCTGTGGCTTCAAACAGGCAGCATACCATCGATGGCTAAAAATCCGGGCCCTGAGACCAGAGCAGCATATGTCGAGGGCTAGAGGCATATGCAAAGAGACAATAGAATGCTCAAAAGATGCCCAAAATGCCAAAAAAAAAAATAAATAAGATCAAAACTTGCTGAATGTCTAACGGATCCCGTTCATTTTGGTCTTTCGCCAAAGCTGTGGGAAGAAACTTCACTTCCAGCTCATTTCCTCCTCTAACCAAAGAAGATGGAACACTAGCACGACTGCCCAGGAAAAGCCAATAACTTTGCGCACCTATTTGCTGGAAATTCCACTCTGGATTCATCGGAAAACAACCCCGAACATTACACCTATTGACAGTCACATGCCCGAGATCACCTTTCGCCACGTACTATCAGAAAGATTTTGCTGGGTCTCAACACCAACAAAGCCTGTGGATCTGACGGAATCCAGCCGATTGTTCTCAAGAAATGTGCCCCGAACTAACACCTGTTCTTTGCAAGTTGTTCAACCACTCTTACAATTTGGGGTATTTCCGTCCAATTGGAAAATTCAAGGTACAGCAGTCCTAAAAGGCAAAAGGCCCTACCTAGCAACTACAGACCTATCGCACTGCTATCTATTATTTCAAAGGTCATGGAAAAGCCATCAACATCGTGCTCATGAAATATCTGGAAGACTCAGGAATTGTCACGATAGGCAATACGGCTTCCGCCATCAGAGATCAACTGGTGACTGCTTGCTTACGTCTCACATATATGGCAGCTATCTATTGAAAAGTATGGAGAAACTTTAGCTGTGGCATTAGATATCTCCAAGGCGTTCGATCGAGTTTGGCACCAGGGACTCCTGAAAGCTTCCGATCTTATGGCGCCCCTCAGCTGTGTTCTCTGCTGGCTAGTTTTCTCTCAAACAGGTCTCTCCATGTAGTGGTCGATGGAGTTTCATCTGACACTCTACTCATAAATGCTGGTGTTCCGGGATCCATTCTCTGACCAACACTATTTCTACTTCACATCAGCGACCTGTTGAAAGCAACTTCATGTCCAGTACACAGCTTTGCCGATGATAGTACCCTCCATACCGCTTTCTCTTCCAGGGCCCTATATCAGCCCGTGAAACCAGAAATGAACGAGGAAGAAATGTTAATAATATAAATATGGACTTAGCAACAATTCTCGAATGGGGATCTAATAACGGTAGAATTCAATGCAAACAAAACACAAGCATGTCTTTCTCTAGAAAAGCCGATCTCACTGTGCCTAACATAACTTTGTCAGGAGTAAGCATACCACTGAAGCCATCCATATCGATATTACTATCGCAATAACCTTTCCTGGGAAAAATCCATGAGGTCCATTGCCAAAGTGCATCCCAAAAACTTGGTTTTCTGTTTCGTGCCAAGAGCTATTTCACCCCCAGTCAGTTGCTTATGATCTATAAGGCACAGATCCGACCTGTCCTGGAATACTGTTCCCATATTTGGAGTGCGGCACCTAAACATATCCTGAGGCTATTGGATTCTGTCCAAAAAAGGGCAATTCGTCTCGTCGGTGATGCCTCGCTTACAAACTCGCTCACTTGTCTGGAACACCGTAGAAAAGTTGGCGATTTGTCTCTATTTTATAGATATTTTCATGGGCGATGCTCTTCTGAAATATCAACAATCGTTCCTGCTTTGGCAGTCTCTTCGAGATTAACCCGTCAAGTTCAGTCATCACACCCCTTCGTGGTCACTTTGGAGACCTGCAGAACATCACTTTCCAAAGACTAGTTCATCCAACGAACAGCGAGACTTTGGAACTCATTGCCTAGGGAGGTGTTCCCCGAGGCATACAACCTTCAGAAATTTAAGAAGAACACCAACTCCTACCTTCTTTCCCTAGGTTCCCACAATGTTTTCTGAACATTACAGGATATCCCTTCTCGTGGGAACCAGAACATAAAAAAAAAAAAATTAATTGTCTCTACTCGTTCAAAATGTTTTATTTTTTACCTTATATGTTTATACTGATTTTTATTGTAATTTTATCCTTACATTGTATTGCTTTGTAACCATGATTTCTTCATGAATACAATAAAGTATATATTGATTGATTGATTGATAACTCACACCTACATTCATAGAAACAGTCTCACAAAAAATTCAAATTTTCATAGCTACCAAACTCGCACAAAAAACGAATTTAGATTGGAACTCGTCACCTACACAAACTACAAAAAATCCCCAAAATATGCAGGCGCAAATTTCTTCAATTTATTGCCCAATGAACTAAAAAACCAATCGAATTTGTTCAGATTCAAATCAAAACTGAAGTCTTTTCTACTCCAAAATGCATTTTATGATATAAAAGAATTCACGATGTGTTGTCAGCATCATACAGATTGTTTTAATTCTGCTGGATAGTTTTATATATTTATATTTTTTATGAGGACATTAATAAATAGATTTTATCTTAGCACTAAGTATAATTTAAGTGTGTAATTTGACTTGTCAATCCAATGTAAATTGGTGTCTGATTAATAAACTTCTATTCTATTCTATATGACTTGGTAAATATCGGTTTAGCATCACCTGCATCTATTTTATGTTTGATTTAATTCGTGAAGGTCAGATTGTCTCCTTCAAGATAGAAAATATCGGAAAAATTTAAACATACATTTTCTAACATTTCTTTTTCTTCATCATTCAAATGTTCAAGTCTTAATCAATTCTTATACTGAAATTTTGATCATTTTCATTTTCAAAATTTTGATCTTGGTTTTCATTAAAACTTAAAATGTCTTCATAATTTTGGATTGGTTCTAAAATTATATCAGAAAAATCAATTGTTTTTGGAATAGCATTTGAATTGAGAACTGTTGTTAAAAATTCTCCTTTTTCATTAGTTTTGATAATTGCATTTGGAATTCGTACTTTTTCTTTCGTTTGAGCAATCAGTATTGCTTCAGAATTTTTTAAATTTGAATTTAGTTTTAGGACCTTTTTTTTTTGGTTTTCCTTGCGTTAATTGTTATATTTGGATTTTTCGATTGAAAATTCACAATTTGTTCATTTATGAATTGTAACTCCGAACAATTTTTTTGAATTTGGGGTTTTTGTGTAATTTTATTTCAGTTGGTTTTAAATCATACTTTTCCTTATATAGGGGAAGAGTTTTATAATTCAAAATTAATTGTCTACTCGGGATGTCAACAATTCCTTCATAATGTTCTAGAATATCACACCCTAAAATTCCATCGAATTCTATATCTAGATCATAAACATATACTTTATGGGGATCATGAGTTTGAAATGGAATGTATACCGATTCTGTGACTAAAATTTCTTCATTGGAAATACCGGATATAGGCAATCTTTCTGGATATCTCTGTAGGTATTTTTCACATGTTTTCTTTTTAAAAACTGAAATTCCAGCTCCAGTATCTATGAGGATTTTGAATTTTTGAGTTGCATCAATTATATAATACAAATTATGGGATTTCATTGTATTTAAGCAAAATTTTGGTCTGTCGTTTCTACTGATGGGTTTTTCATTCGGTTCGTCAATGTGTCTGTAACATGGTGTATTGTTTCTGGTTTGTTGATAGGCGGTCTGATTGATAAATGGGCTTCTTGAAAATTTTGATTATTTTCATCTTTTACAAGGAAGTCTTATGTGAACTATAGTGTTCGTATTCATCGTAATAGTTCTCTGGTTCATTGTTATATTCGGAACAATAAGTGTTTATTCCGTTGTCTGAACGAAAATTGTTTGCATTATCATATTGCAGATAATTTTATTTTTATTTATTTATTTTTATTTATTTATTTATACTGATTACAAACAGACTATGTCTAATAACATGTATCAGTTGGAAAATTACATACAGAAGCGAAGTATAACAATTATACAGATACAAACATATATATATATATATATAAACAATATTAAAACTATTAAAATATTAAAAAATAATGTACAAACATCACAAGGCACTTATAATATCCTGGTTGTATCTCAAATGGGAGAGTAGTGAGGTCTTAGAGATATTAAGGAAATCAATTTCTCCTCTTCTCAAGAGGTTGTTAACAGTGACTAGGCAGTTGTTAATGGGGGCGCTTCAATTGTGAATTTTGAAGGGGCTATTTCTGATTCTGTCTGTCTGTCTGATTATGTCTGGTACGTTGAAGTGAATGTTCATCAGTATATCAGGTACATTGATCAAGTTGTGTAAGATATCAAAGACGAAAAGAATCTGGATCCTTTCATGTCGTTCGCTCAAAGTCATAATTTCAAAATCTCTTCTTTAGTTTTCTGGTCGTTATCGAAGGTTGTACTCTCAAATTCTAGAGGAATTTGTTGATAAGCAGTATAATCAACATATGAGCTATTATATGGGTCATTTTAATCATAATATTCATTTCCAGTGTTCAAGCAGTGTGTTCTCTGAAAGTTTGGTCTTTGATAATTCGGATTTGGTTGAATGACTGAACTTCTTTGTTGGGAAAAGTTCGGATTTGTCATTAATTGATTCCAAATTATTTGAGGGCGATTTTGATATGGGAAATTTGGTCTTGATTGATTATGAAAATTTGGTCTTTGTTGGTTTTGAAAATTCGGACGAGGTTGATTTTGGAAATTCAGACGATTACCAATTTCATTTTGAAAATTTGGACGTTGTTGGGTATATCTTTGATTATGAGGTTGTTGTGGATAAAATTTCGGTTTGAAATTTTGATTGGAATGCGGCCTTTGATTTTGAGGGATTCGTGATTTTTGGGATTCAAAATATGAGAGTTAGGTTTCACGTTTGATTCTGTGAGCTGTGTCACTCATATCTTGAGGGTCACTGGCTCTAATGAGTTGTCCAATTCTGGGTTCAAGTCCTGTCAATAGTGTATTCAATGACATGTTGTTAATGAGGGCAATTTGTGCTTTTTTCTGATCAAGTGTAAGATTTGATTTATCTATACATGAAATCATTTTTGCATTATGTGTTTGAATATGAGAATGTTTCTCCTGATGCTTGTTTCATTCTTTGTAAGTCTTGAATAAGTGAATTCAGATCTCGTAAATCACCAAAATGAGTGTTTAATCAAAGTTTAATATCTCTGTAACTTGTTGGGTTTTGAGAATTGACTAGTATTGCTGCTTGTTTTTTGAGATTGTTGTTGAAATGAATAGTCAAAAGGTATTTTTGATCATTCGTAGAATTTGGTAAGATTGATCGCAAGCATTTAAAAATGTGGTTAATAAAATACTGTCTCCGTCATATTCAGGAATAAGCAAAACAATTCGGATAGTTTGTATGGTTCGATTTCTGGATGATGTTTGTCTCCGTGTTCTGACATTTTGTTTCAAGATTACTTAGGAGTTGTGGTAAATGGGAAAAATGGATACCTTTGAAAAATAATTATAGACGATAATTCAAAGTCACTTACATGAAATTATTAGGTCACTTACATAAAGATAGTCGGGCCTCCTATGATGTTTTTTGAAATACAGAAATCTGAGAAATTCATTTTGTATTCTTTCAATTTTGTCCAAATAAGTTCTCGGTTCTGCACACTAAATAATCGAGGCATATTCTAGCTTAGAGCTAATCAAAGTATTATACAGCATTTTCATAGTTTGTATATCTGTGAAATTTTATGATTGTCTTATAATAAAACCCAACATACGGTTGGCAGATTTTGCAACATTTGCAATATGCTCACTAAATGATAACTTATCACTATATGTTATGCCTAAGTCTTTCACAACATTTTGCCGTCTCCAAAAATCAGTGCCTATCATAGGGTCAAAGATCATGAAGTTCTTTGAGCGAGTTATTGACATTACACTGCACTTTGTTGAATAGAAGTAAAGTTTATTTTCTTGGCTCCAGTGGAATTCATTTATCATATCTTTTTGTAGTGCTACACTATCTCTAACTGTATCGATTTTTTTGTATATTTTTAAAGTCATCTACGAATACAGAACATTTGGAGGCTCGAACTACTATCGGTAGATCATTTATGAAGAGAACGAATAATAGTGGTCCATGATTGGATCCTTGTGGCACCCAGGAATTTGACAAGAAAATATCTATTTTTCAGATAGCTACTGAATAACTCTAAATAATCCTTCAGTAATCCATAGTTGCTCATTTTCTCCAAAAGAAGATCATGATTAACGCGGTCGAAGGCTTTACTAAAGTCCGTATAAATGTATCAGTTTGTGATTTTTTCCCCAGGATGTCGTTGGCATCATGAACAAATTGAAAGAGATTAGTAACTACTGATTTTTTGTTGACGAAGCCGTGTTAGCAATCCATCAGAGATATTTCGATATGTGCATAAAGTTTATTATATAGAATTTGTTCGAATAATTTAGATGGTGCGGAACAATAGAGCAATACCCCGATCATTTTTGATTTTTTTTTGGAGCCTGACACATTGGTTTTTATTATAATGAATAATATTGGTTTCATTTGCTTATGAAAATATAAGAATGTTGTTTCTGTCCTGTGTTAAATAGAATGTATTGGTATTGAAATGGAGGAATACAAAATGAAATAAATAGTTGAAAGTGATAAGATTTAATTAACATGAAATTTTTAACATTTTGTTGTGTGAAATGACCAAGTTATTTAAAAAAAAATGTCGAGAACCATTTTGAAACTGGACAATGAAAATATATATACAATATCTGTGATGAACCTCTCAAGGCGAATTATATGTTACGTATAGAAAGAACATCCACACGTTAACATTTTTTTGACTTCGCCAATACCTCTCAGTAGGCATACAAAGAAATGCCACAGAAGAACAAATACAATACTTTCAACATCCTTTAAAGACCTCATGCCAACATTTTCAAAACATCCCAAAACCTCCCAGGGATGTTTGTGCTCGCTGGGTAGAGGAGTATCATGTATTTCACATTATTTCCTAGCCCCAGCAAACTCATCTACCTCTGTTCTTCTCCAACTGAATATAAAAAATTTCCTTTTATGAAGTAATATTGTACTTATTTGAAAATAATTAATTTATTTATAACAGTAAATGTTTCTTCCCAGCTGTTTTTGATAACTATCGTAGCAAAGCATAATATACAGGATGAAACACTTTTGAATACTTACTTTTAATAAACTTGATTGTATTTCACATTAAAGTGCATCACACAAACATTTAATAACAAAAAGTTCCGAATATATAGCGACCGTCAGATTTTTCAACACAAATGGGAAAAAAGTGTATTGTATTTTCTCAGAATATTATTTTCCTTATTTAAGTGTCTGCATCTCATCGGACTCAAAATGCACTAGGTAAATTAAGGATATCTCAAGAGTAAAGTACCTTTATTTTTTGAAATACACAAAAGAGTTTTTCGAAGAAGTGATTTATAATTTAAAGAAAAACATGAAATCACAGTCTCCTACTCCTAAAACAAGTTTTTTCTGATTTTTCCGTTTTTTATTCCACAACTCTGTAATTATGGCTACCATTCATTGGAGATTGGAACTACTTGTCTTATTCACATTGGTGCATACAGTTCAATTGTTTTCAAATCATGCAGAGGTCAAGTTAGTAGGGGTGTTGATGAAATATACCTGTTTTTTGTCAATGGACACAAGAAATGAGATTTTGTCAACACTAATTCAATTTTCTAGTTGATAGATAGATATATAGATATTTATTTTTCCTTTTTTTGCCACTTTTACAATGGATCAGTTGGGTAGTAGGTACCCAATTTTTTCTGGATGTTCTGATCATACTCAATAATAAGTCAACTTTTACTTCACAATTCCTTAAAATACACAGGGTGATGTGATAAATAAATGGGAAAAATCAATTAAAACTTGTTTTAGTAATAGGAGGCTGTGATTTCATATTTGGGGAGTTTTATTTCAATTATAAGTCGCTTGAATAACTTTTTCGAAAATATACTTTATTCTTGAGCTATTTATCAAATTTTCCACCTTCCTCGGATATGGAAGACAATTGAAGTTTGAATAGTGCATTTCGAGTTTGAGGAAATGCAGACACTATAATAAAGAGTACAAGTTTTCATTAACTTCCGAGGGTTAGTTAAACAACTAAGAAAGCAGTTAAAAACAAACAAAAAAAACACAATTTGAGTACATCAAAACTTCAAGGATTTTTTATATTGATTACCTTCACTGTTGTCAACTTGTCCATTATCTATTATAAAAGAATCACCTGCTGAGATTTTCCTTTCAAACATCCCCATTTCCAATTTTATTTCTTTACGCTTCTCTTCTTTTGTTCTGTTATGGATTCATTGCAATGTTGTAGTATATTTAGATTGTATTGTATTTGTTTTTTATTAACATTCATAGTTATTCCCTCGTGTTGGTAAAAACAGTTTGGACTACGAATATTGATTCTTTCAATTGAGTTAGAATATTTTATATAGAAAAATGTATAATTTTCATATAGTTTTACTATTTTCCCTAGGAAGAATAATGTATATAATTTATCAAAAGTTTAACCAGATACCTTCAGACAATATATTCCTTATTTTCAGAAAAATAAAAATGCCCAAACAATTCAGTGAACCCAATTCTAGGCATGAGCATCGTCGTAGGTAGCATTTATTTGAGGCCTCTTCGAAAAAAGAGAAAGTTTTTTTTTCTGAATGTTAATTTTTTTTTTGTGAATGATGTTTGTTTTTTTCAGTTTAGATTAGATTGTTATTCATTATATGGATGTTTCATAACTATCATAGCCATCGAAGATATGTTAATTTATTGTGAATTATGTTTGTTTTTCTAGTTTAGATTAAATTATTATTTATTATATGGATGTTTCATTATTAGCATATCCACCAAATCTTGGAAATCATTTTTTAAAATAATATAGGTATAATTGATATTTCTAGAACGAGTTTGTTGCTGACCCATCATTTGTAAATTATGAGTAATATTTGTGCTGGGTGCCTTTCAATTATGTCTCATTTTTGGCACGTAACGTATTCATGAAAGCAGAAAGCTCAGCTATGGCTCAGGATTTTATAACTTAGCCATCAGTAGTCCATTTGTTGAATGATAAAGTCCCAATAAGAAATCTAATATACAGTGGTTACAAATTGTTTGGACAAATTTCTACAGGAGATTTTACTCACTGTTTAAATGATATTTCATATAGGAACCCAAGTCCGAATCTCAACGATACAAGCTATTTGAAGTGAGGAAAAATATAAATTTTCGTTTATATTTTCGTATATTTTCGATATTTCTTGATGATAACCGTAACATTCGTAGAGCTCAATAATATGCTCATATTGATGAATGAACTATAGCAACCACTCCTCCCAGTGGCACGTGGCAGGGTGTTTGTCTTATCTTTTTTCCTCCGAAATTTTGACGCTAATGGACAAAACATTTATTTTAGTATATATCAACGAATTTCACACATATAATCTTAAAGTATTACTAAATTCAATTTACTGTTTTCAAGATAATAAAACATTTATAGGTTTATGTTTAATTATCATGAAGATGATGTAAATGAATTAAGTTAACCTGAAGGTTCTATGTGTGAAATCGATTGATAAATTCGAAAATAAAGAAATTTTAGAGATTTGGTCATCAGCATAAAAATTTGGGAGAAGTGTTTATTGAGTTCATTCATCAAAATGAGCATATTTCTGCGAGCTATGCGAATGTTTCAGATATGAAGTGATATTGGAAATTATAAGTGACAATTATATTTTTTTGTCTTATAATTAAGGCCTTCGGACATATATTAAATATTAATTATTCAATGAGTTAGGGCCTTTTCAGAATATCTATCAGATGTAGTTCAATGTCCAGCGTGGCTTTAGCCGGGAAAGTAGTTGTTTTCTGTTAGACATTCACAAAAAATAACTTCATTTCAATCGTGGATTTTTCAATTCACAGAAAAATATTTCTATCAATATTCAATTGAGAATGTTTCCCTTTTCAACATGATTACCCCACAAGAGGTTATCTTGACGATGGAAGATAATGACTAAAATTTATTTTTCAGTCGCAGATGATTCCACATCTGATTTTATGAACATCCTGTTTATATTTCCAACAAATCAATCCTGAAGAAAATTGGAAACATTGTGCCAAAGAGACTAACTCAATATCACATAGTTTACCAAAAGTTACTTTTTATTTAGTTCATAATTGAATCTAATATGGAATTTGGTATTTGAGAAGTCTCAAAGAAACCTCTCCTGAAGAAACTGATTGTGTGTGGATATCGATAGGACTACTGAACTGAATATTTCAATAATAACACAAAAATGATACCTTAATTAAATCATAATAGAACTTCCTATTGAAATGGGTATAATGGTCTCTATGTGTGGTGAAAAAGGGAATGGAATAAGGAAGTCTCGAAGAAACCTCGGACATTTCGCTGCAAATGCGAGCTGGAGGCGATATTTCTGGTACATCGCATGCGAGCTTTTTTAATCACAAAGTTACTTCCATAGTACTTCACAGTTACTTCCCAGTGTTTGGGGATTTGACGAGGTGTCAGATCAGTATTAACAAAAATCCTCTTATTTTTTAAAGCATACTTCCTCGATCTAATAACTTTGCTAGCATCTCCTGCACATGTAAAGACTATCTTCAAAGCACAGACTCCATTTTTATTATTTTTCCCCATTCTTAGAACTTTACTGATGTTCAGATCTTCATTGGTAACCTGTTTTATTAATTCCTTCGCTGTATTCAGATCTAAAGAACCACCTTCAGGGAGATTGAAGATCATTACATTGTTAGATCATCTTTCATAAATTTCATCAATGATCACATATAGATCGAAGAACAGGGGCCAGCTTCTACTTTCCCTTTCATTTGATCTAATTCCTTCTGCAGATCATCTATTTGTTTTATTAACTGTGGAACCAATTTCACACCAGCTAAACAGTCATCACAGTAGAACCTAAGCAAACGCTTTCCTTTCAAGGCCATCACTTTAAGCTCAGATACATTCAAATCCGAATGCACATATCTTTTGCAGCCATCACAATTCAAGCATGGCTCATGACTGGTGATTTTACATTACTGTACATATTTTCAAACAAATCAACATTTAAAGCATTTCATATTTTATATTTTCAATTTCGAAAATCATATAAAATGTTTTAAAAAAACCTACGAATTATCTTGTAGTTGGCTTATGTAACAGAAATCTCTTCACGGAAGCCAAACTACGAGTTAATTCGTACACAGACACGCTTCGACCTGTCACTTTGCTACAGAGATATCCGTCCAAATTCGTTAGAAATTAATCAGATATAGAGCCGAGCGCATCACATTTACATATTTTGCGAGTGTGTTGTTTTATAATTATTTTATATAATCAATTTAAAAATGTCTGTTCATGTAAGCCAACCACGATTTTTTGTTCTCTCTGAAGCCATCTATTGATATTTACACTGATATACTACGAATGTAATAGTAGGTGCACACTTATTGCAAGCGAAGAAAATACGAGAAAACTTATAGTTGGCGTCCTAGGCAAGAACGCCAACGCTCATAGTTGGCAGTCTACGTGTTAATAAAGATTTCCAATATATATAATAAAATGATAAATAAAACATATTTTCATGGGAATTATCAGAAACTTAACTCATCAAACTTTGCATCCTTTTTAAAAACTTTAATTAGGATATAAATCAATTAGAATTTTCATATTTTAGTAAAAATATATTCTTCAAAAAGTTATAAGACTCAACAAGAAGTGATATAAGACTCAACAAGAAGTCATGTGCCTTAGCTCAACATGCTATTGAAACAGGCCATAAAATATCATTCGAGGAAGCACAAGTTTTACATTCAGAAAAAAAATTTCTAAAAGATTATTTCTAGAAATGATTGGAATTAATAAATCCAATCAAAATATGAACAAAAAAACAGATATTGAAAATCTTAGCAAAATCTACAGTTATCTTTCACAAATAGATAAAAACTGATGATTCTCAAAGAATATAATATAAAAATTTACACACCCACTACATATTTTATATTTTTCTGACGATTAATCATAGGTAGTAATTTCAAATCCTTCAATGTCACTTGAAACGTCAAAGCTATAACACCATTCCGACAAATGTTTACATATATTTTACGTTTTTTTTTATTTTATAAAATTGTTATTATTTCTTTATTTTATATTTATTGTTTTTCAATAAAAAAAATATATAGTTGAATACTATACATTTTTCATGGTCTTGGGGATGTATTTTTTTGGATAGTTTCTGATTTGGTATAATATCAAGAGTGTGATTTTTGCTTCTGACCTAAGTGAAGCGACCATATATTTTTTGGTTTGGAATTTAAAATTTTTGGTCTAATTAATTCATATAGTTCCTTAAATTTTTTTTCAAATGAACATTTTTGGATATAAAACTCTTCTAAGCTCATTGTGCTGAATTCTGATTTTTATTTAATAAAACATAGTCTTGGCTGATCGAGATCAGAACAACCAAATTTTTAAAATTTTAATTTTTAAAAATATGTTCGAATAATTTTAAGCGACAATCACTTAATGAGATTATACTCATCTGTAACAACCGTGCGTTGAAGAGTGTATTGAGAAATTCCAAATTCCAAGAAGTTGAATTCATTAGTAAATACAATTCTGACACCATCAATATTGTTTTTCATGTCATATTGCTGAGAACAATCATTCCACGGATAAGAAGTATATGATTATCTGGTCAACCTGATTGGTCGCCCAGCAGCCATTTTGGTAGGTCCTGATTGCGAGCCACACAACTACGCTAAGTCTAGCCACAAGCTACACTACTCCGCTCAATCAGAGGTACATTGTCGTCGATAAAACCGACAGGTTCAGCAAAGATAAACAATATTTTTATAATTGTATGATCACGAGTAGATATGTATAGACAGACCAGAAGGCTCCGAATTAGCATAACCGGTATAACCGGTTTAGAATCCTTCCTGAAATCCATAACCGGTTGTCCAAGGTCAATGACCGGTCAACTGACGGAACAAAGAAGGTTGAATGACCAGGGTGAATGACCGGTCAAGGTTGGATAACCAGTTCACCCTTCCTCGGAAGAACCGGTTTACCCCTCCTCTTCTTCAACTTCCAAACCAGTTCTATGATTATATATTGGATGGAATGGTGCAGAACGGACAGTTAACTATCAAAATGAATCAAATAGGTTTCACATTCGATGTAGCAAGTGAAAACTCATTGAATGAAAATGTAGTGTTGGGTGAGAGAAGATTTCCTCTGAATAAATCAAAAAGTAAATTTGTGGTTGTGAATCTCTCTTACGATTGCAATTTCTCTCCATGTATTGAAATCACTGGAAATAAAGGAGATCGAGTGGTGTTCTCAGAAGATGAGTGGAAACAGTTTTAACATACCAAGGGTGATAACCAACTATTTGTACTCATTGAATCCGCCGGAAACTTTGGAAGACCACAAATTCACAATCGAATTCAAGCAGTTCAATAATGGAAGAGTTTTAAAGATTATAAAGGGCTACTCCTCAGTACATTTGGGATTGGAAACAGTCTGCATGTTATGGGAGCTGCTACCACTGGTGGACTATAGAGTGGACATCTTGAAAAAACAACAGTATGGATCATATTTCCAAATTCTCAAGAATGGACTTGCAAAACTCAGTGGTGATATATTGAATAATGCCGTAGGGTTACTGAAGCCAGAAGTGAATCGCAACAGCGAAAATATAAGTATGACATTAGAATTCATACATCACTACCCCAAAAGTTTGTCACTGAATGTACGCATAGATCATGAAGAAAGTAACCATTGATGAAAACCAAAACACAGTCCACCATATGATAACCTGGAGATTCGCATATAAGGAAGCAAGAAAGAAATTGTGGGAGTACATGGTATTGGATCGAATACATTTCAAAAGACGTATAGAAACAATTGCAGCTGTACTCACTATAGTTTTGAATCCTGTACATAGACAAAATATTTATAATGAAAGATTCTGTAAGAAATAAAAAACAATTCAAAAACATAGTGTATTTTATTAAACAATATCATTTTTGGATATCCATGAATTATATTGATTGGACAGCCCTAACCATTTGATATAAAGTTTAGTTCCTTTTTTTCGTATAATTTTTTCAACCAGGAACACATCAGGATATTTCACTTTTTGAAGTTCTTCTCCATAGAAGCCACCTTGAATCATGTTATTATTCTGATCTTCAAGAAAGTAGACCACAGGATTTGACTCATATACTTTTTTTATAGTGAAAATTTCATTCGACCAATTGGGAACATAACCTTTGGAAAATTTCTCACGAAATTTACTAATTCTGACATGGTCATGTAGTGTAAATTTTCGTTTAGTAGGATCGATTGTTTTGATATTGGTATACGCGTGTTGGAGTAATTGACTTCGTGTTTTTTTCGAACATCTCGAGGTTTCATTTGAATGGTACTGTGAACCGTATCATTATAGTGTGAAACAATATCAGGTAGAATATCCAACCATTTGTAAGTTCCCCGGAGACTGAATTGTTTCCACATTTCATTTTCAAAGTTCTATTAACACGTTCTACGATACTAGCTTTGAGAGTAGAGAAAGAACTGTAGTGTTTGATTTTCCATGTGTCCATCAATGCTTTAAAACGCTTATTATAGAACTCCTTGCCCATATCGGTTTGCAGATTTTTGGGTGTAACTCTCATAGTTTTTAAAATCTTCCCCATAGCTGTACTGACATCGAGTCCGGTTTTTCTCTTAACCGGTTCACACCACACATATTTGGAAAATACGTTTATAACAACCAAAATATACTTATTACCACTATTAAATGTAGAGTAGGGAATCATTTCCACCAAATCTGCTTGTAGAAGATCATGTAGACCTTTGACGATAACATGACGCCGTTTGAAGGTTCTTCGAGCTGGTTTATGCAATTCGTTTACCACTTCTTGTTTTATTTTATTCATCTTTAGTTAAAGGACATTGAAGAACAATTTCTACAAAAAGTGTGTTGTGTTGTTGCTGATCCATTAAAAACGTAATTTTATCTCCCTTAGTTAAATATGTTTCGAGAAGGTCACCGACTGGAACAACATCCGCAGTGTTGTCATTTAAATAAACCGATACAGCCACTGGGTGTGTGCAAATACTTGTCAATTTACCGGACACAGGGAATGTGTAAGAAGTTGTACCATTATCCAACACGAAAAAACTAACACTTTTTGTGAGATCTCGAGTTGCTCTCAGATGGAGAATGCAGGTGCTATGATATGAGGATGAATCCCAAATATAGAAAGGAGTGCTGGGTGGTGGAAGCGCTGACACAATGTCAGGTGTTGGATAGGGTAGTTGCGATGCGGTTAGAAAATGTCTGCCAAATTTATCGATAGGCATACTGCTATGGTTGGACACATAATGAAAAAAAAGTCCATCATATTGTTAATTTATTATTCCAGCCTCACGGAGCTCCTCAAGGATGCTTATGATTTCATTATTCAATCCCGTGTGTCCACCAGAATTCACTGCTATCAGTAGTTTCAAACGTTCTACTAGCTCATTGAAATCATCGAAATATTTATAGTCAACAGGTGCATTGGTAACATCAAGCAGAGTCAACCCTGTACCTTGTTGCACTTTACTCCTTGTAGATATAGTGGATACTGACCCTATTCGCGATCTCGGTTTGCTAGTAGGAAGAGAAGATGTTCGTGAACGCAGTGGTGACGATGTGGTATCTTTCAATGTCCGGGTTTTTTGTAAGTCTCGTTCTTTAGCCATAGAATGTAGTGTTGTAACACGTGGTTTTATTATATCGATGAACTTGGGTGCAGTAGAAGTAGATAAACCCCTTTCAGGATTATAACCAAGATATTGTGCGTGACTTTTCGTATGATATCAATATATGGATCAATATCGGTTTTCCGATAACCCGATGGATGTTTTTGAACATCAGTTCGTATAAACCAGGAGTTCCTTTATATGTAAATGTATCATTGATAACAATATTCGCACTATTGAAGCCCACAGTTGCATCACCAATAGCAAAGTTTTTCGTCTCTGGATTGAAATAAATCCCAAAGGTATCATCGAATTTGTTTTCGGTATCCGAAATTTTGTCATCTATATATGCTCGAGGTAAGGGAATTGCAAATTGTCGCAAGTATTGTTCTTGCGGATCCATCAGAGGTTGCATACTTTCATCGAAAAAGCTTTCACCCAAGTCTTGTGGTGTGCTTGCATCATATTGGAATGTTTCTTCTCCTGCAGATAAATCTTGAGGAGTTGTATAATAAAATTCTTTAGGTGTTGGCTGATGACTGTGACGAGGAGTTGGTATCTCCTGTTTCAATTCTGGTTTTACTTGGGTTGGTTGTCCAACCGAAGATAAAAATGCTTTCAAAGGTTGTGTAATCGGTTCATATGTTTTTCTAATTGTGATTGCGATGTCGCGATATCGGATTTCAAACTTTTATATTTACGTTTCAAAGCTCTCCTTGCCTGCAACAACTGATGTTGTAATCGAGTATTCATATTGAATGAACATCAGAAAACAACTCCTCTACTTATATAGAAATGAATATATCAAATCCCTTTCTATAACGTCCATTTGTACTGGAACAATCTTTATCGATAACGAGAAAACCAAACTTTTGCTTCCAACAATAAGCACAAAGTTCTTTAAATTTCTCCATAGACATATCAACACTAACATGATCATCATATATATGCTTCAAATTTGTGAGATCTTGTTGAAAAATAATGAGTAAATTTGCATTATCTCTTATGAGTTGTTTGGGAATAGCAGAATAAGTTTGACAGAGGTAGAAACAATCGACATGCTGATGGCGGCCGAAGCAGAAATAGTTCTTTATGATATTTTGATCACATGTAGCAACATCATCGAAAATTATGACTGAATAGTTGTCGATATCAGAGGGTTGAAGAACAGCCTCGGAATCAGTATATTCATAATAACCGATTTCGGGTAGGGTTCCAGTAATAATTTCAAATAATTATATTTTGGTTGAAACAGTGACTTGGAATATAAATACACGTTTGTAAATCGTAGACCATGAGGTTGCTCCAGTAGAGATAACATCACATTCGTCTTGCCAGACCCACTAGCACCGATGAGCAATCCTCTCTTGGAATCTCCTCCAAAGAGGGTGCCGTGTTTCCTAAACTTGTTTTCAAAGTTAAGTTCATCATGATTTAATATGGGTAGTGCAATATGTTGCTTCTCAGTCTTCATTGTGGTAGCTGTAGTATTGAACTAAATCATATCGCGAAGATTATATATATATATATATATAAAGTAGTCCACTATCAATATAATGGTGAAAAGAAAGAAGTCGATTGTTAGTTCAATACAAAACTCTACAAAGAGAGGTTGGGGTCTCCTGAATACTCTGATCAATAAACTTCCTGTAGAAATACACGTTCCGGGATATAATTATTGTGGACCCGGAACAAAGTTAGAAAAACGGTTATTAAGAGGTGATAAAGGTGTGAATCCTCTAGACGAAGCGTGTAAAGAACATGATATTGCATACTCCCAGAAAAAAGATATAAAAGCTAGAAATATCGCTGACCAACAATTGGCATCAGTTGCTTCTGAACGTTTGAAAGCGTCAGACGCAAAAGTGGGAGAAAAAATTACAGCATTTGGAATATCAAATATTATGAATATGAAAAGTAAATTGGGTGGGTTAAAAAAAAATTTAGTGGGAGAAAAAATTACAGCTTTGGAATATAATATTAAGAAACCAAAATCAAACGAAGAAGAGAGTGATAAAACCCCAAAAAGGTGGTTTTTTTCCATTGTTGTTACCACTTCTAGGAGCTCTGGGAGCAGTAGGAGGTGGTGCAGCTTCCATTGCTTCTGCAGTCAATAAAGCGAAGGCTGAAAGGAACAACTTACTGAACAAAAGAGACATAATATTGCCCTGGAACGAAAAGGAAATGGAATGTATTTACGCCCTCGCATTGGGTACGGAATGCAAGCTCAAATATATCGAAAAAACTGTTAAAACTTTTCCCGCACAGAGCATTAACCAATATCGATCTCATAGAAAATGCTACTCGTTTGAAAATTCCATACTTCGAGTGTGTTTTATGAGAGACAAACTTCCACGAAAATTAAAGAGAAAGAATGTGGAATAGTTAATCTTGATACTGATGCGGGAAAAGGAACCCACTGGACTGCATATGTGAAGAAGAATGGACATGTTACATATTTTGATAGTTTTGGAGATCTTCGACCACCAACCGAAGTGATGATATACTTTTTTAGTAATAATGACGTGAAAACAATTAAATATAATTATGATACTGTGCAAAAATTCAACTCCTATCGATGTGGACATTACTGCCTTTTGTTTTTATATAACCAATTCCATTGATGTATTTTAGTCATTCATCAATAAACAACCACTGGAAAAATATGTCTTATACTTTCACTTTAAGTAATCCATCCTCCATATTGAGTTATGATTTCAACCCACCACTATATGTGGATGAGAATTTTGAATATGAGATAGATTTAGCAAATTTGATTCATTCAATGTAATCCCAAATATTACAAAAACAACAATGTCTTTGTATGGGGTGACATCGACCAATTCCAATATATCATTCCAGAAGGTTTTTATGATATAACCGATATTATTAACCTACTAACGGAAAAAATGAGAAATAGTGAAAGTGTTGCGAAAATAACACCAAATTGGTTCACATCCAAAGTGACCATTAAAACGAATACAAAAATAAATTTTACTGTTGATAATTCTATAGGACAAGTATTAGGATTCGGTAAGAGAATTCTTTATGCGAGTGATATCTATACATCAGATCATGAAGTGAAAATCCTTTCAGTAAATACGATTTGTATCGATTGTAATATTGCATGGGTTCGTTTGTGAATGGAGAGCCAGTACACGTCATTCATCAATTTTTTTCAAGCGTGCCACGAGGGTATTTTCCCAGTTACCATCAAGACAATCAATAACATCACAGTCAAAGTTATTGATCAAAATTTGAAATTAATTGATTTTCGGAACGAAGAAGTGACAATCCGCTTACATTTGAGGAAAAAGATCGATTAAAAATGGTTTGGTTAAAACGAAGAAGTGACAATCATATAAAAGGAAAATTGAAAGTGTAGAGAAACACAGTATCACGAAAACTGCCAAATTACTCACATCAGACAATATACAATTTCTCCAGTCGTTAGGATTAAAAGTTTTAATATAATGGACATATTACATATCACAGGACAACCATTCAGTGATAATACGATTGAGGATTATCAGTTTCACACATATCAACCCTATATTAGTAGTGAGATTAAACATAATGATGAAATAAGAATTCCTATTCAAGACTTGGATGCTTATACATTACCTTGTAATTCATGCATCTATATAGAGGGTAAGCTCACCCGCCTTGATGGAAATCCAACTCAGAAAGTGAAGTTTATCAACAATGCGATAGCGTATCTATTTCGTGAGCTTCGTTATGAATTGAATGGTGTAGTTGTAGATAGTGTGAGAAATATTGGATTGGTATCGACTATGAAAAATTATTTATCTCTTAATGAAAATGAGAGTATTTTACTACAAAATGGTGGTTGGTTCCCAAAACGTGCAGATGATAAAATTCTGGTAGATGAGAAAGGAAATTTCAATGTATGTATTCCACTCAAGTTGTTGGCTGGATTTTTCGAAGATTTCAGGAAAATTATCCTGAATATGAGACAAGAGTTAGTATTAGTTCGTGAGAGTCATGATTATGATGCGTTGACGAGTAGTGATGATTCGGAAAAAGCAAAAGTTGACATAACCAAACTAAGTTGGAATGTTCCTCATGTAACACCTAGCATTCAAGAACAATTGCGAATAAACAAGATTATAAACAATAATGTTGAACTACCTTTGAAATTTAGAAGTTGGGAACTGATAGAATATCCTTCGTTGAATGAAACAACGAGACATACGTGGGCTGTAAAAACCACTACTAAAGTGGAAACTCCTAGACATGTCATTATTGCATTCCAGAATGGTAAAAAAGAAAAGTTGATAACTGATATGAGTACATTCGATCATTGCAATCTCAACAATATCAGAGTATTCTTGAATTCGGAACGATATCCCTATAATGATTTGAATATTGATTTTAAAATAATAAATATGCGAAACTATATGACATGTATGCAAACTTCCAAGAGAGTTATTATCATATTCACACCAATCAACCTTTATTGACTCCAAGTGCATTCAAAACCACAGCTCCATTAATACATATCGACTGTTCACGACAGAAAGAAGTTATCCAAAGTGGGTCAATAGTCTTGAGAATCGAGTTTGAGACAGCTGACGCAACTTCGAAGAATATATCTGCATACTGTTTGATTCTACATGAAAAGGAATTTTCCTATAATCCATTAACAAAAATTGTAAAACAACATTAGTGCGCATGTTCACTGAAACGATATAAAGCATGTATTCTAACACGCAATCATCAGTTTCAATATGATATCAGTATATCGAAGAAAGTTAAAGCAACATAGAAATATCAAAGCACTGAAACACTTGATCGACTTGTACAATTTCAATCGAATTGTGACCAAGAAGTTTGCTAATCTAAAAATATGATTTTGGAGGTTGATGTGCAAGGATTCAAAATCGAGAATAACAAATTCATCGTGAAGGAATTGGCAGCATTCGATGGAAAAAGGATTTCACATTTTATATTTAAACCACCGTTCCCTATGAATATGCTACCTCCAGCACTCCACAGTCAAGCGACATGGTTGATGAACAAGTATCACTGTATAGAATGGAGCGATGGATTCACACCCTTACATCAATTTGGAAATATTGTGAAACGACTAACCACAGATGTAGATATGATTTACATGAAAGGTCGTGAAAAAGCTGATTTTTTCAAACAATATACCAATACTCCGCTCATAAAATTGGACGAACACCCCAAATTGCAGATGTCTGAACCCTGCTGTTTATTCCATATTAAGAGTGATTGTATATGTGCACTTTCAAATGTTTATTATCTTTATGAGAATTTTTTAATGAAAAAATAAATATTATCAGGAATATTTGTATTTCATTTATCCTTCAACAGGTTATGAAAGGTTATTGAACCTCGTAAAGACTGAACTAGTAGAAACAGGTTTCAAACCAGTTTGTGAAAGTCATTGAACCTCGTAAAGACTGAACTAGTATAAACCGGTTTTAAACCACTATTCACAATCATCAAACTGGTTGATACAATTTCCCCACCATTACTATTATAGCTTCAACAAATATATTTCTATTAGTATCGTTTGAGCTATCATCAAGAAATGAAGTGTGAATATTGTACTAAGGATTTTCCACTTGCGACTTTGTTGCGACATATACGTAAAATTGTTTCTTCAGATGCGTTTTTTCAAAAAAGAAGAAAATTGAATAATGCAACAGTGGCAGATATCCTACCAACCTCGAGTCGACAAAAAGTGAATTTAACCAAAACACATATGGGAAATGGTATAGAAAAACTCCATCATGCATTCACAAACAGAATAGTGAGTTATCGATTCTCCAGTGCGAAATCAAATCTGGATTATAACAGCTTTTTTCAAGAAGTGAAATCCAAAGTTCTGGATATTATGTCGGAATATCTCAACAAATATATCAACTTGAAAATAAATTTAGAACTCTTTGGTCAGTATGTGATACCCGAGAAACAGTTATCTGATATAAAATCTTTCAACACTAGGAATAAAATAATAACGCTCTCCACGGACTTGAACCAAATATATGAAGATTTCAAAAATGAGATGATGACAAAAGCTTCAGAGTTTTCTGAAAGACAATCTGGTTGGAGTCTCGAGAAGATTTGGTTTGTGGATGTGAATATAAATAAATATACTCCACTTTCTGCATCTTCATATATAAAATTACCAAGAGCCATAGAAGCCAAAAAGCTGTGTTGAATTTGTCTAACGATGATAGACATTGCTTTAGCGTGGTCTATAAATGCAGCAATATTTCCTCAATGGTACGCTACAAACACTGCCTCATACCCCCATTACAACACATTATTAAATTTTGAGGGGATCGACTTTCCTGTGAAATTGAAGGATATATCGAAATTTGAAATTCTGAATCATATTTCGGTGAATGTGTTTGGAGTAGATATCCACTTCAAAGATGGTAAATGGATAACCGACATCGTTGGACCATTGTATTTCACATCAAACCGATCGCCAACACATGTTAATCTTCTACTTCTCAGTGATGATGAAGGGAATAACCATTACTGCCTCATAAAAAACTTGTCCAAATTGGTTTCCAAACAAAAATCAAAACATGATGGTCGAGTGTATATTTGTGATGGATGTCTTCAGTTCTTCCGAAACAGGAGAAATTTAGTACTCATCAACTTCATGATTGTAACCACATTTGTGTTACACTACCAACATCAGATATGATTATCAACAAATTTGGTGAGACATTACCGGAAATATTCTTAAATTTACCAACTTACAAAACAAATGCAAGTTCCTTTTGTGATATATGGAGACTTTGAAAGTTTACTCAAACCAATTCATCATAGTGAACCGAGTGATACAAAATCGTTTTCTTTAAAAGCTTATGAACATGTCCCTTACTCATTTGCTCTGTATGTGAAATGTACATTTGATGATAAGTATTCTCAGTTTTTCCAATACCGAGGAGTTGATTGTGTTGATGTATTCGTGAAGAAATTGGATGAATATGTTTTTGATATATACAACACTCACTTGAAACATGTGAAACCAATGATTCCCCTTACTGAGGAAGAAGAATACAAGTTTCAGACGTCACCAACATGTCATATATGTGAAAGACCCTTCACATCCGAAGATATAAGAGTTCACGACCATAATCACCTCAATGGAGCCTATATCGCTGCAGCGCACTCAATGTGTAATATACATTATAAATTACCGAAATTTATACCAGTATTCTTTCATAACTTGACAAACTACGATTGTCACTTGTTCATAAAGAAATTGGCTACTACAGGAGAAAGGATTTCCGCTATTGCACAAAATACAGAGAAATATGTTTCATTCTCCAAATCAATTTTGGTGGAAAAATCAATGAACCCCAAAATTCGAGATACTTATATAACACTGAGGTTTGTGGATTCTTTCCGATTTTTATCGAAATCTTGATAAATTGAGTCAAACATTGGAATCTTCCAGTGTAATGAGATTAGGAAATATTTTCAGACGATAAAACATTTAATATGATACTGGTAAGGGAGTTTTTCCTTATTCATATGTTGATTGTTTCAAAAGTTGAGCAAACCTCTTTACCAAATCAATCTGATTTTTCGATGCCCTCAGTGGAGATGCTCTTTCCGATAATGATTATGGTAGAGCGCAGGAGGTGTGGGCAGTATTTGAATGTTCGACGTTAGGAGAATATTCTGATATCTACCTGAAATCTGATGTTCTCCTTCTTGCCGACGTCTTTGAAAACTTTCGAAAAGTATGTTTGGATAAATATAAGTTGGATCCTGCTCAATACATGACAGCACCATCCCTGAGCTGGGATGCTATGCTCCGTTATACAAAAATCGAATTACAACTGCTCACCGATATCGATATGCAGCATTTTTTCAAGAAAGGTATTAGAGGTGGAGTCAGTCAGTGTAGCAAGAGAAGAGCTATAGCAAATAATGAATTTGTATCTACATATGATCCCACCAAGCCAAAATCTTTATTGTGTACCTAGATGCTACAAACTTATATGGTGCTGCAATGAGTGAAATTCTTCCCACTGGTGATTTTCGATGGTTGGAACAGAATGAAATTGATAATTTTGATTGTCTGCAAATTGAAGATACATCATCAAAAGGTTTTGTCTTGGAAGTTGATTTGGAATATCCACAAACTCTCCACAACACACATAACGATTTACCATTCTGTCCCGAAAACATCATACCTCCTAAAAGTCGATACCCCAAGTTGATTCCCAATTTACATAATAAATTTAAGTACATAATCCATTATAAAAATTTGAAGCAATGTTTATCATATGGATTGGTATTGACAAAGATTCATAGAGTGTTGGAATTTTCACAATCTCATTGGTTGAAACCATATATTGATCTCAACACCAACTTACGAAATGCTGCTAAAAATGAATTTGAGAGTGAGCTGTACAAATTCCTCGTTAACAGTATTTTCGGAAAGAGTCTTGAAAACGTGGAGAACAGACAAGATATCAAATTGTGTACTCATTGGAATAATTTACAAGGATCTATTGGTGCTGAGGGACTGATTTCGAAGCCTCATTTCAAATCTTGTTCGGTTTTCAGTGAAAATCTAGTAGCTATCCAAATGGAAAAACTACAAATTTGCTACGATAAACCAATTTATGTAGGATTTTCTGTTTTAGATATTTCTAAAACAATCATTTACGAATTTTTGTATGGATTCATCAAACCTAAATATCAGGAGAATGCAACCCTTTGCTACACGGATACGGACTCCTTGATATTATACCTACAAACAGACAATGTATATGAGGATATAAAAAACAATATTGATTATTTCGACACATCAAATTTGAAACAAAACAACGTTTTTGGTTTGCCCGTCTCTCTTTCAACCCCCGGGAAGTTCAAGGACGAACTACCTGATAACATTATAGAATCTTTCTATGGTCTGTCAGCAAAGACATATTGTGTTAACTCTGTAGATCTATCAACAAAAGACTTGAAAACTATGAAAAAAGCCAAAGGCGTCTCCAGGAATGTTGTAAAAAATTCTATTCACTTTTCCGATTATGTACGAGTTTTTGAATCGGAGACTTCCATATTACGGAAAATGTATACATTCAGTTCTACTTTACACACTATTCATACAGAGCTCAAGAATAAGATTGCTTTATGAAGTCATGATGATAAAAGATTTGTTTTTCCGAATGGGGAAACACTGGCCTGGGGGCATTATTTCTTGGAGGGGAATTCCAAGTTGGATGTATTATTAAATATAGCTGAAAAGTTGTAATTTATTTTATACAAATAAAACAATTTGTCAAGTTTAGTAGTATTATTCAATTACACAAATACATCATTCAGTATTTTTATACAGAAGTGACATCTAGATTGAGCTTGGGGGCAACCATCTACGTGAGTGCGCCATTCTGGACGATTGTAGTGTACAAAACAAGGTAATTGAATTTGGAGATTGAATTCCTGTCTATATTTTTGTGGTAGTTTATACCATGCATAGAGCAATTCCAGTGGTCTCACCTTGTTGCTTAGATAATCCAAGGGAAAATATTGAAGTTCTTCAGCACTGAACTCCTCTAGGGGAATTCCCTGTTTATGCTTAGAAATGACAGCTTTCGTAATACACTTTGCACATTCCATTGTGAAGGATGTCAACTAGTGAAGTGAGGAGTAACACTGATGAGCACACAGCTATATAGTATATTAACCAATGAACCTTGGGTAATGTAGACTCCTTTTTTTTATCTGCATGTGGTGGGGACAGATACAACTGATTCCATTCAGTTTTTTCTGTGGAATCGTTTCGCCTCAACAGTAACTTGAACTCTGTACTATTTTTTGGAATTGGATATTTCCAATATCTCACATTATCACTTGTATAACGACTCATTCGATGCCAGTAGACAGGCGATGTCTCATTTTGAGTGCCATTACTATCAAATCGAATGAATACCTCTTTTACATCTCGAGATTGATGTAGAAATAAAATTCCTTGTCATCTCGAGATCTAAAACACAACTGATGTTTGTATACTATTTTATTCATATAAAAGACAATGGTTTTTCATATTTTTATTTTTCATTTTTTTGTTTTTCCAATTTGTCATGTCGTAACCGCTCTGCCTGTCGAAATTTTTTCTGTTCTTTTTTTGATTTTCCAATCAACGGTTGTCTGATGATGTCCCTGTCCAGGTTCGGAGTATATGTTTCATAGTTGTCTGCGTCCCAGTTCTCCTTTCCTTCTAGGGTGGACGGGATTGGTGGATCCCTTATGAAATATGGGACACTGGTGGACATATCTGGGACACCGGTGAATACATTCTTCATCCCATTTTCAACACCTTCCTGACACACAGTAGTGGATTGGATCTTCTCCATGTCGTGTAGGTGAATTCAAAATTCCGTATGGATCCACAATGAATTTTATTTTCACTTGATGTGGACAAAATTGTAAACAAGTTCTACAACACTTTAGAATTATTATGACTCTACTTCGAAAAGAGTTCTGTGTTATATAACGGGAGATCGATCTACAATTACAACAGATGCTACGTTCTGATACTTCTTCCATACTATTCTCTTCAATATATATTGTAGATCCCACCCTCACACACTTGAAGTTAGATCGGGATTAAACCAGTTTCTACAAGTTAATGTTCGATGAGTGTTCCATGAACTGGAAAACCAGTTTGATATTTATATTTTCTACAACACCAGATCCTGTCAAACTAGTTTCCAAAGTCAATGTTCTAGGAAGATTCAATGAACTGGAAAACTGGTTTATATTTCAAGGTTAATGAGTTTTGAAGAGGGGATGTTGATATATATTCAGACATCTTTGGAACATTCGTCACTCTCATAATACTGTTCACTCATCTTGATATATTTTGACACAACAATTATATAGTTCTACAATGGCGGACTTTGGTGATTTTAGTGATTCTGAGTTGATGGACTTTGATATGGAAAACTTGGATTTCAAAATCGAGAAGACAATTTCCTTCCGCGGGCAAGAATATCTCAAAAGTACGGAATTGTCTGCAGTGTGTATAACGGAAAATTTCTACACGATTCCAAGAGATATTGAAATGAAATTTTGTATTGCTTGTATCTACGACATATTGGAAAAGCTAGATGAAGATGTCGAATGCCTGCATAATTTTCGACATTATAGTGGATCTGTTGACACTGTAATACCTGAAGTTACCCACTGTTTTGCTTGTAATGCAGCGGTATATCATCAGATTTTATGCAAACATTGTTTTATATGTAACACCTCACTGAATTCAACTTCCCACACAATGGAATCTCCACAGATATCGGCTCCACGAGAAGCTCCACGAATACAAGAAGAAAATTGATTTGTGTTTATAAACATATTTAAATAAATATTGAAATATATTTTTTGTGCTTTTTTGATACATCACTCACCATAACATCTTCATATTATACTTATTCTTATCCCTATATGAGAAAACCTAAAGATCTATCATCCCACAAAACCTGTATTCAACCCATATTTAAGTGTATATCAGATCTCCTGTAGTACCCTACAGAGAAGCACTCATATTATTGAACTAACTCCTACTTTTTAATAGTTACATTTTTCTCCCATTTTTCTATCACATCAATTCTCATTCTCTCTTACTTCTTTGTATTGAAAATACATTCTTCTTATTCTATCAAATCTTATACTATCAAAACATTGATATTAATACATACTATATTTTACATTTGTTATATCATTTCTCATTGCCCACTATAAAATCATTATAGAGAAGCACCATATTCTTGAACTAACTCTGACTTTTAATAGTCACATTTTTTTTCCATTTTTTCTATCACAGCAATTCTCATTCTCTCTCACTTCTTTGTATTGAAAATACATTCTTCTTATTCGATCACTCATCATCTCATCTATCAAATCTTATACTATCAAAACATTGATATTAATACATACTATATTTTACATTTGTTATATCATTTCTCATTGCCCACTATAACATCATTATATTGTGATTATATTCATCCCTCTATAATACAACCCAAACGATTGAAGTAGATTTTCAATCATCAAAAGATTCACGTAGGTTTTTCCACTTATTATTATTATTCTTATAATTATATCACAACATCTATCATCATCTATAATAAATACCGAAATATATTTTGTGCTTTTCTGATTCATCCCTATAACATACTTATTTTTTATCCCTCTCTGATAACATCAAACCTATATTGAACCCATAACGTACAGTGAATTCCCCGTCTAATACATTTCTTCTCGGAGTGCACATCCTGAGATATTTTTTCAAGGTTATCCACTTTTTTGAACGATGCGATTTTGTGTTCATCGCTAAAGATCAATGTATGTTACATATGTTTTCGTGGAACTTGGAATGAAGATTCGTTTTCCCATCAAATGTTTGCAATTGTTCCTGTGTATGCCGGAGTATTGGATTGGGAAAATGTTTTAGTGAAACTTAGTGAAAATGTTTTTTGTGCACGTAAACTGGTTCAGCTTGGAGGAACACTTTCAGATTCTGACGGTATGTTGTTTATTTATACATTGAAATGGGTCGTTGCTTTGAATGAACTTTTGTTTTCGCGCATGCAAATACTATATGTAGGTATGAAAAATTTGTATACGGAGGTAACGATCTCCAACTCTTCACAATTTTCACTTTTTCGCCTATGAATACACATTGTACATTCTTAATACAGAGTGTTTTCCCAGGAATATGCACATTTTTTAACTGAAACTCACTTCCATGTCGAAGGAGTGTCTACAGGGTGTCTACTCTACCTTCAGTATATATCATAGAGAACTACGACAGATATGTACTGCAAATCAAGATAGTTAATATATATTTATTGGCAGTCAATCGTCAGATGTGTGAAATTGGGACTACTACATACCACTCACTTTATTCAGCAATAGAATATATATATATATATATATATATATATATATATATATATATATATAAGTTCATAAATGTATGCAAGTATCAGCTAGAGCTGTTTTTCATCTTACCCTTGATGGAAAATAATAATGTTTAATAGAGCTCTATATTAACTACTACTACTAACCTACCTATATTTATAATTGAACAAGTTTATGAGTTCTGATAAATACATTTTCATCCTTACTACCTACAGATAATGATAAACTAATTCTATTACTTATGATACAAAAACTTTCTTGAATAATGCCAGAGACATGAACATGGAAATATTAACAGGGTTTATGAAGATATGGTTTAATCCATATCAATGCTTGCAATTTTGTCTGCAATTGCTATGGATTTCTCCGTATCTTCATGAACCCTGGTCATTTGTTTCAACAGATCCTCTACTTTTTTTATCATATTGGCTAATTTTTTGTTCTTTTCAATTTTCTGGTTTTTGAATATTTTACTTTTCGCTTTCATCTCTCTGGCATTATTCATGAAATTTTTTGTTGTACCCCCCTCTTCCCGAATATCAAGTTCTTCAGGATTCCATTCCCTCCGAAACTCCTTACGTATTTCGTCTATGGACTCGGCTATGGAATCCTCTTCTTCCTCACCCATGAAGATGCAGTCCGATGCCCTGGATAATGGTCTTGCTAATTCCCATTCACCACCATTCACCCTCCTCAGGTGATTCTGCAATTTGATACTCGGACTGCCCTCCTTCGGTAGAGCCGGTTCCATAAAACGTCCTGGGGTCGACGGAAGTGGTCTGCCTGGTCCTGGAGATGATGGTTGCTCTATGAATGGTCCAGGGGTGGTCGGCCTACTTGAATAACCACTCGGTCCTGGTGTTGCCTGGTACTGGGGAGTAGATGGCCTTGTTGAATATCCTGGGGATGCTGTGGTATATTTCTTAGTTTGCTGCATGTTTTCAACTCTTGGAATAACTGATTGTGAATCTCTCGAGTCTGGTATATATATATTCGTTACCTCAGAGAGAGGGATGTGCACAACCACTTGTTTTCCTTCAATTATCTTTGTAATTGCATCTGCAACTTTGTAAGATGTACCTGCATATTCTCATCTGCACTTTAATTGCATGAACTCATGAAATGAGTTCCCAACATGTTTCAATTTTATAGTCACACCTGCTCTTCTCCACCTATTATTCGCTATTATATCTCTACATTGTATCTAATGATAGATTTTATCTCCGGCCCTGGCGAGCAGATTTCTTCTTTGAAATTACTTTGAACAGGACATTCATCTGTAATTGACCAGTATTCTTTTCATTATGAGTTCAAGGCCTGTCTATACCCTATCTTATGTTTCATCAATGTGGTTGGAACATTTCTCATTACATGGCAGGTGACGATTTCTAAATATTCATTGTGACTTGCTAATATTTATATTGATACTTCATTTTTGAATCGACTGTGAACATTCGAAAATACTCATACATTCCTCCAGGATTTCTAATACTGATAATATTTCCACAACTACTTGTGAACATATTCTTCATGATATTTCATTGATTGGAAAGTGAAAATTGAGCAATGCTATCATTCCAGGATTCCTCATAATAATAATTCCACAACTACTTGTGAATGTATTCTTCATGATATTTCATTGATTGGAAAGTGAACATTTAGCAATACTATCATTCCCGGATTCCTCATGATAATAATAATAATAATTACACAACTACTTGTGAACGTATTCTTTCTGACTATACCCTATCTTATGTTTCATTAATGTGGTTGGAAAATTCTGGACATTCCTCATTACATGGCAGGTGACAATTTCTAAATATTCATTGTGACTTGCTAATATTTATATTGATACTTCAGTTTTGAATCGAATGTGAACATTCGAAAATACTCATACATTCTTCAAATTTCTAATACTGATAATATTTCCACAACTACTTGTGAACGTATTCTTCATGATATTTCATTGATTGGAAAGTGAAAATTGAGCAATAATATCATTTCAGGATTCCTAATAATAATAATTCCACAACTACTTGTGAATGTATTCTTCATGATATTTCATTGATTGGAAAGTGAAAATTTAGCAATACTATCATTCCAGGATTCCTCATGATAATAATAATAATAATTACACAACTACTTGTGAACGTATTCTTTCTGATAATTCATTGATTGGAATGTGAAAATTTAGCAATACTATCATTTCAGGATTCCTTCCTTATTTTTGGTTTCTACTATTATTGTCCGGACGGTTATGCACTTTTCCAATTGAAGCGTATAATATTTGGTGTCAACTTGCAATTGTTTCGAGAAGGGGTTATTCCGAGGAAGGGTGAACTGGTCATTCAACCTTGACCCTGGTAACCGGTTATGGATTTCAGGAAGGATTCTAAACCGGTTATGCAAATTAGAATCTCAACCGGTTATACCGTTACTTCACCTATCATTCACCCTGGTAAACCGGTTATGGATTTCAGGAAGGATTCTAAACCGGTTATGCTAATTCGGAGCCTTCTGGTCTGTCATATCATCTCTACTATCACGTAAAGAACTCAATTGTAGTATAGCACATACAGAAACTTTTGTATATACTGATTGTCAACTTATATATATTCTTTGTTAATAGACTAGTGAAAATTCGTATTTGTTTTATTGTTGTACTGATTTACAGAAGGAAACATTATTTGATTTGCAATTATTATTGGCTAGGAAGTTTGAATTTTTATCCTAATTAAACAAAAAATACTGGCGTCCATTCAAAATTACAATTTCTAAAAAAAAACCTTTGCTTGAAACATAAATAAATCTGAAACTAGCAAGGCGGTCCATGGAACTCCACACCGCTCTTCACTGAATAGCCTTGGCGTATTTAGCTTGTTACAGAGAAAAGCCAAAATGAAGAAGGTTTCACTTCAGGAAAATGTACTTTTATGACTTCTCCGGTTGAGAATGACTAGCTTACTTTTCGAATTTTGAACAGGATAGTATTGATGAGGTATGTATTACTTACATACGCTAATACCAAACATGTTCAGCAGCTCGATTTCTGAGCGGAAATAATAAATTTACGTTTGGAATAATACTCTTCTCATTTCGTAGTTCTTTATATAAAATAATTATTCATACTCTCACTCTAACATATCGACTTCACTTATGTATTGATCAACTAGGATATTAGGCATAGTTTAATCTAGTGCAATTTGAATTCTTATGCTTGTTAGATATGTTTGGACGACATCTTTGGAGTTAACTTTTGTTCAATCCGTTTCAAAAGGTACTTTACCTGATATATCATTTCCTGCCATTTGCAAACAACAACACCAGATGAACCAGCAACATCTATAGAAAATTTATCAGACCAATCTCCTGACTCAATTCGAATGGAACTTTTCTTTTTACCAAAAAAATTTTTGGCATTGAAGGAAAACAAAATTGGATCGTGGTAATGAGCAGGATGGTGTAATATATTCTCATCAGAACTCTAGAAAATAAAATAAAATTATTGAAGATTCATTGAAAATATTCAATAAGAACTTCAAGTGGTTATTTTTTCCGTGATCTTACTTACTCTATATGCAATGAGTAGTCCTGTTTTATTCAACATCCAGAATGGACAATATAAAGTCATAACTGAAGAACCATTTTTATTTAACACATGCATTCCAAGATCCAAAGTCATCATAGTTGGACTATCATAGCTATGGAAGGACCACACTGAAAACTCTTCAGGTTCAGCAACTATTTCATGTCTACATGACCATTCTCTGTCCAAATATTGGGGAAGCTGAAAAGTCATGTACCATTTTTGTTGTATTTTTGATTTTAAGTTTTCCTGTTATTGAATTACCACAAAGTAAAATGTTATTGAAAATTCCACACCAGTAATTTTTAACCCATCAAATTGTTTTTTTTTGACAGATCATCATGGCAACATATGTATTTTAGTGTATTTTTTTCCCTTGGGTACCCAACAACGAATTAAATCGGAAATTTTCTGACGTTTTAATGACAGAATAATATTTTTTGACAATACTGGTTTTTCTTTCTTTATTTAATTTTGATACATTTCAATTACATAGTTAAAATATTTTTTATATTATTCGGACACCTCCTTTCTTCTTAAAGGCGAAAAAGCTGAACTTTGAATTGAATGAATTAAATATATGTCTAATAAAAAATATATATATAATATTTAGACACTATTTTATTCACCATTTTTCCATTTAGCATTTTTAATTTTGAGTAGTTTAGAAGCAAATATTCCTGAACAATTCGAAACAAATTTCCTTCCTTTAAATAGAAACCACAATCTTCTATTAATGAGGATAAATAAGACATAGTACGATGATTCATCATTAGATCAGACAATGTTATGCATATTTTATATACAGCATGATTTTCAATTCAATACATTTTTAAAACAAAAAAGGTTGCGTTCGTTTTGACTGCACAATATTCTTTTTACTACAAAGTTCCTCCACAGGTATATCCGCTCTATCAAAATCATACGATTTTTCTTCGCAAAAGTTTGTAAACTGCCTCCATATGCTTGACTTGGATTTCTTAGTTTTCGCGGGTGTTAACTGCTGAATCATCTCCTGATGAATACTTTCTTTACTTTCTTGACTGAAGCGAAACATTTTTTTTCACGTCGTGCCGCTTGACAGATTTGGAACTTAAGTATATTTTAGGTTAAGGTTTTACATAGTTGCCATGGTAACTAAACAATTAAGTCAATCAAAACATTCTGTTTTGCTAGTGTATTGTCGAAAAAAAATGGCATTGTTGAGAGTCAAAAACTAAATTCTAAAATTATTTAATTTTCAAACACAATCTGGTGTGAAATTTTCTTACCAAATACTACACGAGGTTAAATTATTTAATCTCTAGTGGTATTACAAGTGAAAATACAATCATTCATGAAACAGTTGAACTGACAGAAGGTAAGAAAATTTCAATAAGAGTAATAACAATTATTTTATGTGTTGTAAATGATATAGTTGGATTTAACGGGAATTTGGGAGGGAGGGAGTCCAACTAATTTTGTATCGCTGACGTTTCGCAATTAATTTATTCCTTTTTCAAAGCTGAAATGACAATATTTACATATAGATTGGAACAAAGAACATATTTATGACCTACCTTCAAAACTAAGTTTTTTCTGCTAATGGATTCAACTAGAAAACTGTTGAGTAGTCGATACAAACTCTGGTCGATAAAAACACATTTGCTCAAATTAAATATTAAAAACTTTAAAAATGTATATAAATAAATACAGACACGTTAAAATGAGAAGACATACAACAGTGTATGGTCGATAAGTAACTGATCATACCACCTGAAATATTCTAGCGCTACATAGATAAAGAAACGAAAAAAATAATTGTCTATTATTATTCAGAAATCTGTTTTTCTTTTGAACCTTTCTAGAATATGAGTGTATATTTTTGTCAGGTTTTGTGTATCACTTTTTTGGTTTACGCAATTATCATGGTGATTGATTTGAATCATTTCTCCCAACAATCTCTTTGAATAAGTCATCTCTTTTTACCAAATCGAAATCAAAATTGCTCGATGATTAAAAATGATGTGCAGCAAGTGCTGTTTTTTATATTTTATTTATTCTTTTCATATCAGTCATATTTATGTTGATATATTCTGGTGTTTAGGTATTGTTCAGTTTGCCCTATAACATTTCCCACATTCACAGGGAATACTATATATTACACATGAATCTGGTTGAGCTGGTATATTAGCTTTTAACTGCGTGATTATTCCTGTAATTTTCGAATTGTAAAAGGCAAACCTGTGAGAGTCAGTTGATAATTTTTTTTTTACTTTATATGAGAGTCCATCTAGATATGGAAAATTAAAAAAGTAACACAAATTTCAAAGGCATCAGCAAATACTAATCATTTATAAAAACTTACCCTAATAACTATGAAATTATTTCCTGGTTCCACATTTGGTAACTGTAAACTATTTCCAGCTTGAACTGTGAATTCCTCTGCCAACTCATCAGTACAAACGATAATGTGGAACGGAAGACAGTTTTTAAAATTCACCGCTGGTCGCAGATGTATATTATAGCAAACACTGGAAATAGTATGTCGATTGGTGTCCTCATAATATACCTGCTCCATTTCACCCACTGCTTTGATGAAAAAGGGCTCATTGCCCATTTTTGTATCCTTCCTTGGACAATTCAACAACTTTGTCACAGTTATATTATTTTGCAGATCTTTCCATGTGAATGGGGTACAGGACACAGAATAACCGGATATTGCAAAAAACAATTCATTTGTTGGGTTATAAACTGCCTTCAGTGGCACATTTAATACATTCTTCGGCTGAATGGAACTGATAAATTCCAATTCGTTGCCTTTTGCTGTCATATAATACACATCTATTGCTTTGTTGAAATGATTATGGACCTTAAAAAAAGTTAACCTCATTATATGCTGATATATAGAGAGCGTTCATTTCCAAATACTAAAATGGATATTATTCTTATTAGTCTGGTACATTTGTTATAAATTGAGGTGCTTTTATTGGATTTTGAAAACATTGATGAGTTACATAATATTATTTTCCAACCCTTAACCTCGAGAAATAACCCTTGAAGGGAGGATAGCTAAAGAAAAAATGTAAAAAATTATCTTTTAATATTGAAAAAATTTACTATAGTATATAGTTATATGAATCTTCATATACCTAAGAGTTCGATTTAAGTTATGGTTTATCAGAACTTATTTGAAAACTGGTTGTTTTTTATGAATTATGGTTGATTTTTTTCTCAATAACACAAATAATCAATGTCTTCCTCAATTAAGATCAACTTTAGGATGGTTGGCAACATTTCCGGATGGGGGGGGAGTGTGCTCACCAGTGTCAGTGTTTAGGTCTGGTCGCAAAAATAGGCCGACGTTAAATAAACAAATAAAAAAAACAGTCAAAAATCCATGCGAAAATATGAAAAACTCATTAAATTACAGAATACCTCAGTTCTATAAATCATAAAACATAATTGGAGCTGAGGTGTTACGAAATCTCCTAAATAAACTCCGCAACTTTAGTTTTGGCAAATTGGTCTTTAGAAATATTTTATAAACATAAGAAGTACAGTTGTTTACATGAAAAGTGTTTGGGAAAACATGGAACCACTGCATTTTGTGCTTCTACCCAAGTGTTCGCTCTTTTCTTCAAGATTTTCTCATTGCGTTATCTCATATTCCCTTATGGCTCCACCACTCGATTTGGCTTTGTTCAATAAATTTCTCCACAGATTCTATATTCTGTTTCTCTCTTATCTGAACATTTCTGATTCTAGCCTTTCTTGAAACTCCGCTGCTCCAAGTTCACTTTTATCTTATAAGGTAAGACCCACGATTAGCAGCCATTATAAAATTGGTCTTTGTTTGTTTTGCTGTACAATAACTGACTATACTTCATAGGGTACAATACATCCTGAAATGTCCCTGGAATGTATCAGTAGGATTTGGACAAACCGGGAGGTACATCTCTTTTGGTAGGATGTTTTATATCCCCACTACCGGATATTCTCATTTATTCATTTATTTACAAATGGATGCACAATCCAACGTGTGATCCGCGGTTTAAATAGCACAGGAGGTGGCGTACAGATCTTACTAAAATCTAATATACATTTGGTAATAAAATTTGTAAATGTAGTTGTAATTGATGTGTCAAATCTAGTACAAACTTTTTTCTTGAAGTTATCCAGTGTGTTGTCGAAAATATCCAAATTTGAAAAGTGTTCATTATACATACTACACATTCGAATTATTGGCGAGTTTTGTCCTAGGTTAGTTCTGGTGTATCTTACATTGAACAGAGGACTATTTCTCAGAATTCAAGGTGGTATATATATATATACATATATATATATATATAAATATATATATATATATATTAAATATATTGTTATGGTATGATAAAATTTGGAAATATATATTGTTTTTATTTCGCCCCTCTTTTGGGTGCCAATTGATATGGTTTGATGATTTGAAAAAAGAATTGTTTTTATGTAGTAAGATATAGCTAATTATTTTTGGTAATTCTTTGAGAGCCTAATTGATAATGATACAAATAGTTATTTATGCCCTGTATAATAATTTGTATGTGGTAATAATAATTGCCAACGAACGTCACTGTTCTCTCGTCACGTAGCTGACAATTGTTATTCCTTTTCTCACCTCAGCTAAACTCAGTTGGCACGCCCCTATCTCAGATTGTCGGTTCAAAGCAATTCAGCCACTACTTGATATGTCAAACTCAAGTTATTCAATGGTCGTAGGTATGTTTGTTGATCATTGTGAAAGAACAAACAACAAATATCAAAAAAAAACAATTATCTCCTTTATTCAGGAAGACTTAAAAATACCTGGCCTACGAGAAATAACTTATACTAATGGGAATATACAAATATTCACGGATAATCATAAAATTTCAATCATGGATAGGTAAACAGAACCTCACTTTTTACGTGACTGTCTAGTTTTCTGTTATTGTTCAAAATAAGGTGAAATAACGTTCTTCGAATGTGCAATTGGTTATTTGTGAGATAGTTCTGGACCGGAAATACACTATGAAAGTTTTTATACCTGGTTGGAACTGTTGGTGTTCAAACTATACCATAAAACAGGATGTCTCCTCTCTCCATTCGCTGTCAGGACTGCAGTACCAGTATCAGGAACTATATAGATGTGGCAATCAGCATCAGGATCCGTGGTTATATTATATCATTAAGGTAATATTATTTTTGTTTTCCAAATGATGGAATTATTCCATTTTTCTTATCGTGAAATTTCTGGGTGGCATCCGTTTTTAAATTTATTTTCGATCTCCCAAAAGCTTTGTTTTTCTGTCGCGTAGATACCTCTTTTCCTCCTTGTTTTTCATATTTGAATTTTGACTATGGACTTCTTTTCAGATCAAGAGAGAAAACTTTTCAATATATCTTCATATTTATTATCTTACTTCATTTTACATTTTATACTGATATCAATTTCAATTATCAATTTTACAATTACTGGTACTCTTTCAATTATACTGATTTATCATTTTTCCTATCTTTTCCTTCAGTTGTTCTTTATATTCATATTGAATTGGATATTTTATTAATTTGAATCTCTCATTTTTTTTTTTTTTTTTTTCATTATTCATACATAATTAACATATTATATTCATTTATAATTCATTAATATACCTTCATTGTATTTATTAATATACCTTTATCATCATCATATTTCTTATAATATACTTCTTTAGTATTATTATACCTTTATCATCATCATCATCATATTTATTATAATATACTTCTTTAGTATTATTATTATTATCATACCCACTTTCATTTCTCACATACATTCATTTTATACACAAAATATTTTCATTTTCATTTCTTTTCATTTTTCTCAAAATTACATCATTTATAATCCATTTCTATATTTTTCCTTCTTTATAATCTATATTGTTTTTACTTTACTTCATCTAACTAACCTGTACCAATATTTGTATCTACTTTTCTCTTTTTCAGTATTATGATTGTTATTCAATATTTTTCTTTTCTTTCTTGAAATATTCACTCATGTGCTGTTTTGTTTCCTTCAATATTTTCTCTCATTGATATTTTTATTCTTTACATTTGTTTTTTCATTTTTTTTTTTTTTAAATGTTTCTGAAATCATAACTATCTATCAAACTATTTTTTTAATTTTTTTTTCCTTCTATTATTTTCTAAACTATATTTTATTTCACAAATTTTCAATAGAAATTTTATATTAATAATTTCAACTATTTTAATTTTTCTAATTTTAAATTGTTCGTGTTTTTGATAGTAATATTTATTCCCATTCTTTCCTGTTTTTATTTTTAACATTTTACTATCTATTATTATTATTATTTCATTTTTATATTACTTCCTTTTACTTCAAACATTCTATTCACCCTGTAGATGTCATTGATTTGCATTACTATTATTTCTTCATTTATGTTTCCTATTTTCAACTCAAAATTTTTGTATGCCACGCTCATGTCATTCATTTCTATTGTAATTAATTCATCATTTTTGTCACCTTTTTGGTTTACATATTTCTTCACTACTTTCTTTCGTTTCATTTTTCACATTTTCCATTCTTTCTGTACTTTCTATTATTCTATTTGTGTTTTCTTTCATTTCTTATTTCATTTCATTTTTCATATTTTTCATTTCAACTTTCATTTCATTGTTCATTTCTTTCTAATCATCTTTTATACTTGCCATATCTTCATTCAATCTTACTGAATTTTCATTCATATCATTTCTCATACTTTCCATACTTTCCATCATTCTGTCCATACTTTCTCTCTGTTCTTTTAAACTTTCTTTCATACTTTTCCTGAAATCATTCATACTTTCTGAAATTTTATTACACAAACTCTCAAATTTTGCGCGCTCACTTTCTGTCCAAGAGTCCATCTTTTCCACACTTATATGAATATGTTAAGTAAAATACAAAAATGTGAACTTTTTATTTACCCTGTATCAATATTTTTGTTCACCAATATTTAGCCTTAAACGTTTAAATGCCAATTACCAATGTTCACCCAGTGTTATTAAGAAATAATATACTGCCTTTACTTGCCCTTACTCTGCCTTGAAATTATATATTGCCCTTACTTTGCCTTTTCTCGCCTTTTTCTCAATAAATATTATGAAATGATATATTGCCCTCACTTTGCCTTTTTCTCGCCTTTTCCGCCCCACGTTTGGCGCCACTTGTTATGGTATGATAAAATTTGGAAATATATATTGTTTTTATTTCGCCCTCTTTTGGGTGCCAATTGATATGGTTTGATGATTTGAAAAAAGAATTGTTTTTATGTAGTAAGATATAGCTAATTATTTTTGGTAATTCTTTGAGAGCCAAATTGATAATGATACAAATAGTTATTTATGCCCTGTATAATAATTTGTATGTGGTAATAATAATTGCCAACGAACGTCACTGTTCTCTCGTCACGTAGCTGACAATTGTTATTCCTTTTCTCACCTCAGCTAAACTCAGTTGGCACGCCCCTGTCTCAGATTGTCGGTTCAAAGCAATTCAGCCACTACTTGATATGTCAAACTCAAGTTATTCAATGGTCGTAGGTATGTTTGTTGATCATTGTGAAAGAACAAACAACAAATATCAAAAAAAAACAATTATCTCCTTTATTCAGGAAGACTTAAAAATACCTGGCCTACGAGAAATAACTTATACTAATGGGAATATACAAATATTCACGGATTATCATAAAATTTCAATCATGGATAGGTAAACAGAACCTCACTTTTTACGTGACTGTCTAGTTTTCTGTTATTGTTCAAAATAAGGTGAAATAACGTTTTTCGAATGTGCAATTGGTTATTTGTGAGATAGTTCTGGACCGGAAATACACTATGAAAGTTTTTATACCTGGTTGGAACTGTTGGTGTTCAAACTATACCATAAAACAGGATGTCTCCTCTCTCCATTCGCTGTCAGGACTGCAGTACCAGTATCAGGAACTATATAGATGTGGCAATCAGCATCAGGATCCGTGGTTATATTATATCATTAAGGTAATATTATTTTTGTTTTCCAAATGATGGAATTATTCCATTTTTCTTATCGTGAAATTTCTGGGTGGCATCCGTTTTTAAATTTATTTTCGATCTCCCAAAAGCTTTGTTTTTCTGTCACGTAGATACCTCTATTCCTCCTTGTTTTTCATATTTGAATTTTCAAATTCGCGCACTAATTTGTCACTTTTCATTTTTCTGAACCATCTCATTGCTATTTCCTCACAATTTCAATTTTACACCTGACCATCTATTCCCTGATTGTCTGTTTTCATAAAGACGTTTGCCGTTCTCTCATTGGCTACTATTAGTTAGCTACAATTTCATATACTGCATGTTTCCAATTTATAAGTGTGTTGATTAGTTTTTATTCATGACAATTTTGCACATTTGGACTTTTTTGTTGCCTTTTGAGCAAATATGGGTTATACTAATTTTGACAGTGTATGAAATTGTTTGTTTTATAGTACTTTGACATTACTATCTATCCATATCATACTTAGGCTCACAATATACATAGTGTTTCAAAAGTTATTTTTTTATTTATTATTTATTTTTTTTTTTTACTAAAATTTACAACTGGCATAACATAACATAACAATATATATATATATATATATATATATATATATATATATATATATATATATATAAAAATATATATATATATATACAGTGTGACCCATTTAAAATAGACACCCCTGTAAAATACGCATTTTTCAATCTCAATTTTTTTTTTATATTAAGCATCAAAAATTTTATCTCAACACAAATGTTCATAACTTTAGTTTTATTTCCGAAGCACTCTGTCTTTTTTTCTTTGTCAAAAACGGCAAAAGTTTGTTAGGCAATTTTTGTTTTCATACTTGACTACAGCACTGGATTTGTAGTCGTTATAAATAAAAACCATCAAAATTTCATAAAAAAATATTGGTTAACAACAACTTTACAAACTAAGTATTTAATTATAATTTTTATTTAGATTATAGACATATTTGAAATCTGGCCACACTGCAACACGTGTACGTTATAGGTGTATTCGAAAATAACAGAAAATTAAAAATTCATTATCAAGTTATGCAGTAGTACATTCTTCCATAGCCGATAAAAACGAAATGAACAGAAACAAGTTTTAAAGTATTTATTCAACAATAAAACGTCATTAAGCAAAAACTAAAACTAAAATAAACATTGATGTAAAACTAAATATTCAAATTTTTGTGGCTTCTACCAAACCTCCATTTAGTTCGATACATTTATCGTATCTCTTCCGAATATTTTTTACACTATTTCTTGTTTGTTGAGGTGTAATTTCGGAACAAGCTTGTCGTATTCTTTGCATGAGTTCAGCTCGATTCCTTGGTCTCGTTTTGTATACTTTTTGTGTCAGAATACCCCATAGAAAACAGTTTATTATTGTTAGATCAGGCGATCTAGGTGGCTATTCAATTAAGTCACTACCTCGTCATTTCCAATGATTCGGGAACTGGTCATTTAGCCACTGTTTAACAATCCTGGAATTGTAAACGAAACAGCCGTCGAGCTAAAAATGTAAATTTACTCGTTCCGCAAATGGAATTTCTTTTATTTCGTCCAATAATTGGTTATTTAAAAATTCCAAAAAAATTTGCACGGTCATGTATCCATAAAAAAATATGGACCTATGTTTCTATCTTTTACTATACCACACCAAACGTGTTAACTTTTTCGGTATATTGACTTTTACAATTTATGACCCAGTGCGGATTTTCAGTAGCCCAATACCGAGCATTTTGCGATGATACTACACCATTGATGCTGAAAGAAGCTTTATCACCAAACATTATGTGGTTCAAATAATTTGTTTTATTCAGGTATGCCCACAAACAAAATTCCATACATTTCACTTCATCACCTTCCTTTAAAGTGTGAATAAATTTAGGTTTAAATGCTTTCATTTTGTTTCGTTTCAGACATCGCCGAATATTCTCTCTCGGTAAGTTTAAATCCAAACTGGCCACTCGAAAGCTTTTTTTTTGGGTGAATTGTGAAATAATCTACAATGGCACAATCGTTTAAATTTCTTCTTTGGTGAAAATTTTTAAAAATATGTTTGATTACTGCAGCAGTTTCTTTAAATGTTTTGTTAATTTTGCTAACGGTGCTTCTGTCAATGGGAAGTCGATTTGGATGTCTGTGATTAAATATTCTAGCTACTTCTCTTTCACTATGATAATTGTCCCCAGAAATTCTTACAATTTCAATTCTTTCTTCTAATGCATAATGATAATTGCAGAGCCATTACTAAATGCACGTAACTAACAACTATTATTTTATTTATGATTAGCTGTCAAAATCACAGCCTACTATTGATTTAGTACAATACCTATAATTAGTTCAGCTTTCCTCAAATTATTGATACCTTCTCTAATAGCTTGTTTTAGTTGAGTTTTGCAGAATTTAAAAAAAAAATGTTTGTCCTGCTTTCTGTTTAATTATTGAATAAATAATTTTGATACTTTAAAACTTGTTTCTGTTCATTTCGTTTTTATCGGCTATGGAAGAATGTACTACTGCATAATTTGAAAATGTATTTTTAATTTTCTGTTATTTTCGAATTCACTTATAACATACACTTAAATAATAGTTATTTATGTAATAAGGATCATAAAGACGATCATTATGGTACACGACGTGTGCCATAATGATTGTTTATGATTCGTATTACATACAAAATTTCATCTGATGGTATTTATATTAATACATTTTCGAAAAATTAAAAACTGCATTTTTGACATGTCACAATTACAACAATTTTTAAAGGAGAAAGTATATGTGTAGTTTCAAATATTAGTAGGTTAGTCAATCAATCAATCAATCAAAATCAAAAATAATATCTTATTGACAAAGCGTGTATATATAAATGTAAATTAAGTTAATACCATTTGATAAATGTATAAAAATAGCCACTACCATATAAAATTGAATTGAATCAAAACAATCAGTCACATATTAAAATTTGCATGCATCATATATATATATATATATATATATATATATATATATATATATAAGTAAAGAGTCATATACACTTTTTTTTTTTAAACATCAATAAAGTTTCATAAAAAACATTCAAAATCCAAAAATTAAAAATTTAAAAATATAAAAAGTTTGAAAACTCAAGAATCAAAATTGAGTGACATAACGTTGCCATTATGACATGCCATCAGATAAATGATTTTAAGGGAATATAATTTACAAATCCAGTGGTGTAGTCAGATTTTTTTACAAAATCGCTTCCACCACAAATCGCTAACATTACCATACTTTCAGGATTATAACTGTAGAACGGATTGAGCTATCGACTTCGGATTTTCACTGTACAAGTTCACTGGTGTTCTACTTTGTATCGGCAGTGTTGCTAGATTTTAAATATGTCTCTAAATAAAAATTATAGTTTCCAAAATTTAAGATGTAACTTCGTTGTTAACCAATATTTTTTTATGAAATTTCGTTGGTTTTTATTTATAACGACTATGAATCCAGTAGTGTAGTCAAATTTAAAAACAAAAATTGCCTAATACACTTTTGCCGTTTTTGACAAAGAAAAAAACTATAGAGTGCGTTTGGAAATGAAACTAAAGATATGAAAATTTGCTTGATATTAAGTTTTTTTTGTGATTGTGGTTCCATTTTAAATGGGTCACACTGGATATATATATATATATATATATATATATATATGTTGAATATCCCATCCTGTGTTGCAGTTACCAGTAGCTTGAAAAATATTTTCATTTTTCCAGCTGGTATATAATGAAGTTAATATCCATATTCAATTGTTTCATCAATGGTTTTTGAAAAAACTCACGGTGCATAATAAAAAAAAAAAAACTTTTGCTCTCCCAAAATAAAAACATCTTTATCTACTACCAAACGAGGTAAACAGAAAACATATAGATATGAGGATATTTTTTTATTGGATGGATTGGATAAGGTGAAAGGAAGTACAAAGCAACTTCATTTTTCCTTTCCTTTCTGGTGCACTCGACATAGCAATTATTTCATGGTTTTTCCCACTGGGCGGCGGTTAATTTTTTTTACTCAATAACTATACTGTATTCATGTCAAAGCTAGCTTGAACTGAAAAATGTTACTCTGTTCAGAGTTGAGATTGTCATACTTTAGAGGCAAATGTTGCTAGTTCTGAATGGTTAAAAAGAAAGCACGGGACATTTTTTATTTCTGGTAATCTTCAAATGTATTTGAAAACGTTGATTCGTGTCTCTCGAATTATTTTTCAACAGAAGGTGTGCCAATTAAATGAAGTGATCCCCTTATTGTGAAGTATTGATTGAATATTTCAACTTAGTTCACAAATGGGTACTACATCTTATGCTTGGAAAAGTGATTTTCCCCTCATACAATAAACTAATTTGCCACTATTTTTCAAACTATAAAAATTTAAAAAATGAACACTCATTAATTTATTTCAAATAGTTTTAATCATTTTCAAAATTCAATATACTTACTTGCAGAATACTCCTTAATGTAATTATTGTGACTCCTTGTTCAGCTTGTATATCACACACGATACCCCAATTATCATTACTGCTACTTCGATAATTGAGTGGGAAGAATTTTTTATCGGCTCTTACAACTGGCAAGGTAAGATTGCAGTTCTTGTCGTTTACCTGTCAACAAAGTTATGAATGAAATTTTTGGCCATCTGAAGTATTTCCAGATAAATTTAATTATTTTGGAGTTGAAGGCCACCCAAAAGGCTAATGATAATATTTATTGGTCATTAAAATATTTGTACATAGCTACTTTGAATGTTTCAACCAATAAAAGATTCGAATATGTGCTGTGATAACATGTTGAACTCCAGTGCTAATAAACGATACCTGATAGGTAATTGATAATTCCTGCGAAGGTGATTGATAAGGTTCTAATACTGTTTCCATATGCAGAAATTGCAATATTCAATATATAAGTGATAATATGCCTTGATGAGAAAAAGAAAAAGTAGGTTATATTAGAACAAAAACATTGAAATTTGTACATAATATATAATTGAAATATTTGAAAAAAAAAACATTAATGAAAGTTAGTGAAATTTAATGTATAATTCTGTCGCTACATTTGAATACATGCTAAACTAAATGACATCAACACATCAATTGGACAAATAAATAAACTGGTAATATCCAACAAAAATGCTATCAACGTTCTGGAAAGTGTGACCTCTTAGATCAGCCGGGAGATTGAATGGATTAGCTGAACTCATATTGTGAAGTCTGTGTTTCAAACCCACTTCAGGATCCCTTCTCCAGGCAGATCTTGATAATTTACCTAGATGATATGTTACAAACAATTTGATTCTCAATGTTAATAAATGATGTTTTATTTAATTCTCAAACGTCGGTGGAATTTTTTTAACATCTGACAATATAAATAACCAGCAACTAGAATATAGACCATCTATACAGGACTTGGGGGTAATTTTCTATGAACAGCTTAGTTTTGTTAACCACACAAACAAAATTAGTGTGAACTTGTCTAAAGCACTAGGCGTATTTTTTCAGGTCTTTCATGGATGCTTCAAAAATAATTTACTTTTTACACTATTTGTATCTCAGCTAGAATATTGTTACGGAGTTAGTGAGTCCGCTCCTGTTCATTTCGCACGTACATGTGCGGGCCGTCGGGACTTTCCGATGAAGTTATCACCGAATGAGCGACAAGAAAGCAGATGGTTCAGGAAATGACCTCAAAAATTCTAGACGTGTATTTTTGGATATACAAGCGCATCGCACGCGACAGAGTTTCGTTTATTCATTGATGCTAATGGTGTGATTTGTGAGTAGTTTTCATTGCAATAAACACACCCCAGTTTCGTTACAGTTGGTGTCGGAAATGAGGATTTTTAGTAATTATTTGAGGACAATTAATGGTGAATACGAGATATACACCCTACGACAAGATGAAGGCCGTAATGGAAATGATCAAGTGGCAGTTTGCCAAGGAGAAGGAACAGAGACAAGAAGAAAAACGAATTGAGGAGGAACGTCGATTGAAGAAGAGAAAGAGGAAAAAGAACATCGGCAGAGAGAAAAACAAGAGGAGGAACAATGGTAGAAAGCAGATAAACGGTCACAAGAAAATGTCCGGAAAATTCTGGAAGAACGACATAAAACAATTTTTGAGCAGATTATCCAGAAAACCGAGAAGAAAATCATAGGCCTGAAGGAAGATATTGATAAAATTGGGTCTGAAATCAACACAGCCTTGAAAACGATGGAAGGAATAGATGGTAAAATAACGAAATGAGTTTTGCTGGTACGAGAAGAAACAGAGAAAGAAGTGTGGGTAGTGCTAGAAGAACTAGAGAAGAAAATTGCTTCACTGAAAATTCAAAACTACCATGACAGGGTTGCCACATCGTACAATACCGTAAAACCACCGACTTTTGATAGGCAGTCGCCATGGTCCCTATATCGGAAACATTTTGAAGCTGCAGCAATGGCCAATGGATGGCGCGATGAAGAAAAGACTACGGCACTTATAGTGGCTTTGAGGGGACCTACTTTGGCAGTATTACAGACCATCCTGGAAGACCCAAATCACAAGTATGGAGATCTTATTGCTGCTTTAGAATTGAGATACGGCAACCAACATCGGGAGCAGCTGAAAACACGTGTGCAGAAATCGGGTGAAAGTCTGCAGAAGTTCGAAGCAGACGTGCAAATACTCATCTAGCTTGCCTACCCAGAAGCCCCGGATGATATCAAGCAACATTTGGCGGTGTAGGTATTCATTGATGGATTGAGGGACATTGAAATAAAAAGGACCCTCCCTTAAAGCTTGTTAGAGTAACAAGATTTGAGAAATGCAGTGAAGCTCTAGTTCGTTCCTTGGAAGTGGAAGCGGCTTTCAAAACCTCAAGGCCGAAAGTAAGAGCTGTATCGATCGAAGAGCTACCTCAGCCAGATACACAAATTGACCGCATAAAGCAGATGTTTAGTGGGATACTAGAAAAATTGAAGACCACAGGAATAGCAGCTCTACTAACCAGTCAAGAGGAAATTGGTTCAGATGTAATCTCCGACCTCGAAAACCCCCACATACAAATTTTGAATAGAATCGGACCATAATCACAAAACTTGTCCGCAATTTTATTTTTTTTCTCTAACAAAAATTTCATAATGCATTGTCACCGGAATTATGATCATCTGCCAAATTTCAGCTCAATCGGATGTCGGCAAGTGCTCCAAAAATGGATTACAAATTTTGAACTGGAAATAATGACAGAATGACACGAACGAAGCAAGTTAAATAAAAGCTTGTAATAATAAAAAGAGGATCAACGACGTGGTTTACAGAATCCAGCGCAGCCCTAGGACTAAGATGAAGGTTGTTCACCTCGAAAGACTGAAGCCCTATCATGGTGAACCAATGGTTTTTGATCGGGAAGATCAAAATTAGAGGGGGGCGTTACATAATTAGTAAGTACGCCCCTGTTCATTTCGCACGTACGTACATTTGATGTCATCACCGAATCAGCGAGAAGAAAGCAGATGGTTCTGGAAATGATCTCGAAAATTCTAGACATGTGTTTTCGACACGAGACAGAGTTTATTAGTTTATTCATTAATATCAACTGTATGATCGATCAGTAAGACAGTACAGTGTAAAGCGCATATTTGGAACTGTGATTATTTGTAGTGCAATATTGTGTTGTGTTCAAAGTGAAATAAACAAACAGTCATTGGAGTATTATTTTAATAAAATAAATGGACCGCAGTTTCGAAACAGTATCATTTGTTCTCATTACTACCACGTTCATTGCAAAACTCCAAAGACAGTACACAATAAATTTTTGAAATTCTATTCATTCAAATTAATTCTTCAAGAATACAACTATGACTATTCAGTAATATTACAATTAGCTATTGAACTATTGCAGACAAAAAGAATTCACACTGATCTATGTTACGTATTTAAACTACTCAATGGGCTAATCTCTTTTCCAGAACTATTTTAATCTGTAAACTTTCATGTTCCAAACAGGAATCTTAGATACAAGCATACACATTGAAAAGAACTCCAAAATACCAAAATGATAAATATATCAGCATTATTGGAGTCTGACTGTTTTGAAAAATAATTGATTGATATAAAGTGGTGAATGTTAATGAGATGTGTTACAAAAACATATATCTTTATTATTATTTCTTTAAAACTAATAGCCTTCATATTTGTATATGTTTGAATTTCAGATTCTGTAGACTGTAATAGGGTTTATCCCATGCAAATAAATCAATGAAAATAAATAAACATGTTTCACATTGGTAAAGGATCCGACAACTAGCCATGTGCAATTCTGATCTAGTTCGTATGTGGGATCAAATGGAACGAAGTTATCAATGCTAGGAGATTAGGGACACAGAAATGTTTTTTTGGGAGTATCACCAAAAATCTATACAATGTACTCACCGCGGCGAGAAAAGTCTTGGTCATCTAATGGTGAGGTGTTTGTTTGGAATACTCATGAAAATGAAAAACGCAGTGTCGAGTGTTGAAGAGCTTATCTATGTGGTTTGACTATATCATTACAATACAATAGAACTATTTTGCTTATATATTTTTCTCCACTCTCTCTCCACTTTTTACCAGTATACTTATAAGGATTATTTAAAATATATTACTAATGGTTCTCCCAAAGCTGCAATTGTTTTTTTTTTCATTATCGATTTTATATCTCCCACTCATTTGCTGGGAATTATTGGGATCTTTTAATTTATTTCAAGTGATATTCAATATTAAAGTTGATTTTTTTACCAATAATTGATCACGCTGATTTATTTTTGTCTTTCAATTTATTTTTTGGGAACCTGATTCATACATGCCTTGTGATAAGGTTAGTTTTGCACACTTCGCTCTTTATGTTCTGAATTTGAACTGTATTCCGAGAACACTCATCAGTCCACTTCAGTAGATAAGCAAGGTGGGTTCTGGGGCAACCCCTATTTTGCTACCCTTAGGGGTGGGTTTTGGCGAATGGGGTGATGGGGTGGTTTTTGGCGAATGCGGCGGTGAGGATGATGACGGTCGTGCTAATAATATATAGTGAATGCGTCAAGGGGTTGTTTTTTGACAAGGGCGGCAGTTTGGATGATGGTGGTGGTCATAGGCGGTTCGTTGTAGGAGGAGTTTAGGAAAAAATTGCGGTTGTAGGTTTATGAGAGGGTGGGGTGGGTGTATGTGGGCAGGGAAAAAAATATTTGGGAGTGGTCTGTGATTGGTCGCAATGATGGCAGCCATGTTGTGGATGGGAGTGTGGGATTGAGAGTGGGGGTAGGGAGAGCTGTGATAGGTCGTGTAAGTGGTGATAGCCGTCAACCGCTATCCAATAGCCGAGCAGCAGCCATATTGAAATGGGAATGGGTGGGTCCGTCACAGTCCGTTAGCCACATTCGTCAACCGATAGCTGCATTCGTCAACAGCATTGGTCGGCCGTTCAATCGAGTAAGTTAATTTCGGCGGCCATTTTGGGAAGTGGGAGGAGTCACCAGTGTTTATGAGCGATGATGCGGCGGCCATGACTCAACCGACAAGTCGATGCAAATCTTAGCAGCCGTTTCAATGTCAGCACTTTCGTTATCAGTTGTTTATTTAAGCGACCGGATATCGGCACCCTTTGAAAGAGTTTGTACATTGCGGTTTGTTCACATTAACCCAGATAAGGATGCAGGTGTTCATCCCGATCTGTGAGAATTCGCAGTAAACAAGCAATTCTTAGAAATAATAAAGACGTAATTCTGAGAATTAGATCGTTCGATCCGTGGGATAGTTTTGTATATTCAAGACCAAATTATTCCATCATATTATGTCAGTTCTGAGAATTTTGTCGAGTTGGCAGTTTTTAAATTGCGCAGTAGAGAATTGGTGTACGTGACCGATCTCCACCGTCACGTTCATTCTTCATCTGTCCTCTGAACTGTAAACATCGTTCTGTTCAGTGCTCTCTCTCGCTCTCTGAGTTTGTGTATTTGTGTGTGCATCTACCAAACCAAACATCTAAAAAACATAAGTTCTTATTATATTGTACTACTTTTTTTTTCAAAAATCTGTTTTCTCAAAACCTTTTTTTTTTGTATGTCAAAAGGGCATTTTTTTTTTATTTAAACATTTCTTCATATATCGAGGGTTGGTTTTTTTATTTTTTTACAAGGAAAGATTTTTTTTTCTCAATTTTTTTTCAAATTAGTGGATTTATTCACGTTTTATTTTTTCAAAAACCAATTTTTTTCTTAAAAAAATGTAAGGGATTGTTTATTTATTATACATGAATCTTGCAGAAATAAACGCTGTTGCGAGCAGTAGCTACAGGGAAACCGTGGCTCTATCAACATTGCCTCTAAACAAGCTTATGCTAATCCAGAAATTGAGAGTGGTTAAAACAAAGTACGGGGATACAATAGTAGCCGATTTGGAAAACAAATCAGTCTTCCCACCTAGGAGGGTTTTCGAGGTGTTACAGCCAAAAATCGACGACTTCAAACCTCGGGACTATTCAATAATCGTGAAGCCATCCACGACGAAGACACCTGTCTTTGAATTAATTCACAACTAACCATCCATCATCATCAAAAACTAAGGCCATCCACCACGATGGCGACAACTGGGACGGCTGTATTCGATTTCATTAAATCAAAGTGAGAGAGAGAGATAAAAAAATATATCTGTATTTTGTTTGTGAAAAAGCATTCATTTTTCTCGTTTTTTAAATAGCCATGAATTCTGAGCAAATTTCCGGTCTCAGCGATGACATGATTATTAAATACAGGAAGGCTCAAAAACTTCTCGAACAAAAATCCAGTCCAATGGAACGTGAAACATGGCTAAAACATTTAACTTATAGTATTCGGCTTTGTACAAAGGGCATCAAAATTTCTGCCAACAGTTCCATTGGAATATTGAGAAAATTGGAAAAAAAATTTGGGGCTGAGTTGTTGAAAATATGAACAGGATGTTCATAAAATCAGATGTGGAATCATCTGCGACTAAAAGATAAACTTGAGTCACTATCTTCCATCGTCAAGATAACGTCTTGTGGGTTATTCGTGTTGAAAATGGAAACATTATCAATTGGATATTGATAAAAATATTTTTCTGTGAATTGAAATATCCACGATAAATATGAAGTTATTTTTTGTGAATGTCTAACAGAAAACAACTACTTCTCCGGCTAAAGCCACGCTGGACATTGAACTACAGAATATCTATCAGATGTAGTTCAATGTCCAGCGTGGCTTTAGCCGGGGAAGTAGTTGTTTTCTGTTAGACATTCACAAGAAATAACTTCATTTTTATCGAGGATTTTCCAATTCACAGAAAAATCTTTTTATCGATATCCAATTGATGTTTCCCTTTTCAACACGAAATTTGGGGCATTTAAAAACATGTTATTTCATTAAAAATTTAGGGTGGAGGGTCAGGGGCTGGCTGCCAGAAAAAAAATCTAAAAAGCCGAGTCATTTGGGAAGATTTGAAATCAACGTTCCGGGGGCGAGTTCGTACAGTTTTCAGAGACGCCTTTAGCTTTTTCAAACGTAGAATCAATAACATGTTGAAAAAATTCCCCATGCTGAAGGTGAATGTTTTTGCGGGGAATTCGTCAAAATGGGCTTGGATGAGGAAAAACTCGATTTAAAATATCTCAATACTAAAAACCAATTGATTGATAGGGGAACAGATTCACAGGGGTGGTTCGAGGAATTTGTTGTAGATAAATTGGGCAATAAATTGAAGGAATTTTGCGGGAAAAAAAGCGGGTGGGCATTACAAAAAATCGTTAACTTGGAAGTAAATATCAATCAATCAGGTTTGGGCAAAGGGGGTTCATCTTTCATCGAACTTCCACAAGCCATTGCTACAAAAAAGGCTTGTATTAACGTGCGTAATACCGACGACAACAATTGTTTCGGATGGGCGGTGGTTTCCGCTTTGTATCCTGTAGAAAAAGATGCACAGCGTACATCAAAATACCCTCATTGGTCAACCGTACTGAATATGAAGGGGTTGGAATAACGATGACGGACATACATTTTTCACAACTGTACCGACGAGACTTACAAAAGAAAAATTGGCTCAACATGTCAACCTACTCATGATTCAAAATAAATACTCTGTAAAATTAAATGATTACGAGGCACCGCCGGAAATTGATGAGGATGCTGACGACGAACAGACATACATTAAATTCCATTATTGCTGGATTAAAGATCTTTCTCGATTGGTTAGATAGATAGATAGATAGATAGGCGAAACATTACATTTGCGATAGATGTTTGAATTATTTTCGTAGTCAGGAAAAATTAAAAACTAATCACTACAAAATTTCCTTTCCGAAATATGATCATGTCGAGTTCAAGGACTTTGTTCATGAAGAAATGGTTCCATTTGTGATATATGCCGATTTTGAATCGATTTTGGAACCGTTCACTGATGATGAAACCAAGTCCAAAACAGCAAAATACCAAAAACACATTCCCTATAACGCAGGCTTATATTTCAAATGAAATTATGATGACACTCTGTCATATTACGATAGCCATCGAGGTTTGGATTCAATGGAATGGTTCGCGGAACAATTGAAATCAATTGAGAAATTCGTTGAGGGAAAAATTAAAAAAATCGTCCCCATGTCTGTCAATCCCATTAGAACGGATTTCACTTGTCATATTTGTGAAAAACCTTTCTAAAAAGATCAAATGATTGTAGCCGATCATAACCATTTCACAGGTGCATTTAGAGGATGGGCACATCAAAACCTATGTAATCTTAACTGTAAAAAATCCTTTGTGCTTCCCATTGTGTTCCATAATCTCAGCGGTTATGACAGCCATTTCATTATTCGAGATATCGCGAAACGAGGCAGGGTGAGTCTTCTTCCAATAAACAAGGAAAAATATATATCTTTCACACAATTCGATGAACAGACAGACATTAAATTTCGTTTCATTGATTCTTTTCGATTCATGGGCGCAAGCCTGGACGAGTTAGTGCGCACGCTCAGAGTGGAAGATCTCTGTAATACAAAGCGCGAATTTCAAAATTTGAATGATGAACAATTTTCATTAATCACGCGCAAAGGGGTATTCCCCTACGACTTCGTGGATTCCATGGAGAAACTCGAGATGACAGCGTTGCCAGATATCCGATATCAAACGTTGCCATTCATTATATGAATACGGCCAGAAGGTGTGGCAATCGTTCGATTTGGCAACACTGGGCGACTACTCTGACTTATACATGAAAACCGATTATCTTATGTCACGTCTTTGAAAATTTCCGGCAATTGGGTCACGACACTCATAGACTCGACCCCGCTTGGTACTATACCATGCCTGGCTATTCGTGGTCATGAATGTTGAAGTACACAAAGTGTAGGTTGGAGATTATCAAAGATGTTGACATGCTTCTATTCATCGAGAAAGGGATTCGGGGTGGTATAAGTCAGTGCTGCAACTGATTCTCTCAAGCGAATAATAAATACATGGGGGAGAGGTATGATCCTCAACAACCCTCCAAATATTTATTATACTTGCATGTTAATAATCTCTATGGTTGGGCCATGAGGAAGTATTTACCCTCTGGAGCGTTCAAATGGATCGATGATTTCGATTCTTTGAACGTTCTGGAGGTGTCGGATACTTCTGATACAGGGTTATATCCTTCGACCTGGAATACCCTGAAAAATACACGACGATCACAAAGATTTTCCACTTAGTGCAGAACATCAAACTCCTCCAGGTTCAAAATTCCCTAAATTACTGACCACCCTGTACAACTACCGCATATTAAAACAAGCTTTGAAAAACGGTCTTATTCTCAGAAAAATTCACAGGGTGTTGCAGTTCAAACAATCGGCATGGCTGCAACCCTACATTGAATTAAACACGAAATTACGCGCCCAAGCAACCTCTTTCGGAAAAAATACCTATAAATTGGCCATACACAGTATTTTCGGAAAGACCATGGAAAACATCAGGAAGCACAGAGTGGAGAAAATGGTCAATACATGGGAGGGCAGATATGGGGCGAAAAATCTGATAAGTAGCCCGAAATTCCATAATCGAACCATTTTCGATGAAAACTTGATGGATATCGAAATGAACAAGTCTGAACTGCTATTCAATAAACCCCTCTATATCGGTATGGCTATTCTAGATATTTCCATAATTTGCGTTCACGATTTTCACTTTAAATTCATGTTGAAAAAATTCGAGACTAATCAGTGTAAGTTGATGTACACGGATACGGATTCTCTCATATACGAAATTAAATGCAATAATGTATATAGAGATTTAATCAGGGAAAACTTGAAAAAATTCGAAACGAGCGAAAACCGTACGGTATCCCGCAGGTAAACAAGAAAATTCCAGGTTTAATGAAAGATGAAGCAAATGGGTGCATCATGACAGATTTCGTTGGACTCCGTTCAAAATTATACACTCATAAAATCAGGGCAAAAAATGTGTAAAAAAATGCAAAGGAGTCCGATGTAATGTTGTGGAAAATAAAATTTTCTTCGAAGACTATGTAGAATGTCTTAGAGATCAGAAGGAAAAATCGACTAGTCAACGATGCATCCATTCGTATGCCCATAATGTGTTTAGTATTGAACAAAACGAAATCGCTCAATAGTCTAGTCAACAAGTGCTTTTTAGGTAAAAAAATTTCGAATTCCCCGAAAATCATGATAGAGGTGTCATTCGATTCGGAATGGCATGTAGATAGTTTTTGACAAAATGCTAAGGCCGCTCGCAAAAATTGCAATAGTTATAAACAATTAAGTGAAAAAAAAGGGGGTTTGGTTTTTTGCCAATATCTCAAAAACTATTCGAGACAATTCGAATTTGAAAAAAGATTCAAAAAGAGGAGAAAATTTCCTAAAAAAACTGTAGGACCAATATTTATCCATTAGTTAATCAACAATTTTTTGTAGCACGAACATTAACATTGCAAGTGCGATAATTGTTAAATTATTAATCTGATAATTTTTTCCTTTCGTGGAGCTATTTTTCAAAGGTCTAAGAATAGATTCTCGTTGGAAAAATTAAAACATTCCTAATTTTTGTTTTGTTATTAACAATTTACTGAGGTGAAAAATTATAAAGCTTCATTAAACATCGAAAAAAACTTTTTTTATAATATTATTGATCCGTTTTCTTATGATCAGAAGCTACTTAAAAATGATTTTTAATAATTTTTATCTCCTTGATTTGTTGAAAATATAAACAGGATGTTCATAAAATCAGATGTGGAATCATCTGCGACTGAAAGATAAACTTTAGTCACTATCTTCCATCGTCAAGATAACCTCTATCAGATGTAGTTCAATGTCCAGCGTGGCTTTAGCCGGAGAAGTAGTTGTTTTCTGTTAGACATTCACAAAAAATAACTTCATTTTAGTCGTGGATTTTTCAATTCACAGAAAAATCTTTCTATCAATATTCAATTGAGAATGTTTCCCTTTTATCTCCTATTGTTTAAAAAATTGTTATGAACAAATGCGTTGTTTATGAGATAATTTTAAAACATTTTTTGGTAACATAATCTTTTGTTTGAAGGTTGTAGACGATGTGGTAACTTGATTACTATCGTTTCGGACGTCCATCGTCTCAAAGTATTTAAAAGGTTTTCACGACGTTTCGAATGCGCGGTGTGGTGGTGCGCGCGAAATTACACGCACCGCTGCAATGGCGGAATTGACTTCATAATCTTTTGTTTGAACGTTTAAACTTGTCAGTATTCACCTGAAGACGATTGCAGATACAAGCATTCGAAACGTCGTGAAAACCTTTTAAATACTTTGAGACGATGGACGTCCGAAACGATAGTAATCAAGTTACCACATCGTCTACAACCTTCAATAGCGGTGAAATGGGGCTTGTGTACGTTATGGTTGACATATCGCTCGAAAACTGCTGACTGACGCCATCTCGTTACCGCAAAATGTATAAATATTGTTTCCCCACCACTACCATCCACGCCAGACATGTCATAGCTTGTCGCCGCCGCCGCCGATGCTAAACTATTGCATCATCCTCTATCCAACTGTTGTGTGTGTTATCGAAACCGAGCCATTTAATGTACATTTTCTTTCCTCGTCTTTTCAATACTTTTTCCAGATAATAGATGTCGGGATTCGCGGTTTTTTGCAATTCTTCGTAAAAAGTCCCCTTAATGGGTGTACCGTATATATCTTCAAGCATATACGTATTTGGATAACCTATTTGAACACGAAATATTTTGAATAATTCCGTCGTCTAATTGGGCGTATAACCTTTTTGAAAAATATGCTTTGCCTTGGAAATGCGAACAATGTCTCTCACTTTGAATTTTCGCGGTTCAACGCATTTTCCCTAACGATTAGCTCGATAAATTCGATGTAGAATACGCTTTCGTTGTGTTTGTTCACCTCATTCGGTTTGAATTTAATTTTTCGGTGTCATTGTAGTTTCTCGTGATTTCCGGCAGTATGTCTATCCATTTGTATGTACTGTTCAAACTAAAGTATTTGCACAATTAGGACTTCAACGTTCTGATTACACGCTCAGCTATGGCGGCTTTCATCACCGTAAATGTATTGTAGTGATTGATTTCGCGTTCTTCCAATAAACTTTGAAATTTGGCATTGAAAAATCCCGTACCTTGATCGGTTTGTATATTTTTTGGACACCGTTTCGTATGATCCAATATATCATTGAAAGTTTTGGTGATTTCCTCTCCCGTTTTGGATTTTAGTAGACAAAAATTTTGAAAAACAGTCAATAACGACCATAATCATTTTAAACTCCTAATTTTCTGAGACAAACATTCTCATTTCGGCCAAGTCCATTTGCCATAGATCGTCCAAGCCTTTAATTACCGTAGGTCGTCATTGTATTATCTTTCTTTGATTTCAAACAGGTGCTTGACAATTCCGTCATTTTACCCTCCAAAAGATGCATTCGATCCGAATCGAGTTTATATCGGCAGCCATTTTCTTGATGGTGTCCGATGTTGCCGTGTCTTGTTCAGATACGCGAGTCGAAATTTCTTTATAGTGTTTACGAAGTGTTCTCTCCGTTTGCAGAATGGCATCGTTCATGGATTTTAGCGAGGTTTCAGCCGATGTTGCAACATCGCGTTGCAGTTGAGACTTTAATTCAGACCCAGTGGTGTCCACCTTATTTTTGCAGCCGCATCATTATCAAACGTGGATCTTTCAAATTACATATTCTCGTTATCCATGTCGATATCGCCTCCAGGATGTGCGGTAGAGAGGGAGTACGAGACAACATCGGTAGTTTCCTCTACGCCCCCACCACCACCCGAACGATGACCGAATTTGTAGACACTATGATGCGAATGAGTCTAATGCGCATGTCATTACTCTATTATACCGGCTTCATGGAGTTCATTGATGATAGCGACGATCGTTTGATGCGAATAACATTTTCAGCCCTTTCATTGGCTATCAAAGTCTCAAACGATCCACCAATTGTTGATCGTCCCAATAGACGTAATCCATTGGGTTGTCATTGTATACAAATGATTCGTGTTTATACCTACAGAACCATAGAACTAGAAGGCTAAATTAAGTGGAAGGAATTGATATGATTCATAACCATAGATGGGACACACGTAATCATGCGCATATCATCAAAAACATTGCCAGTTCATGTACTTGTATGAGAATTGAATATAATGGCATTATGATGTAATGTATTACATTATATTCCCATTAAAAGATCCGAAACTACTCGACTTATCGATTACCAGGATCCTCAAGTTCTTTTGTCATATATATTCAGAAGATAATATACAAGTTAAGTGGAGCACGTAACAACTGATGGAATCGTAATAAGAATTATGATTTCCTACAAACTCATTTGAAACGCTGTTTACATCAATACCTGTTATTTAGTCTGGCGACATTTTTTTATTCACAGCCGGTCTTGCGTCTGTTGTTAATTTGTGTTCTTGATAGATATTTGATCTACTGAATTCTTAGAAATCCATTGGGCAAATTTTACAAGGTTCCAATAAAGGAAGGCAACAAAGATTTCTGGGAAACCTTTTTTTTGAGAATGCCTTAATCATAAGGCATAGTATCAACTAGAAAGTATCAAACTACGATGGTTGACTCCACTTTGGATTTCTCCATCACAATAGATTCAATTATTGGAATGTGTGAAGAGAACATTGACGACGAAAAAACCTTCTCTATCTACCTGTAATACCGCAACGTGAAATCCACAACATTACGGTGTTGGTAGTCGATCAAGACGGTAGGTCTGTGGATTTTCAAGGGGAAAAAAAGTACTTTGGTTTTGAACTCAGAGTGGCGAGAAACAAATGGGATTATTATAGACAGTGGCAGCGGGCAGAGGTGATAGTAATGAGGGTAGAGGTCACGACGTCAGTATTGCAGAAACCTTCAAGCGAGCGGGTGGTAGGAGCAGCAGATAACCCCGAATAAACTTTTCTGTTCCATCGGTTTAAAATTGATTCATCAGAATGAACTTCAGAAGAAGAGGCAACGATGATGCTTCCATCTCAGCGCCCATTTTCGATTTGTATCGGTCTCCGAAATTTGGGAGTCTATTCGTAAAGCCGAATTACAGAACTTATAATTCGCTTCGTGAAGGTGAAGGCATTCAATTGCAAACGATATCGTGGAATTTTGCATCAACAGGTGGACTCGTTTTTTGCCTAGAGTTCATCTGTGCTACTGATTAAAGGTAGAGTTGAATTAAATAATGGGGAGGTAATTACATTGGCCCCTAATGTGGGTGTTTCCTTTCGATTCTTGCACTTATAGCGAGGTGCTCCGGAAATTGAATCGGTTCGAGATCCGGGAATTGTGAGTACCCATTCGAGCCCTATTATCTTACGAACCTGGATTCTTAGCATTTGGCTATAGGCGGTTGAATTATCCTGATTTGCCTTTTGTAATGAAGATGACAATTCTTTCAGCTTTCTCGTACCGCTCCGTCATATTCTCAATGTTTTCAACGATTATTCGATGATTACGTGGACGACAAACTCTACGATTTGTCAGAGTCCGAAATGATAATGATTGCGTCATTATACGTGAGGCAGGTAATAATGCGGGGGGAAACGATTACGGCTCGAATTGTGATCGATAGCATTGAATTGAAAGTCAAACAAATTTTTCCTAATGCGGAAATAAATGAAAATTAATGAAGTCCATACAGACAGATATATCGATAGTGATACCGTTTCGAAAATAGAAATTGAACGAATTGCCTTCGATTACGCAAAATTCTCAACGTGAAATATGGTCGGTTAAGACGAGTACCAGTGTTGAAAGGCCACGCTATGTCATCGAATTTTTCCAAACCTAATGTACGAGATAACTTTTCCGTCGATCCTACCACCTTTCAACATGTCAACATTCAAAATATCCATTTGTCTTGAACGGCGAATATTTCCCAACGAACGTCTACACTTGAATTTCGCCAATAATCACTAACGGAGCGCATTTGGTATACGGAATTTCTGGCAGCTATACGAATCCAGAAAACCTTCTTTGATTACCTCGGTTTCAAATATCGCGCCTATTCGTCATCGATTGTTCAAAAACAGGAAGAAACTATAAAAATCCGGGTACGGTTGACGTATGATTGATATCGAATCGAGCGGATTCCCCGATCGGGCTCGTGTCTATTGCATCTCATTTATTGCATCATCATTCTCCGAAACGATGAGAAGCCTGGGCATAGATCGCACGGCGCGGTGGCGTCTTCATCCATTCATCATCCAGCCATCATGCGTATCGCATTTGTAGATACTCAAGCCTTCCAAGTCAATGGCACCTTCTATCCAAAGGAGGTGTCCATAATCGTCGGCAGTCAGCGAAAACAACTTCTTATTCAAGACACCTGTGCCGTATACCAACCTGGATGCCCAAGACCGTGAGATATTTGAAGAATCGATGCATGGTGATTCCATACGACACCGGCTACATAGCATACGCAGAAATGGACGACATCCTACTGGGGACACATATTCTACTAGGTTGATCGGATTTATGTGAGAGGAAACCAAAATGATTTCCTCAAAGAAAAATTGCTGGGAAAAGGGTTTGTCACACCAAGTTGAAATCTACGATGTGACCCATTATGATTCAAGCCAATGGTCAAAGATCAATTCGAGCCCACCCTGGTCCACTGCCCCTACCACAACAGCGGGAAGTTCATGTGTGCCCAGAGGAAACTCCAAATCTTCACGAATGGCTGTGTACATATATTCTACCGAATTAAGTTCATTTTATAATGTTTTTTATGGGAAATAAATATGTATGTCAGTGTTTCTGTTCATTTTCCTTCATCCCTTTTTCTTTCAGGTGGGTTGAGTTCCCAATTGAGAAAATAAAATAAAGTTGAGAAAAAATTAGAAAAAAAGTTGAAAAAAAATTTGAAAAATAAAAATAGTTGAAGAAAAAAATGGGAAAAATAAAATAAAGTTGAGAAAATAATTAAGTTGAAAAAGCCAAGTTTGAAATGAAAACAAAGAGGGAAAACCATCAGCGGTTTCTCTCCTCTCTCTCCCCACACACGGTATAAAGTAGCTTACGTCACATACACCGTATGTTTGTGTATGAAAAGAAGTCAGGCTTTGAGCCCTCTCTATTCATTTATTTTGATATTGTACGAAGATTCCAAGCTTTACTACAGTTTTGAATAGGAATTTCGCCAAAGGAAAACATTATGGTTATAACAAACATGAGAGCAGCAAAAAATCTTATATATTTCATGTTCCAAGGGTGTAGTATTGGTGGTGGTGGCGACGGTGGTGACGTCATCACTACTGCTGCTGCTGTGGAACACTTTTCCATGGCATCGCTGCACTTGTAGAATCATTCATTTCAAACTTGAGCTGATATTTCTCGATGATGGTGTCGTTGTCGTCATCGTTTCGAGATGGGGCGCAGGTCTGTGGTGAAGAATAACCTTCGATGTCCCTGTTCGATTCAATGGAATCCAAGACTGATTATCTCCATCTTTGAAAGAAACTGCTGCACCTCGTACATCATCATCATACGGTATGTCTACGTCGAAGATGGTGTTCAGAAAAGTCACTAGTACCATTTGAATCATATTTCGATGTTGATGACTGTCGTGCAAAGATTTGACTCTTTCAATTTTCTTGTGATGTTTCTGTTTTTCTTCATAAAACTGCAACTCTTCGTTCAGAGCTCTGACTTTCGATAAAACTGTTCCAATTTCGTGTATACTGTTCTGCCATCAACGACGTCATTTTCACAAAACTCCAATGTATACTTTTTTGTTTTCTCCGCTAAACACTATTTGGCAAAGTTTTAAAATATTATTCAAGTCGTATTTGACCTTGGTAGGATTTGAGTTTATATTCAAGTTATCCCACAGTTAAACCATGCAGCTGCAAACTTTCTTATCTTGTTAATGTAAACAAAGGATGCTGCCGATATCCGGTCGCTCAAATAAACAACTGATAACGAAAGTGCTGACGTTGAAACGGCTGCTAAGATTTGCACCGACTTGTCGGTTGAGTCATGGCCGCCGCATCATCGCTCATAAACACTGGTGACTCCTCCTACTTTCCAAAATGGCCGCCGACATTCACTTCCACGATTGAACGGCCGACCAATGCCGTTGACGAATGCAGCTATTGGTTGACGAATGCAGCTATTGGTTGATGAATGTGGCTAACGGACTGTGACGGACCCACCCCTCCCATTTCAATATGGCTGCTGCTCGGCTATTAGATAGCGGTTGACGGCTATCACCACTTACACGACCTATCACAGCTCTCCCTACCCCCACTCTCAATCCCACACTCCCATCCACAACATGGTTGCCACCATTGCGACCAATCTCAGACCATTTCCCCAGATTTTTTCCCTGCCAACATACACCCACCCCACCCTCTCATAAACCTACGACCGCCATTTTTTCCTAAACTCCTCCTACAACGAACCGACTATGACCACCACCATCATCCAAACTGCCGCCCTCGCCAAAAACCACCCCCTCACCCCATTCGCCAAAACCCATCCCTAAGGGTAGCAAAATAGGGGTTGCGCTAGAACCCCCCCTAGCTTATCTACTTACTTCATTTGATATCCTTGGCCCCTCGGAAACTTGATTAAATTCACACAGGCGAGGTGGCTTTTTATTACCCGAATCAATGTGATGGATAATACTTATTGAACAACTATGAATTAGCATTGAAATTAAAAAAGTATGCTTGGGAATTGTCTACAGATTCTCGTCGGCCAACTTAACTGAGAGATTAAATTTAATGGAAAATGTTCTGAGTATTCTGATCGCCGAATTCGATTTTGTTGTGTTTGGAGACGATCTTAATTTTGACTTTCTAAATGAAACAAATCCAGCACTTTAGATCAATTTGTGAATGAGCCTTCTAGAATCACTGGTAATTTAAGTACTATCATAGATGTAATAGTAATAGTATTTACAGATTCCAATTTGTGTACTGATGTTGAAACATATAATATGAACAGTAATATGATCAATATATTGGGAATTGTAATTTAAAGCTTAAAAAAAAGAGACAGCCAACTATGTTCCAAATATATTGGGATTATTCTTTCTTTGTGGATCTCGTAAGGCCCGCTCCATGGCTTACCAACAGTATTAAGTTCATGATAAAAATGCGCGACAAAGCACACTATAAATAAAAAAAATGGATGGAGTCTGGAATGAATGCAAAGACCTGTGTAATTTCGTGAATTGTGTGTCAACTGTGCTTATTCCACTCGTCCATTAGTAGTTGAAAGAAATACTAATCTGCACCTGTTCAAATTTCCCATTGGAAGATATTGAGACAATCAAAACATAATTTTAAACATATCACAACAAAATCATAGGATTTGAATCTTAAAATGCTGTTAGGAAATTATTCGAACAAAGCAAATCATCCTAAATTATTTTCCAATTAATTATTTCATTACCAAAAGTAATTTCACCATTGTTTGGTGGAGATATTTCTATGTTCCCTTCATGTGGAAATATTGCTGTTCTCTTCCTGCAATCAAATTATTTTCAAAATAGTCACTAAAGCAACATACAAAAATGCAAGTAGTCACTTCTGGGAAAGGACAAGTACTATCTCTAATTCAGTATCTACTAATGACTTCTGATAACTTTCAAATTGCTTATGGTACACTAGTCCAAAACTTTGATGATCCCATTACATTCAGAAATCTTATAGATACATTTCAAGATAATTTGGGATATTTTTTTAGGATGTTCCTAGGACATCACAAAAGGCATTTCGTTCATGTTTTATAGCTTTTTCACAGACACAATATAACATTTCCGAAGCGTTTTGCATACATCAAATCGCTGTATATAAAACATTTTTAGAGATCACATCGTGAAGATTTTTGTAATTCATTTTAATACCTTAAAATATGACATTTCATTTCAAAAGAAGATTTTTTCAATATTATACCACTACAAATAATCCACACTTTGGGATTCAAGTAGGATGTATCTTTTTATGCAGTCAAACTAGAAACAGTCGACTTTATGCTGTAGCGAGCTGTGTCAAACCGCGCTGGTTCGGAACTATTGTCCGGCAGATGTCGTAGGCTTATCGTTCAGAGCAATATATTTTGTTGAATGTTGAAAGGCGGTGGCTCGTTTTTTGCTAAGGAAGTTTTTTTATATTTTCCAAGATTGAAAATCTTCATCCGATTCATGCTGCCACCTTCATAGGATTGTAGAATTAAAATGTTATATATATAAATGAAACAGCACACATTGTCATCATTACTACCCGACCTAGTTCCGAGAACAATATTGGTCCCTGTCTTTGTTTACGACCTGATCTACGCGATCTACATGACTGTCGTCGTATGTCTTGGAGTGTCTCAGATTAATATACGCTATCAGTTGAATTTGAATTCGATTTCAGAGGCGTCTCCACAAATCACAAATTATTTTCATTTGAGCCATGCGATTAGAGTAAGAGTTGTGAAGTTATACAGTTGAACGAAATTGTGGCCGAAAACAGAAAGGGAGAACAAGTAAACGGGAAAATGCATGAGTACCAAGAGATTGTCCCAACGTCGAATAATGTTACGTAAGAATTTGATTTCAAAATGAATTCAAAATAAGAATAACCTATTTTAAAGTTTATACAGTACCCTTTGCCTCAAATTTTATAATGCAAGTTTTGAAAGAAAAACGTAGTTTTCTGGATTCACCCTACTAATATTAAAATATAAATGTGAATGTTTGTTACTCAGTCACGCAAAACGGCTGAATAGATTTGGATTAAATTTGGCACACATATAGTTTATAAACTGATTAACATATAGGATACTCGTTTATCCTACTACTACTACTACTTCTACTACTACAATGATAATCAGGGACGAACCGAAAATAATAGTTTTTTGGGGGACCAATAAGATAATTTTGCCAACCTCATTTTTATAATTAAAACCTGTGAAGGACTAGGCCATATACAAGGGGGTGTCTAGGAATCGGTAGAATTTAATGAAATTTTAGTATGTTGCACCTAAGGTATATTAGATTAATTCTATGCGACTACGTATAGCAATTGCATTAGTTGATATGCGTTTCACCCCAGCTGCATGGATAGGAAAAAACAGGTGGTGAAGATGGATGGAAACAAAATCATATGTTCAAGGAGTGTTACACAAGTAAGAAGAGCAAAGAGGAATATTTGATGCACTTGAAATAAAAAGTAAAACTTTGGAAAAATCATTAGATGAAAAAGATACGCAAATTGACCACATAGAAAAAATTGTATGAAGATAAAATCATTGACCTATCACAGGAAATAACTGAACTGACTACAGATAATCATGAAAAGGATAATCACATTCAAAGACTGAAAAGGGCCTCAGTCGATTTTCAGGACGAAGTTATTAGTTCGGAGGAATTATTTGCCAATGAAATAAATAATCAAAAAAGGTACATTAATCAGTTGACCTCAGATATAAATCTAATTTCACAGAAAAATGGGGAGCTACAAAAAGAAGTAAACAACAAAAACCAACTGAATATATGGAATGAACAGGTGGCTGAAATCAGTGCAATCAACAATCAATTGGAAAAAACAAATGATAAACTGAATCAATCAAACAATAGAACACGGGAACTAGAGAATGGGCGCTTGAAGCTGATCAATATTTGAATGAGAAAATAAGTAAACGGAACACTGACATTATTGAATCAGATAAAAAAATGATCACAGAAAAAGAACAAAATAAAGATTTAAGGAACAGGTTGAACGAAGCTGAAGAACAGAAAATTAAACTGGAAAATGACCTTCACGTATTAAACGTGATCAACAGCTCCATGATAACTTCCATACATATACTTGAGCATGAAAACACTAGGCTATTGAAGGACCTTGAGATGCTGAAGAAGGGTAATGAATATTTTGTTGCCTCAAAGTATTCCGTTGATAACTCAAGTGTTTCCAAATTAGGGTCTCCAACGTGTGCTCCAGATAAAATGGACACTATCTCAAGCACATAAAACCAACTGAAGGGCTGAAATGTCAGCCACACCTGAAATCGTTTGTCCTTGTTTCCTAATAGATGTAAGAATCTCTTTAAGCCAATATTAAATCAGAAAGGTGATCATATTTCAATCTTCTCAATATGCAAACCTAACTGTCCTGATGACAAATTGCTTGAAAGCATGCTTGACATAGGCAGAAAATTATCGAAAGATGATTTGTTAATATATTGGCCAAATATTATCCACTGTAAAATGATTGACATATTAGCAGCCGAGCTGAATAATACAAACATTCTGCTGTTATCACGACCCTACTCGTTAAAGTCAAGGAACATGGACCAAACCACCTATGAAAATAATCTAAATATTCAGAAATATCTTCACCATAAAAGACCATCAAATATTTCGTTCTTCGAGTGTAATAACTTTCTTAGAAAATCTAAGTTCAACACAAATGGAGAGCATCTCAACAAATCTGACAAATGGGCTCTTACTAAGTCGATCCTGGGATTCATCTCGGATAAATATGAAGTTTCCGCTGTACCTATTCAGAAGCCAAAGGAGTGTTGTGAATGATGACAGTCCCACTGAGAGAAGACCAATAGTGAGAGAAGTTACTCAAGGGCCTTTTTTAGGAAATCATCAAATGACCAGTCAGCGGAGGTAGTAAACAGCCTCATAGAAAAACTAGATATATGTTCCGTGAGGTATGTTAAGGAATTCTCAATCTTCTACCAAAATAATCGTGGATTAAGATCTAAAGTGAAGGAAATATATCAAAACATTACCTTGAATGATTTTGACATCATATGTTTATCCGAGACATGGCTCAATGACTCAATATATGATAATGAACTATGTGATAAAAGATACCAAATACTGAGGAATGACAAACCATACGAAATTGCAGGTGTGCAGCGGGAGGTGGTGTAGTATGCTGTGTCAAAATAAATATCATATCGGAAGTATAAAAAACATAGACATTGATTTTCAGTGGCTATGTGTGACATGCAAATTATACGATACCACAATAACAATTTGTTGTCTGTATATCAGGTCAGGATCAAACCTAACAGCCTATGCAATTGCATTAGTTGATACAGGATGTAACTTCTTGTCATGTAATAAGCTATTTTATTATAATAACTTGTAATGCGATTATCAAGATCATAATGCAAAATTGACATCTATGAAGGGAGCTTCCATGCCACCATATTAAAAAATTAAATCCACCCCATTTAAGGGTAGTTTGTAATTGTGATTTTTTTAATAACTCTGCTGACCGGGGATTTCCAGCTAAGATATTCCATTGAAACGCTGGAATGTAGATTGCAAAAAACACATTTTTTGTGTCACAAAAAAAAATTGAATTAGTCTCCTATAAGGGTAGTTTATACTTGAATTTTTCGAAAACTTTGTTGACTGAGGGTTTCCGCTAAATATATTTCATTGGAACAGTAGAAAATAATTGCATAAAACATTTAAGCCACCATAAAAATCCAATCACCGGATAGTTTATAAGTACTTGAGATTTTTTGAAGAACTTTTCTGACCGGGTATCCAATGAATATGATGGCACAAGATATATTATTCGTGCCACTATTAAGGAATATTCACATCAGATACCTTGTAAGGGTAGTTTATACTTGAGTTTTTAAAAAAAACTGCTAATTGAGGAAACACATTTTTAGAAAATTAACTATATAATAAACAATTCAGTCTCGATTTGTTGAAAATATAAACAGGATGTTCATAAAATCAGATGTGGAATCATCTGCGACTGAGAATGTTTCCCTTTTCAACAATTCAGTCTCGTTATTAATATACTTAAAAAATTATTGAAGACCTAGGAATGCGATGCTTCTCTTACGTCAATGTTACGAATAATTTTTGGTGAGTACTCTCTTTTGGAAAACATTCTCCTTTGCCTCATCTTTATGAGTTCTTAATTGAGACTGGAATAGAAAATCAAATAACTATCTGATGGAAAATGCAAATTTTCGATTTCAGATTTTTTCTTTGAGTTAGGGTCTTTTCAGAATATCTATCAGATGTGTTAAATGTCCAGCGGGGCTTTAGCCGGGGAAGTAGTTGTTTCCTGTTAGACATTCACAAAAAATAACTTCATTTTAATCGTGGATTTTTCAATTCACAGAAAAATCTTTCTATCAATATTCAATTGAGAATGTTTCCCTTTTCATAAATGTCATAATGGATGGCATTTATAAATTAATCAAGCACTTTGTTTATTTTCGAAAATGCAAATCAGTAACGCAGTTTGATTCAAATAATTTATTTTAGATGCAGAACACATTTTAGGTTTGTTTTGTTGTTTTTTACCTAGTGTATGTTTCCTTCGTTAATATTTTTTGTACCTGTTTTTTTTCATCTCATCCACTCTGTGTATTTTGAATTAAAATATCTAAAACAGTGTGGTATGTATATAATTGTTCAATTTGGTAACTCGAATCGTAGAATCGAATATATAATTCTAGTTTATGGATTATTTCACACATTTGTTATTTCATTTATTTATTTATTAATATTAAGTGCTTTGATTGTAAGACAATTACATACAGTTGTAGTTGTACATTACATATCTGATGTGAAATTTTTCAACTACATTATGAATTTAAAAGGTTTTCTGCTGTAATGTCGAACTGTAATAAGATATTCTCTTTGAGAAATGTTCTCAATTATAACATTTTTTTCATTAAGTATTTCGTTTATTTCTGATTGAAAGGTTTTATTTTCCAACATAATTTTAAAATTGAAAGGTTTGATTTTTCAACATAATATTAAATCACAAATTATTTCCTATTCCACTGCTGTAATGGTTAAAATTCAACAATATTTATATAACTGCCATACAATTTTAGGTAAAAAATATATTTCTGTTTACAATGTCAATTATAAAAATCAGAAGTATCTTTTGTGTTTATACAAAGTTGAAAAAGTTTTCATTTTCATGTCCACAAATAATGTTTTGTATATTTATTTAAAAAAAAAGTTTTTTAAAAATTTTGTTCAAGGAAAATCTGTCAATACTATGTCCCAGATATTTGATCCCTTGGGTCTTCTATGTCCAATATTTATACAAGCTAAATTAATCCTTCAATAGTCATGGCAAACTAGTCTCACTTAGGATGATGCTGTTCCACAAAAAAATATTGTTACGAAAAATGAATACAGTACGCATATGTTGCATATGTTGGTATGTTTAGTAGTCGACACGGATTCTAAGAATGTGGCGTGACTGACTGGTTGACGTCACGCTGGACTTTCCCACAGAACAATCTAGATTTTTCCAGTTTGCTAGAAGCAGGTGCGAGAAATTTCTAAGTGCCAATTACCAGTATATAAGAGGCCGAGTTAGTAGTTGTTTTCAGAATGAGTATGTACTCTATTCATTCTGAAAACAATTACTTCTACTAGTTATTCAAGGTGAGTTCACAGTGAGGGCACGGTATTTTCAACAGTAAACTGATGTTAGTCCTGTCATTGTTGTCATTCTTGAGGTTATTCCTTAAACCTAAATTTGTTGTATAAAATGGCTTCTGTTTTATTTTTTGTTATACTTATTACTATTTTTATTGCTATGGCAGAGAATGTATTTGTGTATATGGGATCATGATACACTGTTTGTTCATGATACACTTTATTGAGTTGTTGCAACAGCATTCAAAATTTGGTTCAAAGTTTTCTAGAAATGTATTGACATCTGAATAATTTCATAGAAAATTGTATGGAATCGATTTGAAGTTTGAAAAGGATGATAAAACTTCAAAAGTACTTCCTTCTGATAGAGCATACAGAGGCTCACGATCTGGAGGCATGTCTGGTGCATAGATATACAAAGGATAAAATAAGAATACGAGAATATATATATATATATATATATATTATATGATATATATATATATATATATATATATATATATATATATATATATATATATAGTTGTACACGGTAGCTTGTGAAGCCCACCAAATGAACGGGTCGCTCTTGAACCGACTTTTCAGAATAGGCTTAAGAGTATATTTCAGTGCAATGACATCATTTCATCATGTTCCATAAGCACACTTTAGAGGGGTAACAATTATCAATATTTAAAAATTTGTATACTCCTTTGAAACGTTGTAGAGCCAATTATTCTTTCACTACGCTATGAATCCCAAACGTATATTGCCTATATTGAAATGGCCTTTGTGTGTCCCGGCGGCGTTGCCTCTACTACCTCCCGCGTTTTTCAGTTCAAAAGATTTATTAGGGATTTCAAATCAGTGAGCTTGCGGTGACTTGCAGAAAAGGCAAAAATAAATAAGGCAATAATAAGCAACTCGCTTTGAAGTTGATGAATATATTTTTTTTTGTTTTATCAGGTTGATTATCGTTTGAGAGAACCTGATAGCTCCAAAAATTTGGATTTTTCGTCAGGTTCAGGTGACGAAGTTGAATTTTTCGATCTGAGTAGCTGCGAGACGAGTAATACCAAAAATGAAAGTGATCCCGGTTATATGGAAATATCTGCATATCATTCTGAATCAGGAAAACTCTCGTATCTGGAGAAACTAGATATGTGAGAATTATGAAGGTTTTCATATAAACCTCTGCGTATTCTTATTCCATCCTCAGAGGGGGGGAGGGGAGAGAAAAGGTGGTGCGAAAGTTTTGAAGTAAGAGACGAGGAAATTGGTATTTGGGCTTATCTTTCTGAATAAAAATCACAGATTTCAGGATTTTTTTAAATTCAACACTAAAATTTAAAGTGAGGGTTGAAAGTTTGTGTAGGGGTACCGTTAGTTTTTTCAAGTGGAGTTCATGAAAATTATAATTATAGGTCTTTGTTACAAATACATAAATATGTGTTTCAGTGTTTTCCGAAATTTAACCCCTAAAGGGGTGATATAGGGGGTTGAAAATTTATATGGTTGTTTCGTTACTTTTCAAGTTGGGATCATAAAAATTGGATTCGTTACAAATGAAGACATACATATTTCAGTGTTCAGTGTATGGGTGGATAAACTCTCCCAAGTATGCAATGAAAATGGACGAATAGCACAGCAGTTCTTTGAGAAAATATATTTTTATTTACGAAACTAACAATAGCTGAATGAATTAATTGTCGGAAAGATAGATTGACCAAAGATAACTATGGAATGGCCACATTAGTCAAAGGTCAAGGCATTCAGAAACGGACACACAATTCCTTCAAGTTTGGAACGAGAAGAATTGTTGTAATTTTTCCCGTTGAAAATTCAAATATAACATGAATTCTGATCATTTTATCCAGTTTCAAATGTTATTTGGGAAATGTTCGTGCTAGAGAATTTTATCGTATAATCTCTGAGATTTTCCCTCAAGCATTTTGCCTCTAGGAAATTTAACTCGTGCAATTTGCGGCCAGATAATGAGACCGCAAATCGCAGTCAGTAAAATTTCCAGTCAAAGTGCTTTCTCGAAAATTTCAAAAAAAATTTAGCGACAAAACCCCTAGCACATATGATATTACCCTCGAAAAAACGTAAATTAATCGAATATTGATCAGACTAGGTGAACAGAGCATTTTTCCTTGCATGTTCAACAAGGGTACACCCCTATATACCTATCCTTCACTCCTTTACATGAGTCTGCATATTGCTCAGATAATTCGGAGAAATATATCATCAGCTCTTGCACTACTAAACGATTGAAGATAGCCTAAAGTTAATCTTTCAGTCGCAGATTATTCCACATGATTTTATGAACATTCTGTTCATATTTTCAAGCAAATCAATCTTCTTACCCCATGCCAGGTTTAAATGTGAGATTGCTCCTAAAAAATGTGTTTCCCATTTCTTCCGGTCTTCCTGATGATCGTGGAAGCGTGAAATAAATTTTCGTCAACAAAAATATATTGAAGACCTATAGTGAATGCGATGCCTCTCTTGCATCAATGCTACAAATGATTTCTGGTGAGTACTCTCTTTTGAAAAACATTCTCCTTTGCCTCATTCATCTATATGAGTTCTCAATCAAGACTGGAATAGAAAATCAAATAACTATCTGAATAAAAAAGCAAATTTTAAATTTCAGATTTTTTTCTTTTGAGTTTTTCCAGAATATCTATCAGATGTAGTCCAATGCCCAGCATTGTTTCAGTCGGAGAAGTAGTTGTTCTCTGTTAGACATTCACAAAAAATAACTTAATTTTTATCGTGAGATTTTCTATTGACAGAAAAATATTTCCATTCAATATTTATTTGAGAGTGTTTCCTTTTTCAACATGAGTACCCCACAAGAGGTTATCTTGAACGATGGAAGATAGAGACTAAAGTTTATCTTTCAGTCGCAGATGATTCCACATCTAATTTTATGAACATCCTGTTCATATTTTCAAACAAATCAATCTATCATACCCCATGACAGGTTTTGATGTCGAAGAACACTGATTTCAAAGTGCCTCTCCGAAAGAAATGTTCCTAACTTCCCATCTTTGCAAAGTGGGATTGCTTCTAAAAATGTGTTTCCCATTTCTTCCGGTCTTCCTGATTCTCGTGGAAGCGTGAAATAGATTTTCGTCGACAAAAATGTATTGAAGATCTAGTGAATGCGATGCCTCTCTTGCGTCAATGTTACAAATGATTTTTGGTGAGTACTCTCTTTTGGAAAACATTCTTCTTCACCTCATTCATCTCTATGAGTTCCTAATCAAGACTGGAATAGAAAATCAAATAATAATCTCAATAGAAAAGCAAATTTTCAATTTCAGATTCTTTTTCTTTTGAGTTAGGGTCTTTTCAGAATATGTAGTTCAATTTCCAGTGTGGCTTTAGCCTTGGGAGTAGTTGTTTTCTGTTAGTCATTCACAAAATATAACTTAATTTTTATCGTGGATTTTTTTATTCACAGAAAACTCTTTCTATTGAATATTCAATTGAGAATATATCCCTTTTCAACATGAATTCCTCACAAGAAGAAGAAGAACGATGCAAGATAGTGACTTAAGTTTCTCTTTCAGTCGCAGATGATTCAACATTTGATTTTATAAACATCCTGTTCATATTTTCAAACGAATCAATATTTTATTTCATTCTGAATTGTTTTTATGATGTTAAATTCAATAAATGTGTTTTTTATTCAGGTGACTCCCTCATTTTACGGGTTCAAAAATCATAAATATGAATAAGTTTTTCCACTGTGTGTACAATATTGAGAAAAACAATATTTACACAATTTAAATTTGCAAGAAGAAAGTGCCACCACCAAAAATTACCATTTCCATTAGTGTCTAATATCGCATCATTATTCTTGAAGAAGTATATGATGAAAAAATCATTTCATTTAACTCAAACTCATTTCATATAAGATTTTTGTTCGAAGATTATCTGTGCTAATTGATTTTTTATATACTCCAAGAATGAGTTCATTCAGGGGAGTTCAAGTAAAAAAAAATATTAAATGATCTAACAATAGAGTCAAATTCGAAAAGTCAATAAGGAGTTTCTTTAAGCAACAGACAATATATTTATTTTTTTCAATAAGGTTTCCATTATCATTCGGCAAATGATTCCGAGGAAAAAATATTGAACTGAAACTGGTTTTTCGATCATTTTAAGTTTTACTCCCAAACAAATATTTATCTCCAAAATTTTGCAATAAGATATCAATAGATGAAAAATTCTCTGAAAGATTTGAGAATAAAAAAAAATCTGTACCTTCATCAGAAACTGGAATATTCAACTCCTTGTGTTTTTCTCCTCTACAAAGAAACATACCTATTACTGTTTCAGGTCCGAGTTTTCGGGAAGTATATCTGAATGATTGAATCCAATTCGGCATAATATACATTATTTTTATGAATAATTCATGAAATAGCACCGATCAGAACTTCAGGAGAACATTATGTTACTTCCATTCAGGTTCAAATATGGACTAAAAATAAGATGACCAATCCCTCATCCAATTGTTTGTTCAGGCTTTTTGTATAGTCGATCGCTTCCTTAGCGGGAAGAGAAGGAACAACAAATTCAATATCTCATATATTCATTAAATTGATATTTCATTCTGAAATTTCGGAGTTATAAATATTGATTTAGAAGTAAGATAGGAAAAAAGTGGATAATACATTTCTGTTCAATATTTCATTAGTATCAATACTCAAAAGATAATAAAAAAATTCCGATAGAAGAAAAAAATATCGTTCTACGAACTGCTGCTCACATAAAATTTACCGATGATTGATCTAGACAGTTTTCCATGGAAATAATAATTGTGAAAATATAGATTTTTTTGTTTTTATGCCAAGTATATCAATGGTTTCATGTGATTGGAATACCCCAAAAAAGTATTGAGTACTCATCAGCGAATAATTCAATTTTGTTTGGTTCGAAAAACATGCACAAAAAAAAACAATTGCCTACTTTCCTGAGGAGCTTAATTTCGTTATCTCTAGTTGTTCCTGAAACTAGCTTTTCCGAGATATTTTTTTCCATCATATATTTCTGCTTGTATTTTAATTCTCTGTCATTTATTCACAATCGATCTCTAAGCACCCTCCCGATATAAATATTATCCAAATAAAACAGGGGATAATCTTAATCAAGCATTACAAAACCAGATTTTGTGGAGAACAAATAATTCTGAACCACTGAAAATTCAACCAGATCTTTGAATTACCAACAAAAAGATGCATATTGTCGAGTTATTACTTCAATATTGTCGATGTTGCAGCTTTCTAAGATTGAAAAAATAAATCAATGAACCGGAACTTCATGTGTATGTATTTTTCCGCATTCGAAAACTGATGAGATTATTCCCTGTGTACAATGCAGAACCTCTTTCCTCAACAGACTCATCTGGGCTTGAATTTAATATGATGATTTCAGGTGGTTCAATCTATTTTGTATAGGTGAACTCTTCTTTCCTTCCCCCTTTTTTATCAATTAATGTAAGTGGATTTGTTGGAGAAAAACATGAAAAGTTCTTTAAATTTTAACTAGAAAAGACCGCAAAATTGCATTCCAAGAAAGTCAATAAAAAAGTGCCTTTGCCTCAAAAAATTGTTAAGAATTCCGATATCCAATCTTCACGATGGTTGAGATCATTATATCGCTCCTCAGTTGGAAATTATATTTGCCTAATATTCTTGGTAGACCTTCTCCCCTATATGGTCTACATCAGTGTGAATGTATTCTCATCGTTTGATGCACAAAAATTGAATCTACAATGAAAACTGAAGAATGAGGCTTTTAAGCCAATATTGGTTATTTTGTACTTTTTTCCAACCATCCTTTATGTAGATGGACTGATCGCACAAAATTCCCCTTAGAAAAAGAATTGGTAAATATATCTTCGAATATTGTAGCTATTTCAAACTCAAATTCCCTAATCTGAAAAATTAACGATAAATATTTTTTATATTGAATTATGAACTACTCCTTGCGCTAGGACAGATCACGGATCCAGCAATTTATATATATTACATTCATGAAGGCAGCGATTGCGATGTTGCCAAATTTAGGGCTACACAACGATACAAAAGTTTGTGGGCTCTACAAAGAAGTATATAATTCTGCAGTGTATATCCCTATATACGGAAAGCGCCCCCTACAGTTCGAACCAAAGAACTATATCGCGTATGTTGGTTATGGAAATGGTATATTGTGTGTCCCGATCAAAAACGTGGGGTAATGACCTGCATTCAATTCTGATCACCCTGTGAAGAGATACAGGGTGATACTTTGTAGAGCCCGATATCGGGACTAACAAGGTTACTCCGGGCTAAACTGCGTCTCGTTCATATGCTTCACGGTATTCACAATGACCGTGTACATCTCTATATATATATATATATATATTTGTTAAGGCAAATTTTCTTTATAATGTTCTATATAAGTGAAATTGTGATACTTATACCATGAGTCGGAAATAATAGTCAGTGACGTCAGTCACTAGTTCATAAACAGCACAATAAGAGCGGCAAAATAATATAGTATTTTAGAATAAAAATCTATTGTATCCCGAATCTATAATCACGATATGCCGCTTATTTTAAATGTGGACACAGCGGACCGATGCCAAATTTATTTCGGTCCGTGCAATAGATCTTACGGAGCATTTGAGGCAGCCTCTATTTTAACGAAAGTTCATGGTCGAGGTTAGCAATTGTACAGATATTTATCGACAGCGGCGCGGAGGTTGCAACACTGAACGATCGAGCTAAGATGAGTCACTGACTCTTATTTCCATCTTATGGATAGACTATATCTCAGATGCTTATAAGGCTCCTTTATTAATTTGACTGTTATTTATTTCAAGAAAGCAATACTGACTTTTCGTGATTATAAGATTTTCCATTGGAAACATCTAGTATAAACATTAATATACAATGTGTCATTTACTCACCTTGATATTGAGATAATGGTCATTATTCAACGAATGCATCGAGAGTTGAGTTCCGAAATGCAATTTTTCTTTCACTCCTATTTCAGTTTTAAGCTGCAGTGGTACTGCTGCAGATTTATTTATATCATTTATGGATCCTCCTTCAACTAATTCAAAAGAACTTTCCCCCAATAATAAGGTAACATCTTCACCTAGCTCGTTGATGATTTTAAATGGTGCTTCAATTATTGAATCTTGACTCACATTGCTAGTGTCAATAGCAGAAGCGAAAGCCTTTCCCAAATTTTTTAGGTTTTCTAAGAGAGTTCTTGTGACTGTCAGTTCAATATTTTTTTCTGAAGTGATATTTATACTCATGAGTGGTTGATTTAAATCAATTCCACTTTCGGATATTGGACTCATTGAACTCCTGACATCTTGGTTTGGATTCATAGACATCTGAAATATAATTGTATTATAGTGACCATCTTCAAGTTCTGAATACATACCTCAAATTTCAATTCCCATGGTACATATGTTTCGAAGTTTCTCACCGCAGGTTCAATGAGGGGTTCCCATAGGGCCAATTTACTGTTATAATAACCCATTTGCATTGTTAAACTTGCTTCCATGCAGAGCTAAAATTATAGATGATCACAATATTTCACATAAAGGACGCAGCACCCTTTCATATTTACATTAGCCTCCGATCAAATCTGACGATTTTTTTACTTACAGAAAAAAATATTCTGTTTGAAATTAATTATGGACCCAATTCGATCCTATGACTAGATCCAAAATGCCCAGATGATATAATAATAATCTTTATACATTTTTGGGAACTGCTCATCATTTTGATATTAGTCATGATATATATTTTAGAAGTCAACATATATAATATCCGTTATCCTGGCTTTTCGGCGATTAGGAAATTCATGATAAATATTGTTATTGGGTAAACCACCCAGTTATTGGACACATGGGAGTTAATGGACAGCTGCTCTTTGATGAAGAAAAATAAGATTCCTGAATGCGATAGCTAGTCTAGTCTCTCGTAGGTGGCCTGGTAGTATGTTAACTAATATTATTTTGAACGCTATATTTGACAAAATCTCAAGTACGCAAGAAAAACAACCGTTTGTCGTCCTTTGTTTATCGAACATGGTTTCGTTATTAATGTGTTGAGCGAAGTTATGAACAATTGTGTGTGAAAAAGTGACCGAAATAAGAGGTGTTCATTGTACTGAAAACATCAGACAAAAAGCTTAGGAAATACGTAAGTTATTTAAACATATCAGTAATATAAATTGAGGAAGTTGGGTTATATTTATGAAATGTCCAATAACTAAACAACGATCATGCCATTGATTAGTTATTGGACCAATAACTAGTGGCAATGATTTTTTTTTTCATTCACAAATGATCTGGTAGTGTATTTTTCGGTGTTTCAGTTAGTATGAACTTTATTGCTCTATTCACATCACAACCAGTAATTGGATACTTGTCCAATAACTGAATATTAACGTGTCCAATAACTAAGATGTTTCATTACTGTTATTGTAATTTATTTTCAATAGGTTCCTAGGTACTGGGAAGGATGCCAAAGAGAAACGATTGTCTTTAGAGCTGCTGCGAAAAAATATGGTGTGCCCAAGTCGACCTTAGAATTCAAAATAAAGAATCCAGGATACTAAGATACATGTGGACTATCACCCATATTTATTGCAAGGAATTAGTAAAGTAATGTTGAATACCTACATTTTCAAATAAACCCTATATTTTAGATGGTAGAGAAACTAGAAATATTTAAAAAAAATAGAAAATCCTCGACCTTTCAATAAGAACAGACCCGGCGATTGTTTTTACGAAGATAATGATTGGCGAACCTACATTCGTATTTCATTTATTTCAGGCATTCCATAGAAGACATCCAATAATCGTACAACGAACCAGCAGTGAAGCTGTTAGTGCACAATTACTTTGACTTCAATCGCCAAAAGTGTTAGTGACTATCTGGAAATACCAGAAAATCAGAACTAAAAATTAAACGGAATATAGAGTGCATCTCCTTTGCAGTAACATCCAGAAGTTACCAAGAATATTTTGAAAAAAGCGTGTTCCTAAAGAAGGAGAAGAGAATAATAAATTGGAAAGGAAACGGAAAAGAGTGGATACAGCGGTAGCAAAAACGAAGAAAAAGCAGGGAGGAAAGGAAAATTATATCGAAGTGAAGTGTTTTGTCTGTAAAAAACTCATACTAAAAAGTCAATATTTAACTTGTGATTATCGTCGATGCATTCCCAAAAAACATAAACAACACATACCTGATGCAAAGATCTTTTCATGTGCCATCTGTGATATGAAGAAGAACATGAAGAAGTGAACCAAGAGACAGAAAATGTAGACAATGACAGCTCCGGAACATATACAGACACAAGGGAACAAGATATTGATGATATGTGTAGTAGGACTAAGGGCCAGGAGAATAATACAAATAAGTAATATCGAAAATGATATAAATTAAATTCAGAAAGTTACTAGTCATGAAAATAACAACAAAGGTAGAGAAGATACAGTTGAATGATAGTGAAATCGACGTTGACAAAAGTGAAATCGACGATCTCTTCACAATTATAAGCGGGAATACAAATCAATGTTCAAATAAGTTATTCACCTATGTGCATAGATATAAAATAAAATATTTCTAGCTTTGATACTTCTTTATTTATTTATACATAGGTGATAAGTACTCATTTGACCGTTTCCTTAACTGTCCAATAACTGAAATTTTTCATGTCCAATAGCTGAGAAAAGTGTCCCATAACTAATTGTTTTGATATACTGTATATTTTTCCAGTATTTATTAAAACCTTCTCAATGATGGATAAAAGTGAGCAAATATATAATGAAAGCATACAGCTAACTTCATATTAGTAATATCAACTAAACCGTATGTCAGAAAATAAGAGGGTGATATTAATTTCAAATGAAAAAAAACTTTAACTGTTTGATAACTGGGTGGTTTACCCTACGCAATTTTCTATGACTTTTATAAAAATAGTTTCCACTTCTTTTGTTAGATTTATAGGCTTAATTACTTTTTGAATTGAAGACCTCATTGTTTTTAGAGTTGAGTAATTCAACAACCTTTTTGGCATCTTCCTACTATCTATAAATCATTCATTGTTCATTTGAAGATCAGGTTTTAGCTATCACATTAAAAACTCGGATATGATGTGAAATCTTTGACATTCAAACTCCATTAATAATTCAGGCTATTAAATGAAGAAATGTGTAATAAAATATTTTTCATGTAAAGGATTGTTCAGAAATGTTGGTAAAATCCGTTTACCTGGAAATAACTTCAAGTACCAGTATTTCAAAAGCTTGCCGTGAATATAAAATAGATTGATTTGTTGAAAATATAAACAGGATGTTCATAAAATCAGATGTGGAACCATCCGCGACTGAAAGACAAACTTTAGTCACTATCTGGTGAGTACTCTTTTGGAAAACATTCTTCTTTGCCTCATTCATCTTTATGAATTCTTGATTGAGACTGGAATAGAAAATCAAATAACTATCTGAATGAAAATGCAAATTTTCAATTTCAGATTTTTTCTTTTGAGTTAGGGCCTTTTCAGAATATCTATCAGATGTAGTTCAATGTCCAGCGTGGCTTTAGACATTCACAAAAATAACTTCATTTTAATCGTGAATTTTTCAATTCACAGAAAAATCTTTCTATCAATATTCAATTGAGAATGTTTCCCTTTTCAACATGAATACCCCACAAGAGGTTATCTAGACGATGGAAGATAGTGACTAAAGTTTGTCTTTCAGTCGCGGATGGTTCCACATCTGATTTTATGAACATCCTGTTTATATTTTCAACAAATCAGTCTATCATGCCCCATGACAGGTTTTAATGTCAGAAAACACTAATTTCAAAGTGTCTCTCCAAAAAAAATTATTCTAACTTTTTCCATCTTTGCAAAGTGAGATTGCTTCTTGAAAATGTGTTTCCCATTTCTTCCGGTCTTCCTGATGATCATGGAGGCGTGAAATAGATTTTCGTCGACAAAAATGTATTGAAGACCTAGTGAATGCGATGTCTCTCCTGCGTCAATGTTACGAATGATTTCTGGTGAGTACTCTCTTTTGGAAAACATTCTTCTTTGCCTCATTCATCTTTATAAATTCTTAATTAAGACTGGAATAGAAAATCAAATAACTTTCTGAATGAAAATGCAAATTTTCAATTTCAAATTTTTTCTTTTGAATTAGGGCCTTTTCAGAATATCTATCAGACGTAGTTCAATGTCCAGCCTGGCTTTAGCCGGGAAAGTAGTTGTTTTCTGTTAGACATTCACAAAAAATAACTTCATTTTAATCGTGGATTTTTCAATTCACAGAAAAATCTTTCTATCAATATTCAATTGAGAATGTTTCCCTTTTCAACATAAAATAGATATTCTTGCGCGGCAAGATTTTGAATCTGCTACTCACAGAATAACCTAGGTTAAACAAAGAATATTGCAGTAGAATATTTCAAAATATTTCCATAGAAATATTTTTGAAAGATTTATGAAATATTTCTCGGTATGGAATTTTTTGCAATCTTTGACGGATTATTTCATAAATATTACATAAATAATTTTACGGAATATTCCTTTGAATAACTCATTAATATTTCATGGGAGATTTTTGCAATATTGCATGAAGAGAAATTTCGATGGAGATGAAGATATTTTATGAATATTTCAATATGCCTGCAAGAAATATTTAAAGAATCTTTCAGTATTATTCCAACGGAAGATTTGCAGATGAAAGAATATTTCACAAATATTTCATCGAATATTTTACAAAATATTCATGAAGTATGAAATATTCAGAAATCTTTCGAAAAGTCTTCTGTAGATATATTTTATGAATGTTCCAGAGATTGCTGCGAGAAATATTTCAAACATATTTCATAAATATTTCGGTGGACGATTCTTGGAGCTGAACTTGAAACTGGGAATATTTCATGAAATATTTCTGAGAAATTTCAGGAATCTGGAGATGAATAAATACGTAAGAAATATTTCCTAAACCTTTCAATATATATCCCGTAGAAATATTTCATGGATGTTTCAAGTATCTTGGCAAGAAATATTCAAAATTATTTCAATAATATTTTTTATTTATAATTGGGGCTTGAATTATTTAACGAAATCTTTCAGAAATGTTTATTGAACTTTTTCATAAAATATGTCCAGTTTCATTTTACATTCACAAATCTCCAACTAAAATATTAATGAAATATTTTCTGGAAGAATTCTTGCAGTAATCTCCGAATTATTCATCAATTATTTCTTTCATGAAGAGGATTACGATATATTTCAAACATATTTGTTCATCTCCTTGAATTGCCTGCTGTACAATCCTGTAGAAATCTTTCGACAATATTTTGTGGAATATTGAATAAATCAAATAATAAATTTAAATAAAACAATTACAAAATATTTTCAGTTTCAAGTTCAGCACTAAAAATCTTCCATCGTGATTGGTATTTGGGTTATGCAGCAGGCAAATAAGTGTACTCTTTTACACGGATTTCAAGCTTTCGATAATATTTATTATCATCATCAGGGATGCTACAAAATAGGAATATATAATAAAGAAAAACAAGACATTCATAACTTACAGTGTAAGTGAGGTTATGCGGCGATGATGTTAAAATTATTAATAATGTTATATGAACAAAACTGTGCATACAACTCACAGGAATCAACCACAATCCACATTAAATACGTAAACAATGTATTCTTATGTTGAGAATTTTGGATCGTGTTTTACTTTGAAAGGGCTGTCAACTAGACATGTGACTGGATGAATTCTCAAATAGACTGACACAACAGATAATATAGGCCACTGGGAATGAAGTAGTATTACCAAGTGAACTTTACAATGGCATGGAATATTTCCATATATAGATTTAAATAAAAGTTTATTGACTATTGAGAATTTATATAGATGTGTGAATATAAAATGATGTGGATTGAAATAATCAAACTATGTTATTAGCATTCATGGGGGTAATCTGCTGATTCTCCTTCATATTAGGATTGTCTACAAAAATTACATAAGAGTAAATCTCACTCAAATGATTTAAATCTGTTTTTTTATTAAGTGGATTTTCTGCCTGTGAAATGTGAACCATCTCTAAAAATAGTCTCTTGGTAGTGTTTCTTTCGTTGGATAAAATTTTTACTGAGTTATAATCCATACAATGTCCTTCCTTATAGACATGCTCACTCAGTGCACATCTCTCCGGGTGCAGTCTACTGTCACTTTCGTGTGCGGTGATGCGGTCCTTCAACTGTCTGGACGTTTGTCCTATGTACTGTTTATCACAGTGTTGACACGGTATACAGTAAACTACATCCGAACAGCTGGTGCATGGGGTCTTGTCTTTCAATTTTGAAAAAATTCAACTAAGAGGTAAAACATTTGTATTAGCTATTTTAATGTTTTCTGAAAAAGACTTGAAGGTTCTGGACAGTCTGGATGTGATATCTTTGATAAAAGGTAAAGAGGTATAAAATATGTAAGAGAGGGGTCTGCAATTTGAATATTGACTGGTGGAATTGATGGTGCATTAATGAGATGAGCATTGGTTATGTCTTCTATGGATGAAGTATTATAAAAAATATTCTTGAGGGGAAAAAAGCAGGATATGCATGAATAGGTTGTAAATAATGTTGAGATTCTTTTGTGAAAGGAACAATCAGATATCCGGATTACTTAATTTCATCTGTTGGATTAGATTGGACTTTATGCCCTGTTTGAGATACGACCAATAATTGATATAACGGCCAGAGCTCATTGGTTTTCTATACCAATCCATGAGTATGGTATTGTCTGGTGATCTGATGAATAACGTATCTAGAAAAGGCCCGCTATTATATTCATTCTCTCTTTCTATTGTAAATTGTATGTGTGGGTCGTAGCTATTGAAGATGAACAATGTTTCATCAATCTCTAGGTATAGCTATAATAATATCATCAACATTTTTTTTAAGGAAGGGTGGTTTGTATGAGAGAACATGTGTGACCTTGTCCAACAAATCATGTGTGACCAAACATATGCTGCCAATATGGGGCATATGAATGTTAGTTTTGCGCTGCGATCTGCCAAGTAATATTGTTCACAGAACAATAAGCATCATTTATTTATATAAAATGAAAATAAGTGTAAATCAACATGTTTGCTACTAGAACAAATAATGTCAAATTAAAGAGGAAGCAATGAGTGCTCAATCAACTATAACCGCCCAATTGGCCACAAAGTAAAAAACCACAAAAAAAAAAATTAAAAAAAGTAAATACACCAAAAAAATAGCAGCAATCGCATATCAACATGAAGAACGTTCATGATTTATGTTTTAGAAAAAAAACAAATGGAACTGAAGAAGTTTGGAGCCCCGAACAGAAACGTATTAAAATTCATTAAAAAATTCAATTATGAATCACTGAATTTTTCTTATTCCCTGAACCAGAAACCCCAAGAAAATCCGCAGAAGAATATATATATATATATATATATATATATATATATATATATATATTATATTGATATAGAAAATCGCCTTTTCACGATAAAACTTCATTTCTAACACGCAGATCTAGGCACATGAAACATGCTGTACTTTTGTGTCTACTGATTTTCCAAGTGAAAAAACTTTGTTATACGCCTTGCCGCTTGAAAAATTTCATAATATTAGAAAGAAATTTGCGACTAAATGTTCGTAAACTTTTTCAAATTCAATAATTTTTCCAAATGGGGATTTTTTCAGTTTAATTTCGGGACGGAGATAAAAGTTCATATCGTATAAAAATATATTCATAGCTAAGGAGATTCTTCCGAACGAATTGGGCACGATTTGTTTAGATTTGGATATGTTTATTTCCAATCCCATGTCTGGAGGTTTGTTTGAGTATTGGCGGCGTTCTGATGGAGCCGCCGCCGCCTTGTTCACGTGCAGGTGTCGCTACTCAATACAGCGTTATTTTTTTAAGCGGTTGACGCTGAAAAATTCAGACAAAGCTTTGTTTTTTTTTTTTCGGAGACGATGCCGAAACATTTTTTGAAGAGTTTTCCAGTTTCAGTCTGGGTTGGATATTCAATCGTGTGGATGTCAACCGTCGAAACGTTCCAAAGCTCCCTGTCGAAGGCGCCTCGTTAAGGGACTCACGTTTGAAGATAAACGGACCAATCTTATTTCTTAGCTTCATTTTCGGGTCGACTGAAAGGTGAAGAAGTGTCAGAAGAAGGATTAGTTTCCGCCTGACAACGGCGAAGGGCAATCTTAGGGTAGAAAGAAGATTTCCACACCTTTACCGTTAAACGGAAATTTTCATCCTGGCCAATTTGGTACTCGAGGGACATCAGAGAGTTCTTCAAAGATATTCTTGCATCTTATCATCTAGAAATTTCCAGATCGGCGATTTTGATATACAAAGGGACATCAGAGAGTTCTTCAAAGATATTCTTGCATCTTATCATCTAAGAATTTCCAGATCGGCGATTTTCTACAAGTCCTGAGAAGGTACTCAGGAAATAGCTAAAGCAAGAAGACATCTAGATCTTTTCCTTCTTAGCTCTCTATCAGGCATCAAGTCAATAAAAGGGGCCCACGAATCTGAGATTTATTTGTCCCGGGGCAGGTTAGTTACTACGAAGTCTATATTTATTGGGGATTAAACATCCTTGCCTGTCAAGACATCATTAGGATTTTTCGAGAATACCCCACCAAAGTGCTCCCCTTTGGACCTGGAACAACAATTCGCGTTCCTACTTTCCATAAATCCTGCAACAAAAGGTTACCTTCTGCATTTTGTTTTGGAAAACGAGTTAAAGTTGAATATTCCTGGTTAGGCGCGATTCCCTTCGCTCGTTATCCCCCCTAGTTTTTGAAAAACCGTGATCCTACCTCCAGTCCTCCCAGGCTGGTCTTGCGGCATTTTTTTTTTCAGTAGTTATAGGAATAACATTGCACATTGTTATTCCTCGCGAAATAAAATTCATGTCTGAAATTCAACACCTCTATTAGGCGACGAAAAAACCAATTTTTTCTAATATAAATTTCACTAGCATTCGGTATTTGCGGCTATTATGGAAAAATCCACGAAAAGAAATTGACGAGTTTCAACACGGCTTTCAATTATTCGAACTCCAGTAGGCACGACTAGCCAATTATTGCCTACAGACAAACAGACAAATTTGCAGCGAATCTGTCTAATGAATTGTTAGATTTTGCAGGCTTTCCAAAAGCCGGTTCCTTTAGATAGCCCGTCTACAATTCAATTAGGGTCCGGGGCGTTGCTACAGACATGAATCGCAAATTTGTTCGGCTCTTTTGAAAACAATAATGGCTCAGAAAGCCATTCAACTCGAATCTCGACACCAAATTAGATTCAGATAGGAATTTAAATACTCCCGAAAATATAAAAGTATGTTTTCTGGAAATAAATTGTATTTAAACGAAATGGGATCGCGAAGGCGAGTCCACAGAGATGGAAATTCTGGAAAATCTCCCTTCGAGATTTCCCAAAATTGTCAGAAAACCCTCTTTGGGATTTTCAATGAATTAGAAACTGAAAAAATCCACTGGGGATTTTTCCAAAATTTAAAGAAAAAAAGTTATTTCGGAACTAGGAAACAAGATTTGACAAAAAAAATTTTGACTCCGCGAGATTTCGGAAATAGCCCGTCGGGTAGAAATTCTCAAAAAGAGATTGTCGTTCACGAAAAAATAGGTTTCAGCCGGCATCTCGAACATCTGGCGAGATTACGGGGAGACAAGATGAGTTTCCAATTAAACCTCCGCGAAACTCAACTTTTTTTCCAAATTGGGGCAAAATTTTGTTGTTGATCAAGAGGCCTACGTGGAGGAACATAGGGGGTGGTGGAAGGTTTTCCCTCGACTTCCGTTCCAAAGGGAAGCGGAAGTGGGGAGAGACGGGCGAACGAATGGGAGGATAATGGGCTGAAATATTTGAAAAACTTTTGGCATAATACATGATTCCTTAGAAATTGTAAAGATAAGAGTTTTAGGCTGGGTAGTTTCCGCAGTCGCGAGGAGTCTGTCGCCGGAAACCGAAATCCCTGGCGAAAAGCGGCTGAGGGCTCGGCGCCTATTATGGAAATTACCCCACGCGAAGGTTTTTTCCATAATGGGAATATCGACGCTCGTCCCAGTGAGGACGCTCGGGAGAAGGCACGAGAAGCGGCCGTCCGTGAATTTCCTCAAGTTATGGGACCTCCTCGTGCAGAATGGGCTTCCGGAGAAAATTGGGAGCGGGTTTTGAAAATTCAAGTATACGCAACCCCCCGAAACCGTTATACGGAACAATATATATATATATATATATATATATATATATATAATATATATATATAAATATAAATTTCTCGTCCAAAACATCGATAGTAGAAATCGTCAATTTTGAATTTTTCACACCAACTATAATCCAAAATATCATTTGTCAATCCAAGTACTCCATAAATAGATATCAAATTGTTTTCTCTTGCCAGCCTCACATTCACTAATATAAATCTTGAAATGAACCCTCGTATTCTGGTCGAATTACGCATTTATGCGCGCCTTTCTACTGGTTTTGGTGGCACGTGACTGAAAGTCTTCTATGATGTAGTCGTTAGTTGTAATTGCGTCGATGCGTGCGTACCGACTGCCCCGGCCATTCTCGATCGATCCGACCAACCAAAGAGAGTAACGTCAGTTTACTCTCTTTGGAACCAACCAACAGCAGCCATAGAGCGAAAATGAGTCGCCATTTTGCCATTCAACTTTCGCCTTTGTTTTTCGTTTGGGTGTATTATATTTGTGAGATAAGAATCTTCAGTTCCACCTTCCATCCAGAGGGTAAGTATTTAAAAACATATACTGATCCTTAGTATGAGTATATTTGATTTGTCTTATTATCCATGTAGTGTTTTTGTAACAAATATGTAAGTAGTGTGTGTGGGTGTGAAATTCAAGCGACATACGTGTGTGGAAATACGGCATACGTTTCCTTTTTAGTACCTAACTTCAGTTGATCTGCTCAATAGGTTCAGTGCTTATAAGATAGACAGGCTCTAAAGATTGTGAATAAATAATCAATTATGAAAATATGAACACATTACATTTTTATCTCCAGAATGAGAACTTTTTTGAGTGATTTAAGATCCAATAATATTTAACTATAAAAGCATTATGATGCTACTATTAGTCAAAATCGAGCGATAAACATTCGAAGGGCATTTTGTTAAACTAAAACTAAATGACACATAGGGTACTAATTGAAAATGATCAAAAGTAATGAATATTTCACAAAATCTTTCGGCAATAATTCACTACATATAAAGAATTACCCCGTTACTGAAGATTTTTTACGAGATTCAAAGGAATTAGTTGATCCAAATAATATGGTATGGTAAAATTTTTTGTTTTGGCTAATACCTATACTGGCTCAGTTTGAAAAACTACTGAAAAACGTATTGCTCTTTGTCATTGGACATTTCACTAGAGCAATAAAATTTATGATATGAGACGTTTTGGAATTATCCGTCATCATCATGACTACTTCACTATAGGCAGAACATTAATATTTTTTTATAGAAAACAGGACCTATATCTTTACTCTCGCAATTATAAAAGTTCTTCTATTTGGACGATGTTGATGATTTGTTCAAAATATTTTAAATTCATATTTTTTGATCAGAATACAACAACGTTTCTGAATCGAAATTCATCCAGTTCAAATAGATATTTTACAATAAACTGCTTTGTTAGACGTTTCGTGTCATTATTCATCATCAATAACGAAATAGCACCTTATTTGTTTTAAGTTTATCATGAGAAAGGAGTAAATTACTGGATGAATTAAATTTGTTTATTGATTTCCGAGTTATTCTAAATTCAAAATAATTCTGGAACTTCTCGTTTTCTTCTGTTAATATTGTAACGTAAATAAACTCAACTTGGTTTTAATAATTTATTTCACCAAATCTACAACTTAATTTATATTACCACTGTATGGCTCGATCGTATGGGCTGCGTTCAGACTATCCGTGCCATCTTGAGGGCTACCTATTTATCTCCGTCACAGAATTCCCGATCTTTCAATTCCGGCGTTGGCGACCAGCATGTTCAATCGTTTCCAATATCGACCGTTGCTCTCCGCGGCAGAGCGACTGGACTGTTCTCGAACATCTCTGGGGATGACCTCATCGCTGTCGACGCAAGCCGCGAGGGCGACAGGTCCGGCCTAGGTTCGTTACATTGCCCCTTCTTAAAGACATTTCGTCCCGAAATTTCATCCCTTGGTGTGACGATATCTGCATGACTCCCCATATCTGCACGTGAAGTTCGATGGAAGTAACCTCCACGGTCTTCATGATCCGGTCGTGGAAGAGGGTTACAGCAAACCAAAATCTTGACGCCGCTGGATCTGAATATCGCCTCCAGCATACTTCTTATGACTCTCAGTCAACCCATCAATACCACAGGACAATTTTAGAATTAAGATCCACCAGATTCTGGTCCACCATAGTATCTCTTATTTTGGTGAGACTCTTCCAGACATCTTCATGGACGGTTTATCTTGGAATGCCTCTTGGTAACTAGTAGTAGATGTTTCTCTGGCCTTTCTTCAACTGTAGCACCCACCAACTTCTGGATTCTGCTCCCGCAGTGTTTGGAGTTGACAAATTTCTTGGAGAACACTACGGCGATGCCCTGGACATTCGAAGATCTTCTGCCACACAGTGCGCTAGTGCGTAGTCAGCAGGCACCTCAAGGTCTCGTGACTCCTCTCTAGTAACCCCATGTAGAACTTTCTGCCCGTTTGAATACAAGGACATAAACTTCTCGAACGTCATATCATCCTCCGGTGGCGGGTGCGAACTGGTCATGGTTTCCAGCGTAAGGGGCCAACCTGTTGAAATGGACGACCCTTGGTTTCCCTCGGGGTGGCTTATGGATTCGGTACACAAGGTCGTTTATCCTTTTCACGATTTTATACGGGCCTTCCACGGAGTTCCGCAACTTTGGTGATAGTCCACGACGACGTTTGGGGTTGTACAGCCAAACCAGGTCATCAACCTTAAATCCTCCAGCGTCGGCCTTGATGTCGGTCTTCTTCATTTTATTGCTGGCACTCTGGATGTTCAACCGGACTCGTTCGTGTATGTCGTCCATTCTCTGCCGAGTTTGCTGACGTAGTCCTCTCCCGCAGTGTCTTGTCCTGGCGGTATCCCAAACTTCAGGTCACAAGGCAGTCGCAGTTCTCGGCCCATTATAATACTAGCAGGAGTTTGACCTGTTGACTCGTGTACTGCGGATCGATAGGCCATCAGGAACAAATGAAGATACTGGTCCCAGTCTCTTTGATGGTCAGAACAACCTTGGACAAGTGGCGGTTGATCGTTCTGTTCATCCGTTCCACCATTCCATCGGACTGCGGATGTAGGGCTGTGGTTTCTTGTCTTGCGGATATTCAGCAGTAAACATATTCCTTGGAACAGGTTGGATTCGAAATTTCTGCCTTGATCCGAGTGCAGCTCCATTGGAATACCAAATCGACATATCCACTCTTTCACCAAGACGTCGGCGACGGTGATGGCTTCATGGTTGGGCGGGCATGGCTTCCGCCCACTTACTGAAGTAGTCCATTGCCACAAGGATGTATTTATTCCGTGGTCGGATACGGGAAACGGGCCGGCGATGTCAATGGCGATTCTCTCGAACGGGCTGCCTACGTTGTACTGACGCATCGGGGCCTTGGGTCGTATTCGAGGTCCATTGCTGCAGCGCATACAGCGCACTTTCTGCACCAGTCCTGGACGTCAGCTGACAATTGGTCCAGTAAAACCGTTGCCCCCCACTTTCTGCAGGGTCTTCGTCATCCCAGATGTCCTCCAGCGACTCCATCATGGATTTCCCGCAGCACTTCCTTTCTTCTGTTCCTGGGAATAATCATTTGGCGTCTGTCTTCCCCACCAATATCGGCCTCCAACACACGTTTCCAGGATCCCATTGTCCAGAAAAAAGAGAGTTCCATTGCCCAATAGGACTTAACAGCCGGCGAGTAACCTGCGACTTCCTGCCATGATGGTCTTCGATTGCCCTTCTTCCAGCTGACAACTAAGCCAAGGTCGGGTCTTTCTCTTGGTCTTTCTGGATCTTGCTGTCATTCAGTTGTCATCCATTGCCCGGTTCTACAAAGTGTTGCTTCTTTCTCTTCTGCTCGTCGGCAATGTGAGCAATCATCTGGACATGGTCTTCGCGACAAGGCATCTGCATTCTTATGGCTAGTTCCGGCTCGATGTTCGATCTCGAAATCGAATTCTTGGAGTCTCTCGATCCAACGTGCTACTTGACCCTCAGGATTTTTTAACTGTAGAGCCATTTGAGAGCTGCATGGTCAGTTCTCAACAGGAATCTTCTTCCATACACGTACTTGTAGAGTGCTCCACTCCTTTACAACAGCTAACAGCTCTCGCCTGGTGACACAGTAATTGCGCTCTGGTTTGCTAATCGTCTTGCTGGAAATAACCAATGACCTTCTCCTGTCCCTCCTGGATCTGAGATAGGACAGCTCCAAGTCCACGTTGCTGGCGTCCGTATCCAAAATGAATTTCCTTTGGGTAGGGATAGCTCAGTACAGGTGCGTTGATCAAAGCTCCTTTCAGCTTCTGACTGAGTCTTGACATTCTTCGGACCACTGGAACTTTGTTTGGCCCTCCGTGAGCCTGGTCAGTGGTTTAGCGCTGTTGGCGAATCGATGCACATGTCGGCGATAGTGTGTGGATAAACCTAGGAAACTTCGAAATTGGTGAATGTCTTTTGGGATGGGCCAATCCTTAACAGCTTTGATCTTCTGGTCATCCACTGCTACTCCTTCCCCAGAGACAACGTGGCCGAGGTATCGTACTTCTTTTGGAACAGATGGCATTTCTTAGGGCTCAGCTTCAATCGGAGTTCCTCAGTCGCAGGAATACTTCCTCCAAGTTTTCCGTGGTCCTCGAACGATCTGCCGACCACAATTATGTCGTCGAGATACACTAGACACGTGTTCCATGAGAGTCCCTTCAGCACTGTCTCCATCAATCTTTCGAATGTGGGAGCATTACAGAGCCTGAATGGCATAACGGTGAACCCGCCACAATCCTGAGCCGATGGTAAAGCAGTCTTTCTCGATCTTCCTGAGCGAGTTCTACTTGCCAGTATCCACTCTTCAGATCAAGGGTCGAAAATCGTGGAACCAGCCAACGTGTCTAGGGTGTCATCTATTCTCGGGAGAGGGGAACTGTCCTTCTTCGTGACATTATTAAGTTGGCGATAGTCTACACAAAGCGTGTCGATCCATCCTTTTCTTCACCAGTACGACTGGAAGGACCAGGGACTGTCAGATGGTTCAATAACTCCTTCTTTTCCCATATCGCTGACTATTTTGTCAGCCTCTTTCTTCTTGGCAAGAGAAATCTTCTTGCTGATTGCCGGATCGGTCAGGGCACCCCAGTATCAATCTTGTGCTGGACCCATTAGTTCGACCCCTTTTCCTTGTCCGGTATCGAAGATGTCTTGGTACTTTTGACTAAATCTCTTAGTTTGGGCTGTTGAGCTGGTTTTATGTCTTTGGAAGAGATGGCAACTAATTTTTCTAGTTCTGTGGGCAAGTTGTTGGGTTGGCTAATCGTACCTCGTACGCCCCGGATCACAGATGAAACTGACGAGCAGTGCCCTAAAATTGTTCCTTTCTTTAAGGTCACTGGAAATAATTGACATTCATGACCCTTACCGGCACAAATTTGTCAGCACGTAACAGGGTTTTCCCTAGGGCAATCCCTCGTCAATTTCTAATCATGAAGTTTGGGCTCGAACATCACCACGTCTCCACTGCTCGCACTCCCGTCCAGGCGAGCCTCCAGAATGGTTTCAGCCCTCTCAGGTACGCTTACATCTTCAGCCAACAGCACACGGATCAACTCTTCACTTCTCCCATGAAGTACCAGCTCTTCTCCGTTGACACGTAGGACGCCGTCTTTGAAATCCAATTCAAACCCTCTGGAATTCATGATGTCCATTCCGATGATTGCATCGTCTTCGATGTCCGCTACAAGTGCCTGATGTTTCACTTTAGTGCTGCCCAAAATTATTTCAATCGGTAGCTCGCCATATACAGTAGCTGGCTCCCTGTTGCTGTGCGTAGCTTCCAAGTTGTCGGTTCAATTCGTTCCGGTGTTCTGGCAAGGAAGGTCCGAGAATTGTCCTAGTCGCACCTGTATCTAGCAGCATGGTGCAAGGCTCGTTATTGATGAGACCGTCTACGAAAACACCTCTGTTCTGTCGTTTGCAGGATAGCGACATATGCGTTGTTAACCAGGGCTTGCTGGACACAGGCCGACGGTGCCCTTCTCGTCGACCTTCTTTGGTTTTCCTGCATCGGAGTCGTGTTTTCGAATGTTGGACATTTGCTACGCACATGTCCAGATTTTGCCACAATTCCAGCATCTTATCTGTCTTTTCTCAGGGAACACTTCCTTAATCACTTTCCTTATGGCGGCTTCCAAATTAGCAGGCTCCTGGAGTCTTCCTCAATCATTCGGACTTTACTCTGGCTTTGCAAGATTGTTTCGCTGCCTCGAATTCCAAAGCGCGTGCCAGTGCGTCTACGAGATGTGTTGGACGGGCTAGCGTCACGCTTGTCTGGTTTCTTGGTCACGGAGTCCATCCAGGAATGCTTGAACCGCTAGTCGCTCCATTACATTTTCTGGTGTGGCTGGATATGCGAGGACGAACCAAGCGTGCAATGTCAGTTTCGAATTCTTGTAAGGATTCGCCCGATTTTTTGGCAGCGATTTTTCAGCTGGGAGTGGTATACGTGTTCCAAATGGGCGTGGCCATATCGTAATTCTAGATGTTTAATCAGCTGATCGCAGTCCTCCTGTTCTTGGGCGGTGAGAGTTTGTAGAATATTTGTCGCTTCTCCACGTAATGCAAGTGTCAGTGCTACAGCTCTTTCCCCTGCATTCCATCCGTTTGCTTTGGCGCTGCTTCAATCTGCCGGCGGTAATTTGCCCATGGAGTTTTCCGTCGAACTGAGGCGGCTTCATGGAAAGCTTCCTATTTCTGAAATGACCTTGACATCTTTATACCCTCTTGAACTTTATCCAAGTTCAAACTCAAGTCCAGCATTGCATTTTCGTTAACCATCTCTGTGGAGGGCGCACTATTAATTCGTTTTTCCAGCTTACTGATAGTTTCCTTTATTTTGTCCATTTCTGCCTCGACCCCATCTTTGATTTTATCTACCTCCGTGTTCATTTGCTCCCTAATTTTATCTATCTCTGTCTCAACGGTTCCCATTCTTTCTTCTAGAAAATTAGCCACACCACCAATTCTTCTTTCAGGCCTTCTGTGTTTTCCAGGAACTTCTCTTCCAGGCTTCTTGCATTTTCTTCCAGGCTTCTTGAATTTTCTAGAAGCTTCTCTTCCAGATTTCTAGAATTTTCTTGAAGCTTCTCTTCCAGATTTCTAGAATTTTCTTCAAGCTTCTCTTCCAGATTTCTAGCATTTTCTTCCAGGCTTCTTGAATTTTCTAGAAGCTTCTCTTCAGATTTCTAGTATTTTCTTTAAGCTTCTCTTCCATTTTTCTTGCATTTTCTTCCATGCTTCTTGAATTTTCTAGAAGCTTCTCTTCCAGATTTCTAGAATTTTCTTGAAGCTTCTCTTCCAGTTATTTATAGAATTTTCTTGAAGCTTCTCTTCCAGATTTCTAGCATTTTCTTCCAAAGTCCTCGAATTTTGTTGCAGTTCTTCTTTCACGGATTTAGTAGTTTCTTTGAGTTTATTCATTACCAAACTTAAATCACCTCCGGGAACTTCGAATAAAATGTTTCAGGGTCCTCACCTTCTTGTATAAGTCCTTCTGCAAGTCTTTCCTGGTATTGCTTTTTACCGTTGTTTCCAGTTCCCTTTCCTCCAATTCCGTTTCATTCCGCTACCTTCAAATCCGCAAGGCACTTTTTTCTTGAACACATTTTGTCTTTGACGAGGTATCAGTCTGTTTCACACGAAAAGTTTATCAGTTTGTTAAAATTCACTTCGCGAATTCTTTTCCACGGGCCACCAGTCTATTGTCTGTTTCACGCGAAGAGTGTATCAGTTTATATTCCACGCACAATTGTCCACTTCGCGAAAACCGGGCCACTGTCTATTTTCTGTTTCACGCGAACAGTGTATCAGTTTATATTCCCACGCACAATTGTCCACTTCGCGAAAACCGGGCCACTGTCTATTTTGGGCGTACAAAAAGGTCTATCAATTTATTTTTCTGACTATCCACTCCACGATCACTTGTTTATTTTCAAAATCTCACTTCCGACACCAATTGTAACGTAAATAAACTTAACTTGGTTTTAATAATTTATTTCACACTTAAATCTACAACTTAATTTATATTACGCCACTGTATAGCTCGATCGTATGGGCTCGTTCAGACTATCCGTGCCATCTTGAGGGCTACCTATTTATCTCCGTCACAGAATTCCCGATCTTTCGAATTCCGGCAGTTGGCGACCAGCATGTTCCAATCGTTTCCAATATCGACCGTTGCTCTCCGCGGCAGAGCGACTGGACTGTTCTCGAACATCTCTGGGGATGACCTCATCGCTGTCGACGGCAACGCGCGAGGCGACAGGTCCGGCCTAGGTTCGTTACAATATTCTCATCATGGAAATCTCCATATTAAGTTCAATGGAATTTAGCCAGTTATTTGGAATCGCAAAATATTGACATTTGTTTCTGAAATGTTCGTCACTTAATTTTGGTTAGATATTTGAAGAATAATTTTTTCTGGTAGAATAACTGGGAAAAAATCGTAAATGACCAGAATTAATTGTTTGCACTATTTTTAATTGTCAATTGATGATAATTAAAAATAGTGAGTGATAGTCTTGATACTGACAGGTATTAATGAAATTGTATTGCTATTGTGAAATATTGCCTGTGGGTATAAAGAAATTGGCATAAAAATAGAGGTCTGTATTTAAAATTTTCATGTTGAGAGTGGCCCAAATTAAACAATCGATTTTTTCGATTTATATCAAGTCTTGAGGAAGTAGATACAAGAGTTACAGGATATCAATATATCCCGTGGATTAAAAAAAATAATATAAAAAAGTCAATAGAGAATTCAACTTTTGAACTTTTATATTTGATTGATGAAAGGGAAATTGTTAGCGTATGTAACAGTTTTGTGATTTATAGTATGATTGTGCTTGAAATTGGTTTTAGGATCGAAGATCATGATTAAAAATTAGTAACCATTAGTGTTTTGGGCTTGGAAGTAATGAATATATTTGATCAAAAAATAAGAATCGAAGATGGTGAACCGGTTTTATTATTTATTCAAATGGTTTGGTGGGGATTAGGATAAATATTATTTTTTTTCACATTTTCTGGAGTAGTCCAGTGCTTTTTAGAAAGGTGAGAAATTTCTGTATTGCCTCATTTTCGTTTCTAAATGTGATTTCAATTTCAGGTGATGCAATTCCAGTTTGGTGTCTGTGAAGTTCATAGTCTGGACACGATAGAAAGTGGTGGACTGTCAGACGAACTCTACAGGTATTACACCTGGGTCTTTCTGAGCCCGCTAGGAGATATAGGTGAGTAAGATTTGTATGTCCAATTCTAGTTCTACAAAGCGTTACTTTTTCTCTTCTAGATAGTTCTTTAGGGTAGAACCATTTTTTTATTGATGGCTTGATTCTCCTGAATTGTCCATCGTACTCATTCCAATGGTTTTGCCATACTTCGGTGAATTTCTGTTTCACATATTTCTTAATGTCTTCTAGGGAGACAGGAATACCAGCATCCACCATATTGGTGGTCGCGTCTTTGGCAGCAGAATCTGCTGATTCATTGCCAGTAATATTCGTGTGACTTGGTACCCACATGATTGTAACCATTTTATTGGTAGACGTTAGGTTGGTGTTGATCTCCAAGATCTTGATAGCCCAAACATTCAATGTGAAAGGATCTTCTAAAGTGTTTATAGCACTCAGAGAGTCTGTACAAATAAGGCATTTATTATCCCCTTGGAGCGAGAAAGACAACATTGCTTGCCATATCGCATAAAATTCTGCTGTGTATATACTACTAAAGGATTCAGTGTCCAACTGTGGGGTTCGTTTTCAACTACCATTGCAGCACCTACTCCATTTTCTGTACGGGATCCATCAGTATAAATTATTAGATGACCAGTGTACTTCTGGGTTTGTTCTAAGAAGAGTAACTTATATGTTGAGGATGGTGTGTCTTGTTTCTTCAATTCATTCAAAGTTATGTTGATATTTGGGGTCTTCCTCAACCAGGGTGCAATACTGTGATGGTTGTGTAGATGTTGGGTATAGTCATTATTATCTTCTGGTAATAAAGAATATCTACTAGTTGTCTCTAAGTATCGAATGTTTATTGGTCTTGTTGAGGTTTGTCTTTGTGAGTACGTGTTTTCCATATTCATGAGTGATTCAAGTGGTTCGGGATAGACTGAACTTTTATAGCGTACGTAATTGTAAGCATTTCCCTTCGTAATTTATAGGGCAGGGCTGAAGATTCCGCTAGAATGGCTTCTATAGGACTGGTTCTGAAGGCACCAGTAGCTAGGCGAATTGCAGTGTTTTGAATTATATCAAAAACCTTCAATTTCGATGGGCGTGCGGAGCCATATACTATACAACCATAATCGATTTTGGACTGAATTAGTGTTTGATGAATTCTCAATAAAATTTCTCTGTCTGAGCCCCAATTGATACTTGCTATACATTTCATAATATTGATGACTTTGCGACATTTTACCTCCAAGTAGTTTATATGCGATGTCCAATTCAGTTTCTTATCGAAAATAATGCCTAATAATTTTGTTTCTTCTCGACAAGTTATGGGGTTCTCTCCTAAATACAAAATGGGATCTGGATGATCTATTCTCAGTCTACAGAAGTGTACAATATGTGTTTTTTCAGACGAAAATTTAAAGCCAGTTGTTCTCGCCAATTCATTCACCCTATTGATTTCCCTATGGAGATTTTGTTCGATGGTTTCCATGGAGTGGTTTCGGCTATATATGGTAAGATCATCAACGTATAGTACGGATTTAGTGCCTTCGGAAATGTTGCAAATGAGTTTGTTTATAGCAATCGAGAAAAAGGTGACACTGAGGACAGATCCTTGAGGTATTCCATTCTCCATAATCCTCTCAGCTGATTCCCAGTTTCCGACCCTCACTGAAAAAGATCTATCAGCAAGAAAGCTCGTCAGCACTTTCGGTAAATTTCCGCGAAGGTTCTATCTATATAGTTGTTTTATAATAGTATGTTTCCATGTTCTATCATATGCTTTTTGTAGGTCCAGCATAACAGCAACAAGATGTTGGCGTTCTTTGAAAGTTTCTCGGATCTCAATTTCAAAGGCACTCAGGGCATCGATGGTAGAACGATTTCGTCGACAACCAACTTCTCGTTCAGAGAGGAGGCCTTTGGATTCTAAAACCCAGTCGAAGATTAATCATCTTCTCGAATAATTTTCCCAAGCAGGAAGTTAGAGAAATTGGGCGGTAGTTTTTTGGGTCACATGAAGTCACACTTTCTTTTGGAATGATTGCCGTTTTCCAGTTTCTTGGGTAAAAGTTAGATAGCCAGATTATAGAATCATGACCCGCAGCACTTTCCTTACAAGTTTCGAGTGCATGTTCCAATTCTTCTATCTTGAACATGTCGTTGTACGTAAGTTTCTCATTAGTATCGAAATCTAAGTATTTTCTTTCTTCTTGAATTTTGAGAATCTGGAATTCCCGGTCATAGTTCATGGAACTACAGATCGATTGAAAGTGGTCAGCAAAAGCTTCACTTATATCAGAGATTCCTCTAATGAGTTTTCCGTTGATATCTAATGTTTCTGGAGTTACAAGATTATTTTTGCCTGCTATAGTTTTTATTTTTCTCCATACCTCAGATGTAGGAGTATCTACAGTCAAAGATGAGACATAATCCTCCCACGAATTTTTCTTAGCTTTCTTTATTATCAATTTGGCCAGAGCTCTAGTTCTTTTGAATGTGATCAAATTAGCCTCTGTGGGGTATTGTCGGAATTCATTTAATTCTCTCTTCCTTGCAGATACAGCTTCTCGGACATTTTAATTCCACCAAGGAACTTCTTTTGATGTTTTCCTTGTTGAAGATTTTGGTATGCTTTCTGTGGCAGCCAGTAAAATGGCTGCGGTGATACCATCCACCGCCTCTTCAACATCATTGAAGTCGTTAGGGTCAGGTATAGAAACATAGTTTGAGAAAGCATCCCAATTTGCTTTATTAGTCAACCATCTTTCCCGGAGATTGAGTTCCTGAGGAGGGGTATCTATTCTTATAATGATGGGGAAATGGTCACTTGAATGTAGGTCATCCATAGTTTTCCATGTGAAACGTGGGGCAATATTTGGAGTTACGAAACTAAGATCTATGGAAGAAAAAGAGTTCGATGTCATATTGAAATGAGTGGGTTCGCCATTATTCAAGAGAAACAATTGGTTATCCTCTATGGTTGTTTCAACACGTCTACCGCATGTATTTCCCAATTGAGAGCCCCAAAGTTGTGAATGTGCATTCCAATCTCCAACAATAATGCTGGGTTCTGGAAGTTGATTCAGTCCATTGTTGATTTGGAAGGTATATGTTGCAGATCGTGAGTTCAATTGGTGCCTTGATTCGGATGGCAACAGCTTGCAGGTTTGTATTTAATTCTATTTCTTCTGCAGGAATCGAATCTTTGACGAAGGTGGCTACTCCTCATCTTGCTTTAAGATCAGGTTGTACATCTTTCCGAAAACATTGGAAGTGTCTGAGAGTAAAACTTTCCCCTGGTTTCAAGTGAGTTTCCTGAATGGCAAATATAAATGGTGATATATTATATTTTATGGATTGTAATTCGGGTAAGTGTGATTTTATCCCATTGCACTATATTCGAGTGAGTACGTATATTATCCATTTGCTTGGAAGGTTTGGTAGGTTTTTTAAATACGTAAGAGTAGAATATGAAGGTGAAATATATGAAAAACAGGATCACAATGTTCCAGTTTCCTGAGGCAGTGGTGTCTCAGGAGAAGGCAATTTTCCTACAACGGTTTTACGTAGTTTACCTTTGGGCCAACCTTTTTTAGTTCTTTAACTGGTGGTCGGCTGGCTAGACAATGACTCCTCACCTGAGGACTCTCCTTGCTGACGTTTAGATATTTGTGACGACTGGTTATCAGAAGCTAAATACTCCGCAAAGTTCAATTCATTGTGAAATTGAGAGGGTTGGGTTTGGGGAAGAGTGAGTTCTCTCTTCAAAGCGCTAACTAAAAGTGGGACTAGTTCTTTTATCAATATTTCTGTATCCGTTATTGTAGGGGAAGTTGTTGGCTGGGAGCTGTTGACTGCTTGTGAATATGATGTATTTGGTTTCGGGATTTGGTTTCAGCAGAGTGTGATTGTGTATGATTCTGTTTTTTCATTTTGACTGTATGGGCCATACTGTGGCTATTCATGTCAAGGAGAATATAATCACCTTGAGTTTTCTGGTGTTTTCGCATGCAACAGGCAGAGAACCGTAATGGCTGTCACGTATATTGTGTTATTTGGGAGAGATGGACGGTACGGAAGAGCGCTGTTATTTTATTTAAGTAAAGTGGCTCCATAAATAAAATAAAAAAATCCATAAATAAAATAAAAAATAAAATAAATAAAATATTGTATAGTATGTTCAATGAACTACTGTCAGAATATGAATGTAAATGATAACTTCATTTTAGTGAACAGTAAATATTTTCGATGAAGTGAAGTATAACAACTGTCATTGAGAATTCTGTGAGCAAATCAAATAAATGTCGTTTCAAAGCTATCTTGATTCAAAGAAGGCATTGAAATAAGAACTACTATTTGAAAAAGCCAATATCTGAGAAACTATTTAGGTTAGGTATAGGGAACCCCAATATGAAATGAAAGATAATTGAATTTTATATTGTTCAGACCAAAAAAATACAGGGTGTTCTATTTGAAATAACAAAGTTATCCTTGTCCGAAATTATAAAAAAGTGAAAATGATTTTTGAACATTCTGTATAATATTGAGAAACGGGTTTTATCGAAATCAATAACTCGAGAACGGTTACAGTTAGGTACATAGTACCTTAAATGAAATCATATTATTTTTTCCTGGCCTATTCAAAAGTGTAACGAAATACAGGGTGTTCCATTTCAAAAAACACAACTTTGATGTCACACTTTTTTGAGCCACCCTGTAGACTCCAAAATAATTTCCTTTTGCAGCCTTAATCAATATACATATAATGACATGTAGAAATTTCCGAAAAAATTAATGGTTTGGTTTACAGGGACCATGTCGTATGGGGTGCCCCACCCTGTATTTTAATCCTTGTGCTATTTTTTTTCTTGTTTTTAATTTTCTCAATGAAACATAATGTTGTTTTTTTTTAAATCACTCTGAATCTTTGTGGAAAGTGAATTGATGTTACTCTAATCTCTCGACGAAATATGAAACTTTCTAATTTCGAAATATTCAAGTTCTCATTTCTAATATAAGAATATATTCATTACAGAACAGCCATCAGTAACCGTCGACAATTTCATTTGGTTCTCCCTGACATGGATGCGTAAAATATGTTTTAATTTTATTTGATTTTGCAATGAAAAGTTGGGTTAATATATTTTTTTTTATTATATTGATCTTTCATTACTTTCTCCTACAAATATCCATCGTTATTCGCCCCTACAGTATTGAAATAGTCAAAAACATACAGGTGTTCCTTAAAAAAAAAAATACTGACTCAAATATCTGTGATTGAAATCGGCCATTTTGGATTTTTTTCCACTTTATATTTCTCTTAATGAGGTACCTATATAGTGCTATAACAATTTCTTAACTTGCCAAAAAATGAGAAAGGTCTAATCCATCCCTACATTGTATGATCAGTTAATGCACACCCATAACGTCTATTTCGAGCCGTGTATTGCTTTACTGCCCATTTATAATTTGCGAGACCTTAAAAATCTTGAAACATTTCAATATTCGAGTGCTTGACTCACACAAATTTTAAAATAATGCCAAAACTTCACTAACTATTCCATTACATATTTCAGCGGCCTGTTCACGCTATTATAAAATATTGGAAGAATACTGCCTGAATATTTCATAAACTATATTTACGAAGTATTGCTGATATTCTTCAGAAATATTTCATGGAATATTCTGAAAAAAATTAATCTTTTTGAAATATTTCACAACATTTATATCGAATATCACGAAAACATTGCTTACAGATATTTCTCTGAAGTATTGCTGAAACATTTCAGAAATATTTCACGGAAATTTCATTCAAGCGACCATTAAAATATTTCCCAAAGATTTCAAACCAAAATGCCTGTGACCTTACAGAAATCGTGCAGATATATTTCCTAAGGATTTCAGGAAAAATGTCCCTGTTAACTTTCAAAAATCTTGCAGAAATATTTAACGAAAGATTTCAGGGACCCATTTCCGTGATTCTTGAAATATTTCAAAAACCTTACTAGAAGATTTCATGAAAAATTTCCCTGTAACCTTACAAAAATATCACAGGAATATTTAACGAGAAATTTCAGTGTCCCATTTACGCCAACAAGAAATATTGCAAAAACCTTTTCTTAAGATTTCAGTAGAAATTTTCATGTAACCTTACGCAAATCTTGCAGAAATATTCAATGAATGATTTTAGTGTCCCATTTTCGCGACCCTTGAAATATTGCAAAAATCTTCAATAAAAATGTTTTCGGAAATCTGTATAAAATTTTTCATGAAATATTTCAATGTGAAAAAGTCGGACATAACTTTATTTCCTAAATATTTTAATGAAATATTTTCACCTTGCTGACAAATATTCCATTAATATTTCAAAAATATTTCGTGCTGTGTGGGTATCTTTTTCCTTTTTAGTGCATTCGCATAAAAGCTTGTCTTATTTTTTTATCGCCGATCACAATTCACTATTTGAAGTGCAGTTGGTGAAATCATAATTAATTTAGTGTTGTGCAATGTTAGGAACTGTAGAATTATAAATGATCTGATGTATTTTGAATTATTGAGCTATGCTCTAGCTTTCATTTTCCAATGTGCTTAACTTAACATTTCTCTCATGAATCTACATATAATTGTTGGTTTCTGACATCAAACTTGTATATGTCTTTTGTCAGTTGGCAATATTGAAGTTGCAGTGGCAACAGTGTAACTTTCTAAAATAAAGTAGTCGAGATCGAACAGTCAAGCAGGCGTGTTGCTTTATTTCTGATTCCCTTCTAATTACCTTTGCTTAACAGGTTATGGCCCAGAAAACGAGGTTCAAGCGTCTTATTATTAGTTGTAATCAGAGTTCGTCGTGCTTATTACGCGGTTCAGAATATCTCAGGACTCGAAATGGCAGTGAATTTTTTGTCTAGTGTTGAAAGGCCGAGAGAACTATAGTGACTGGTCGTTCGCGGTGCAGAATATGCTGGTGTTGAATAACCTGAAGACCTGTTTAGACGGCAGTGAAACGAGCGAAACCAAAGATGAAAAAGCCAAGGCGAAACTAATTCTAACAATTGATTCATCTTTGTTTGTGCATGTAAAAGACGCGACGTCGACGAAGGACTTATGGACCAAGCTTTCAGAAACTTTTTGACAAGGGCTTTTGTCGAAAAATCGGGCGTTAATTTCAATTAGACTTGAGAACTGTGATTCTATGGAGTGTTACGTTACACAGCTTATAGAAACTGCTCAGAAGTTGAAAGGTACCGGTTTTCAGATTGATGATAGCTGGATTGGATCATTATTATTGGCTGGTTTGCCGGATATGGAGCCGGCCGGTAATACAGGAAATGCTTTTGTAAGTGCAACCCGGTACCAAGGAAAACGACATAGTGGCAACACTGCGGGTAGTTCAAATGTACTGGGATCATCTGAAAGTGGTAATGTCAAGGAAGTATGTTGATTTTGGGGCGAGCGGACATCTCACTGTTAATTCGGACTAGTTAACGAATGTTTCGGAGAACCTTGAGTTACAGGACATTATAACAGCAAATAACCAATGACTTTCAGTTTCGTGTGTGGGCGATATAAACATTGAAACTGTTGTAAACCGAAATAGTCATGATATAACCAAATAATGCAATGTTTGTACCAGGTTTGACAACAAATATTCTCTCAGTTGGCAAGTTAATCAACAATGGCAATAAAGTGAATTTTGAAGAGAATTGCTGTAAAATCTATAATAAACACAATGAATTGGTAGCTATGGCAGACTTGATCAACAATGTTTATAAGTTGAGAGTCAAGAAGGAGCACCAATGTATGTTGTCATCAACAACTAGTGCCAGTAGTGAAATATGGCATCGCCGACTGGGGCACATCAATTACAAAGATTTGTGCAAGATGCAGGCAGGTGCTGTTGAAGGCATGACATTTAAGACAAAAAGGGACAGTACAAACAAGTGCATTGTCTGCTGTGAAGGTAAACAATCACGGCATCCATTCAAGCACCAGGGCACAAGAGCGACTTCATTGTTGGAACTTGTGCATGCAGACGTCTGTGGCCCTATGGAGAATAGGTCACTTGGAGGTTCCAAGTATTTTCTACTCTTCGAGGATGACTTTAGCAAAATGACATTTGTATATTTCTGAAGTTTTCGAGAAATTTAAGGAATTTAAAGCTATGGTAGAAAACCAGAAAGGCCATAAGATGAAAATTCTCAGGTCGGACAATGGCGGAGAATTTTGCAGCAAGGAAATGGAGCATTTTTTGGCAAAAAATGGTATTATACATCAGAAGACAAACCCTCATACTCCAGAACAGAACGGTGTTCTAGAAAGAATGAATTGCTCTATAATTGAAAAAGCAAAATGCTTATTATTTGAAGGTGGTTTGGAGGTGAAGTTTTGGGCTGAGGCTGTAGGATTAGGTGGCGAAAAAACGCCATATGAGATCTGGAATGGCAGAAAACCTAATATTGAGAATATCAGGATTTTCGGTAGTACTGCTATCGTCCATGTTCCAAAAGCTAACAGAACTAAGTGGCAGAAAAAATCGAAAAGAACGATTTTGATCGGTTTTGGTGAAAATACCAAAGGTTACCGAGTCTATGACCCTGAAGTAGGTTCTGTTTCAACGAGCAGAGATGTTGTGATCATTGAAAAGGCAGAGGAAGTTCCCATTACGATAAACTCAGAGCCAGTGGGGGATAACGATACTACTGAAGTAATCATCTCAGAAGATACTGATACTGGTTCAGAATCAGAGTAGTACAGTTCAGTTAGAAATGATGAAGAGGAAATCCAAACTAGTGATACTGATTTTCTCCCTGAAATAACATTAAGAGACCAGACCATGGATCAAACAATTGAAGCCATACGATGTTCTAGTCGATTACCAAAACCTAAGAGTTTTGAGGACTTTGTTACTTACAACTGACCAGAAAAAGAACAATGGCGACAGGCAATGAAGGAGGAATACCAATCTTTTATGGACAACGAGGCATGGGAAATTACAGAGGTTCCAGATGGTGCTATTGTTGTAGACTGTAAATGGGTATATAAAAAGAAGAAAAACATCGACTGTAGTGTAAGGTATCGTGCAAGACTTGTGGCCAAGGGTCATACACAGAAGTTTGGGATTTATTATTGCGAAAATTTCTCGCCAGTGGTGAGGCACAGTACCTTAAGAATTTTGATTGCTTTATCAGTACAATTAGAGGTAAATATCTAGTTACATCACACATGCACTCTGAATATGGGGAAAATACTTTTCTTACGTGTTTTTGCCTCCTGAACACGAATCCGGGAGAAAAATGCGGCGGTCTCATACCGTTTCCGAGTTACACCACTTTAAAAACTAACCTCATTTTCAAGCACCGTTTTCTCGCACAAAATCACTCAAATGCCTACTTCTTTTTACTAGATAACAATACACCTAAATCATTATTTTGATAATTTGCAAAAATATGTCGTTTTATCGAAAAAATCCTCCTTCTTATATAGTTGCAAATGAACAATTTTCTTTCCTTTGACAGAAGACATTTAGAATGACTTCTGTCAAAGAAACGAAAATTGTTCATTTGCAACTGTGTAAGAAGGAGGATTTTTTCGATAAAAACGACGATATTTTGTGCAAAGTTGTGCCGAAAATAAGTGATTTAGGGTGTATTGTTATGCTGGTAAAAGAAGGAGGCATTTTGAGTGATTTTTGTGAGAGCGGTGCTTGAAAATGAGGTTAGTTTTTTTGCTGTAACTTGAGAACGGTATGAGACCGCCGCATTTTTCATCCGGATTCGTGTTCAGGAGGCAAAAACACGCAAGAAAAGTATTTTCCCCATATTCAGAGTGCATGTGTGATGTAACTAGATATTTACCCAATTAGATTTAGAAATTAGTCATTATGATATTATGACAGCCTTTTTAAATGGTGTTTTGACTGAAAATTTATATATGCAACAACCAGAAGGTTTTGAAATACCTAAGTGTAGAGATAAAGTGTGTAAGCTCAAAAAGGCTATTTATGGGCTTAAACAGTCTTCACGGGTGTGGTACGAAAATGTGGATAAGGTTCTCAGGGAACTCAATTATAAAAGATCTGAATTAGAGCATTGTATCTATATTAAAAACAATGAAAATAGTTTAACTATTATAGCTCTTTATGTAGATGATTTTTTCGATTTTTTTAACAACACAAATGAAACTGACTTGTTAAAATCAACTTTGAATAGTAAATTTAAATTGAAAGATTTGGGTGAGGTCAAAGAATTTCTGGGAATGCGAATTATCAGAGATAAAGAAAAAGGGACTATAATTTTGAATCAGAAGGATTACATAAGTAAAATATTAAAAAGATTTAATATGTTTGATAGTAAGTCCATGTCTACTCCTTTAGAAACTAGTTTAGATTTTAGTTCCCAGGTAGAAATTTGTAATAAAAATATTCCATATCAGCAACCTGTTGGAAGTATTATGTATTTGGCAGTGCTTACTCGCCCAGATATTGCTTTTTTTGTAAGTTTCATGAGCCAATTCAATAATAATTATACTGAATATCATTGGAAATGTGTAAAAAGAATCCTTATTACCTATTTACAGGGCACTAAGGATTTAGGTTCAGTGTTTAGAAAAACAAATAATTTTGCCATTGAAGGTTTTGTAGATGCTGATTGGGCAGGTGATAAACAAGATAGAAAATCATACACAGGTTTTGTATTTAAATTATCTGAAAGTGCCATATCTTGGGACAGCCGTAAGCAGAAAACACAATACGGAGGCAGAATATATGGCAGTCTCAGAAGCAGCCAAGAGGCTATATACCTCAAAAATTTTTGGTATGAATTGACAGGCAAGTCATGTATAACATTATACAATGATAACTTGAGTGCACAAAAACTTGCTGTAAATCCGTTACATCACAATCGCTCAAAGCATATAGATATACGACATCATTTCGTTAGAGAGGCCATATCAAATGAAAATGTTAGATTGACTTATGTGTCAACTGATGAAATGGTTGCCGACATTATGACAAAAAGTCTAAATACTTGTAAACATGATAAATTCATAAATGGCATAGGTTTATGTAAAAATTCCAAGCTTTGATGTAGCTTGTCTTATTTTTTTATCGCCGATCACAATTTACTATTTGAAGTGCAGTTGGTGAAATCATAATTAATTTAGTGTTGTGCAATGTTAGGAACTGTAGAATTATAAATGATCTGATGTATTTTGAATTATTGAGCTATGCTCTAGCTTTCATTTTCCAATGTGCTTAACTTAACATTTCTCTCATGAATCTACATATAATTGTTGGTTTCTGACATCAAACTTGTATATGTCTCTTGTCAGTTGGCAATATTGAAGTTGCAGTGGCAACAGTGTAACTTTCTGAAATAAAGTAGTCGAGATCGAACAGTCAAGCAGGTGTGTTGCTTTATTTCTGATTCCCTTCTAATTACCACTGCTTAACAATAATAATCAAAATTGCTTACAAAACATAGACTTATCTCAAGCCCCCATTAATCAGCAACCTAACATCACTTGATGACTTATTTGTTATTATCAATATTACACCTGCTATTGCAAAACTAATAGCTTCCTTCCTTTATTTACATAGCAGGAAAAAAATGTCCTGATGAGTTTCTAGTTTTATTTTCCTTCTATGAGTCTCTCTGATTCTCTTGCTCTCATTACATATAATGTGAACACCTACTCTCGTCTGCAAATATTTTTTGTATTCTTTTCGAGAATAATAAAATTAAATTATGTCCCTATTCACCAAGGCAGTGGTGAAAAAATGTGAGTGACAACCAAGAAGTTTTAGAAATGCTGAAGTTTCAGAAGAGAGAAGCAAAAAAGGATTTTGGTAAGTTAGCGAGTTCTATGAAAGATGACAACAAATAAAAAGTTAGAATGGTCATTCATGGATATCAACAAAAAGGTGGTACAGACTATGACACTTAGGCACCTAAGTTCAGCTGTAAATACTAGTGCACTCAGAATTATGTATAAACTGTTCTCAGAACTAATTTTTTATGCATACCAGAAGCTTATGTGGGTCAAAAAGTCATTGTATGGGCTGAAATAAGCTCTCCTAAGATGGAACAACATATTCAGTGAGTGAACACTGAGATCAGATTTTGTTAGTAACTATATAAAATATGTGTCACAGTTCATCCTGGGACTCACAGCCTTTCTTTTGCTATTGATATGTTATCACGAAAAGGACTCGGATCTACTTACAATTTATAATTTGTCCATTAACAGACTGAAATAGGTGCGGTAGATTTGCTATGTTCTACAGGGCTATTTACTGGAACTAATATGACCTTTCAAATTGTTAGTATATCTACACCTTTGAATAAAGAAAATATTTCTTAATAAATACCAGTTACTGAATCATCACGATGAATGTCTATTTATATGAAACTGATTGGTCAAATCCAACAAACACTTTTGATGACAATATAGATTTTAATGAATTATATACAAAGTTTTATTCAATTCTTCATCTTAACATGCCTACTTTACAAAATTTTGGTTATTGGTTATGGTTATTAAGAGACATAATAAAAAACAAACTCTAATATGTATAGGTAACAATTCGATAGCATCCAGTAATATAATCAGAAAAAATTTAAATATAAATACAGAAAACTACATTGAACAAGATCGTGCAAAGTTCTGGTTATTAATTCAAAGTAAAAAAGACACATTTACCAGGCATAGACAGCTAAACTATTGTTAGGTACTTTAGTTCAATTTGTTTGTTTCTGGTAAAAGGAAAGATGATATGAGTTGTCATAGAAACCATATAACAATTTTAATAAGAATCAAGGAAATAAATGTTTGAAAAGAAAATCAATTCCTTTAAGTTTTCAATTACAATTTGATTCCAAAAAAGAAGTATTAACAGTCCACATTCTACAATATTTAACATTGTCCTCCATCGCACGAATATCTATTGAAGTTGAGAAGTCTCCAGCTTTGGGAAGTGAATCGGAGAGGAACACCGAAGTCAAGAGATTCTGTGAGTCCGTTCAATTTCTATATTCGAAGATTCTTTTGCTGATGAACTATTTATGTGTTCTGATGAGTGGTACTATTAGGTTTTGAGTGGATTGCAAGATTGCTGACAATCCTCGAATTCATTTGACAGTTTTATTGACAGTTGTATTTCTGGGATATCGCTATTGTAGTCCAGGAAATATAGTTGAATTATATTACTGACAATCTTCGATTTCATCTGACATTTCTATTGACAGTTGTAGTTCTTGGATATTTGCCATAGTCCAGGTATTATAATTAAATTTTGCATTATCAGTCAGATCATTAGTTAACATTCTCAAAATGGAAATTTCCGAAATGAGAATAAAAAGAGGTCAATTTAGAGGTTCTCTGACACGATTCAAAACATTTCTATCATCAATCGATAATCAACAATTAAATGAAGAAACCATTTATCAATTATAGAAAAGATTGGAAACAATTGAGCCTATTTTCAAGTTATTTGATGAATTGCAATCACAAATAGAGATCAATCTAGGCGAAGAAGATAATCAAAAGGAAGGAGATCTACGTGAGGAGTTTGAAATATGTTATTATGCATCTATAAGTAAAGCTAGATCAATTATCACTTCATTTCATGATAACAAAATAAGTAATACTAGCATAACTTTCTCAAATACTCAAACGAATATAATTAATGCCAAAGAGAGGATCAACAGAGTATTGTTCAAAATCAAATTCGTTTGAGCAGTGATTCGAATAATAGTAATACTAATAGTAGTGACCGGTCTGATTTACATAAATTAAAATATCATATACGTTTGCCATCTTTTAGTGGATCATATGGTAAATGGCTTGAGTTTCGAGATGCGTTTACTGCTTTAGTGCACAACAACAAATCTATGAATGATATAGAGAAATTCTATTATTTTAAATCATCTTTACAAAATGAGGCCAGCGAAGTCATACAATTTTCAGAAGTAACTTCATCGAACTATCAGATTGCTTGGAAAATTCTCACTGATCGTTTCGAAAACAAGTCTTTGATTATCTTTAACCATATTAAAGCTATTTTTGATTTTCCTGCCATACAAACGGAATGCCATTCCGATCTACGAAAATTATATGACAATGTGACAAAAAAATCTGCAATCATTATAAAATTTACAGGTATTGGTTGACACATGGGATACTATAATCATCTATATAATTGCTTCCAAATTCGATCTAACTACTCGTAGAGAATGGGAATCATTTGATTTTCAAGGTACACTTCCATCTATGAAAGGCAAGAATTTATTTTTGAAAAATAGTTGCGAACTTCTTGAAAAATTAGAATATAATCAAAAGGATTCAATTAAAATGGGAAATACGAAAAAATCTCTATTGAAATCTCACACCCATGTTAGTGTCAATAAACCAAAATGCTATTTCTGTAAAGGGGAACACATAATCTATTATTGTGGCGAATTATTGAAACTTTCTATTCCCTCCAGAATTACAGAAATAAAAAGCTATGTATCAATTGTCTTAGACCAGGGCATTTTGCACATAACTGTACATATTCTCGTTGTAAACAATGTACCTAATCACCATAGTTTGGTTCACATGGAAAATAATGAAAATGACAATCCAACAGAAGGAGAATATTCTGGGAATCAGTGCCAAACTACAACTGAAAATCCAACGGTGACTTCTCATGTGTTCAATAATTTTGTTGATAATCAAGTATTGCTTTCCACGGCTGTGGTTAGAATTAAAGATCATAAGGGACAGTTACAGTTGGCACGAGTACTTCTTGACAATGGTTCACAGAGTTCCTTCATAACTGAGGAGCTATGTCAAAGACTGAACTTGAAAAGATCCCCAACTAATTTGGCTATTAGAGGGGTAGGTCAATCTTTAGCTTATATTCACAATCAAGTATTAGTTGAAATCAAATCTCGTAACAGTCAATTCAAATCTAGTTTTTCCTGTTTTATACTACCAAAAATAACCGAACATCTACCAAATATATTCATCAACATTAGTAATTTAAAACCTTGGGTCTATTAGGTCCTATAATTATACGAGCTAAATTAATTCTCCAACAGTTATGGCAAGTGGGAATTACTTGGGATGAATCTGTTCCACAAAAAAATATATATATATACAATGGCTGAAATTCAAAAAAGATCTAGATATCATCAATCAATTGAAAATCCCAAGATTCATCCGTGATGTTGATTGAATTTCTGTCGAACTTCATGGTTTTTGCGATGCCTCAGAATTTTCCTAGGGGGCATGCATTTATATACGATCCCAAAATAAAACAGGCTATCACAAATCTAGATTACTATGCGCTAAATCTAGAGTTGCACCATTGAAACAAGTATCGTTACCGCGGTTAGAACTTTGTGGTGCAACCTTACTTGCACGTCTTGTTAAAACGGTTTGCAACACTCAAGTTTAAATATTTCAAGAAAATATTTTTGGTGTGATTCCATGATAACATTAGGTTGGAGAAAGGCACCTGCTAGAAATTGGAAAACTTTTGTAGCAAATAGGATTGGTGAAATTCAAATAATAACTGATCCAAGTGATTGGCATCATGTAAGATCTGCCGATATAATTTCTCGAGGTATGCAAGCTAAGGCTATTCTAGAATCAAAACTATGGTGGCAGGGGCCTTCATGACTTTTGGATGACGAGTCTCATTGGAATTCCTCATCAATTAAAGAATATCATTTGGAAAATTCACCGGAAAAACGACTCTTGTCTGCCATTTCCATCAACAATTTGAATTTCAATATTTTTGATTCTTTTTCTTCAATGATAAAATTACAAAGAGTCAGCTTATTGTATACGATATATTTCCAACTCGAGAAAGTTAAAAAACGAACGTCAAAATGGAACATTGACAATGTTTGAATTGAAAAATGCATTGAATGTGTTGATCAAAATCTGCCAACGTCAAAGTTTTCCATTGGAATATGATAAACTCTGGCATAATAAACCTATTGATAAAAAAAGTCAACTTTTATCTCTGAATCCATTTCTTGACGATGAGTCTATTATAAGAGTAGGAGGCAGACTACACAACTCTGTATATAATTTTGCTAAAAAGCATCCAATTATTTTATCTCCAAAACGTAAATTAACTAGTCCCATTATCAGATGTGCATAAAAGGCTTTTACATTGTGGTCCCCAACAATTGTTGTTCTCTATAAGAGAAGGATATTGGCCACTATGTGGTCGAAGTACTTCGAGGAAAATAACTCGTAGTTGTGTGACTTGCTTTCGAGCGAAACCAGTCCCGGAACAATATTTAATGGGTAAATTGCCAAAATTTTGGGTTACACAAAATTCCCCTTTTTCTAGTGTAGGTATTGACTACGCTGGTCCCATTTTGATTAAAGATAGGAAATTAAGAGGAGCAAGGATGATAAAAGTTTATATATGTATATTTATATGTATGTCCACTAACGCAATGCATATAGATCTCATTACCGATTTATCATCAGAAGCATTTTTGGCAACACTTAGACGTTTTATAGCTAGAACCTAGTCAGCTCTTTTCAGATAATGGCTCTACTTTCATTGGAGCTAATACAGAATTGAAGGAATTTTATTCCTCTCTTCGGTCTTCTTTCGATGCAATAACAAATACGTTGTCAAAAGACAATATTTCATGGCATTTTATACCAGCTAGGTCACCCAATTTTGGTGGTTTTTGGAAAGCGGGTGTAAAAAGAATAAAATATCATTTGAAGCGAGTTGTCGGTAATTTGCAAATGACTTATGAAGACCTTCTTACAGTACTAACTCAGATTTAATGCATAATTAATTCAAAACCCTTGACACCAGCCCATTTTTTGATCGGAAAAACAATGACAGCTATTCCCAATCAACCTCTGCTTGACATCAAAGAATCTCGACTGAACAAATATCAAAAGATGCAGCAAGTCTTGCAGCACTTCTGGAATAGATGGCATCTGGAGTATATTTCCGAATTACAAGAAAGGATGAAATGGAGATCAAATGTCGCAACTCTACTGAAAATTGGCAGTTTGGTACTACTAAAAGAAGAAAATCAAACACCCCTGAAGTGGAAGATGGGACGAGTAATTAGTATCCACCCTGGCATCGACAGTGTTGTTCGTGTGGCAACAATCAGACTATCTGATGGCAATGAAGTTCAGCGAACAGTTACTAAGCTTTGTGTTCTGCCAATAGAAAGTGAATGACATTTTAAAATACCTATTTGTTTCTTCAAAGACTACATCAATTTTTTTTCTTATTTTGAAAGTTTTTTAGCCCTTTCAAGGCGGGCAGTATGTTAGGTACTTTAGTTCAATTTGTTTGTTTCTGGTAAAAGGAAAGATGATATGAGTTGTCATAGAAACCATATAACAATTTTAATAGGAATCAAGGAAATAAATGTTTGAAAAGAAAATCAATTCCTTTAAGTTTTCAATTACAATTTGATTCCAAAAAAGAAGTATTTACAGTCCACATCCTACAATATTTAATAACTATGGGAATGAAGAATACATTGTTACAGCCCTTGCACACTTCCTTCATAGTGTATATGTTACAGCTGAAGAAAATTACCTAGATATACAGTCGTGTGTCTCACTTCTCATGGAAACACCCCCGTACCTTCCATAATTATTGGAGTAGAATTCTGACATTTTCACCATCGTTAGATATACCGATGATGAGTCCAAATCTCTTCTGGGGTTAACCTGAGTGATATATACACTGCGCGCCAGGGGCGATGCATATATACCGATTTTTGCGAAAAATAATATTAGGGGCAAGATGGGGTCAAAATTCCTACGGATTCGTGATCAGGACATCAACTTCAGTAACAATCCACATTTTCGCTAAACAAATTTCAGTTCTGAAAAATTCGAATTTGTCTCACGTCTCATGGAAACACCCCCGTTCTTCCGTAATTAATGGAGTAGAATTCTGAAATTTTCAAGATCGTTAGATATACTGAGGATGAGTCTAAATCTCTTCTGGGGTTAACCTGAGTGATAACTATGATATACAAGCTTCTGAAAAAAAAATTTTTAGGTACCTACCTATACGACAATTTAAATTGGGAAAAAACAAGTGGATCATATTTGTGCCAACTTGAATAAAGCATACTATGCCATAAAGCAGTTGAAATCCAGTTTGGATAAACCTGGCTTACTCAACATATATTATGCCATGGTCTACTCTCATCTAAGTTTAAATGTTATGGCCTGGGGCAGGGCAAGGGATTTTTCCAGAATTTTCTTAGCGCAGAAACGCGTCATAAGGCTAATCTTCAATATGGACTTCCGAGATAGCGGTCGGCCCGTTTTTATAGATGAAAAAATATTGACAGCCTCTTCTATCTTCATCCTCAAATGTATTATGTTTTGTCAGACAAAACCCCAAATTATATGAGAAGACTGCTACAGAACGCAGTCATAATACAAGAAATGGTGATCTTTTGAGAATCCCACAACATCAAATGTCAAATTATAAAAAATCCCCTCATTATAATGCCATTACTTGCTTCAATAAGTTACCAAATGTAGTCAAAAGAATCAGAAGTGATAAGATATTCCATGATTGTATTAAAAAATTTCTTTTAGAGAAATGCTATTATAGTTATCAAGATTTCCTAACTGACAATCTCACAAATAATTTCAATCACAGTGTTCCCAATCTTAATTATTTTATTTGTTTTTTTTTTATTAATTTTTTAAAACTGACTTACATTTACCAAGTGTATCAAAAACGGTGAATAAAAATTATTATTATTATTATTATTATATATACACTGCGCGCCAGGGGCGATGGATATGCCGATTTTTGCGAAAAATAATATTAGGGCGCAAGAAAGTCCAAAAATCTTACGGATTCGTGATCAGGACATCAACTTTAGTAACAATCCATATTTTCGCTGTAAAATTTTCATTTCTGAAAAATCCGAATTTATCTGGAAACATCCCCGTATCTAGAAAATTTCAGAATTCCACTCCAATAATTACGGAAGATAATGAGAAATGAGACAAATTCGAATTTTTCAGAACTTAAAATTTTACAGCGAAAATATGGTTTGTTATCAAATATGATGTCCTGATTAAGGATGCGCAAGAATTTTGAGGCTAACTTGCATTCTAATATTATTTTTCGCAAAAATCGTTCTATCCATCGCCCCTGGCGCGCAGTGTATTTCACTCAGGTTAACCCCAGAAGAGATTCAGACTCATCCTTAGTATATCTAAGGATCGTGAAAATTTCAGAATTCTACTCCAATAATTACGGAAGATAAGGGGGTGTTTCCATGAGAAGTGAGACAAATTCGGATTTTTTAGAACTGAATTTTTTTTAGCGAAAATATGAATTGTTACTGAAGTGGATGTCCTGATCACGAATCCGTAAGAATTTTGAGCCCATCTTGCCCCCTAATATTATTTTTCGCAAAAATCGGTATATCCATCGCCTCTGGCGCGCAGTGTATGTCACTCAGGTTAACCTCATAAGAGATTTGGGTTCATCATCGGTATATCTAACAATCGTGGAAATTTCAGAATTCTACTCCAATGATTACGGAAGATACGGGGGTGTTTCCATGAGAAGTGAGACACACTGTATATCTAGGTAATTTTCTTCAGCTGTAACATATACACTATGAAGGAAGTGTGCAAGATCTGTAACAATGTATTCTTCATTCCCATAGTTTAGCGTCTATCCTGGTAAATGTGTACCAATTATTTACTGAAATCTGCCACCAGTATTGAAGTTTCAAAACATTAAAAAAAAAACTCAAATAAAACCAATTGGGTTTTATGGATTTCCAGCTATGTGATAAACGACCGTACAAATGTTTTTGTGAAACCACTTGTTAGTGGTTTCACAAAAGTTATTTTCAATTTATTTCTGAAAATCACAACTTTTTCTTATTTGTGGAGAAGATCCAAAATATGTCCAATTTTCAGATGTGGTTCTATTAATGAAATTACAAATAATCTTGCAATCACTTTATTGTCTCATGATCACTAAACCATTTCAAAAGTCAGTAGAAGCAATTACTACTTGATGCAATGTGAACTATTTTATACGCACTATTGTAATATTTTTAGCTGTCCTGCAAGTTGGTGTATTCCTGTTTGGACAATAAAGGATTTATTTATTTACTGGGATTGGACTTAAACCGCACGTTACTAGCAGCAGAATTATCACAGAAAGCTAAACAATCTTTGAGGATGGGTGTTTTGAAGAAAAATCTTTTTTCGGCAACCATCCGGGATGTTTCCACTTCCCGGACGCTTTTTCTTTGAGAAAGTAGCATTTTCCGGCCTAGTCCGGGAAGTACGTACTTCCCGGACTAGGCCGGGAAGAATCACGTCGTTGTTGTCATTGTAAATATGAAAATCTTGGTAGGTATGGTTTTGATAAATGCAGTTGATCATTACCATAGCAACGAAATAACGGCTGACAGTGATTGTTTCAACATTTCAGTTTTTTTAGTAAACGATTCTATATATAAATATATTCTACAAATAGAGTACGATTTGTAAGGTAAGTCTTGAGGAATTTGAGAAAATTATGATCAAATCCATAGATGTCCAGTTTTTTCAATAATGTAGAATGATCAAGCTTGTCAAAGTTCTTCAAAGAGTAAAACACATTAGATTGGTGAGGGTATAGCGCTTATCAGTGAATAAAAGTGGTTCTTGGGAAAAATTCAATTGTTTATTGAGGTTTCGAAGACCTTTTAGAAACCCAATGGTAAAATGATTTTATGATAATTTGTAATTTTATTGATAAAACTACATCTTAAAATTGTACATTTTTTGTATCTACTCCACAAAAAAGGAAAAGTAGATACATTTAAAATCACTTGGAAGTGGATTGGCAAATACATGTATGTTCACTTATCACATAGCTGGAAAGGCCATCAAGACTGCAAGTTGGTTTGGATTTGAGTTTTTTTAATGCTTTTGAATATTGGTGATAGATTTCAGAGAAAGAATTGTATTATTTTCGTGAGCTGTAAACTATATACAGTATGAAGGAAGTTTCCAAAGGTTGTAACAATGTGTTGCGGAGAACTGTATTAATCGTTTTCATAGTTTAGCTCTCCACATATTCTAGATGTTCCTTTTGTATCTTGAATAAATAACCAGAACTTTGCAGAATCTTGTTGTTATATAACATATTGTTATGGGTAACGTTAATTGTGGTCACAATATACCTACCAAAACTTCGCTGTTTGGCGGTTCTCAAAATTTTGACGAATTTGACAAAACAAATTTTTTTGAACCCTGCAATTCGTATTTAAAATGCATCATACACTCGTCATTCACGGATGTGCAAGAGTTTATATATATATATATATATATATATATATATATATATATATATATATATATATATATATATGTTATATGCAAGATAACTAGTGGCCATCCCAGGAGTATCAGGTTACCTTCCAGGAAACTGCTGACTTGCTATCTTCCGAGGGTCATCACATCCGCTCTCAGAAACTGAATACAGATAATATTTCGCTGGTCTAGGCAGCGTCACAATTTTTCTAATATTATGAATCATCATTAGTTACTAGTTGTTTTCAGACACTCCAGTCGAGTAGTTTTAATTGTATTATTATTGTATCATTATATTTTCCAAATAAAGTTCTATACTCCTTTTTGAAGTAGTAATTGTTTTTAAAAAGTCTTTAGTGAAAAGTGAGATATAACAATTGGCGCAGTCAGGATCCTTCAACTCCTGCGGAACACGGAAAACCTAACCGAAGGAGGTGGATCCCAATCCTTCAAAGGAAAAAGAACCTGCACGAAGCTCATTGGACACTTCAAGCAACAAACAACACCAAAGGACCACGGAAGGACGGTCTCTTCAACGAAAGAAGAACACGCGAACGCTAACTTCCATCGGAGCAACGCTTGTGAAGCCGGATTGCATCCTCCGCATGGACATTCTTTGGTAAGAAAATATAAGAATCATCTCGTTTATTTTCAATATTCAATTGATTTCAATTTGAACCAGTTCTATTATCAACTCATCCACTATGCCTACAACGCCTCCAAATACCACAACTGAAGTTGAACCCTAGAGATTAAATGAAATATTTTCAATAATTCCGGAGTATGACGGTGATCAAATATTTTTAAATACTTTCATCCATGCGTGTAACACTGCTTACCGTATGGCCATACAAGATCAAAGAACATTGGTAATCTTGCACATCAAAAATAAATTAAAAGGGAAAGCGGCAGAATTAATAAGTACTCAAAATCCCCATACCTGGGATGAAATTAGATTACTTTTAAATCAATACTTTGGTGATACTCGTGATTTAACCTCATTGATACAAGATCTCCAAAGAATTCACCAACTACCTGGCGAATCACCTCTGACTTTCATAAATAGATTACAAACACATAATGCAAAAATGCACGCTACAATTCAGAAACAAAATCTTACTCCCGATCAAAAAACATCTCAAAGTTCACTCATTGAAACCATGACATTGAATACCCTTTTGACTGGTTTAGAACCTCGAATTGGACTACTTATTAGAGCAGGTAACCCTACGGACATACTAACTGCAACACAGAGAATACGAAGGGAAATGCAATTGAATTATTTTGAACAGCAAAAACCTACATCGAATAGAAACCCAAATACGCATTCTAACCAAGCAAGAAAAATGAATTCAAATCCCAATCAACAAAAATTTTTTAAACGTCAAGGCCATGTTTTAAATGAATGTCGTACAAGACAATCTCAACAACCGCAACAAAATTTCCAAAGGCCAAATTTTCTCCAACAAAAACGAACTTCCAACAGAATCCCAGATTCTATCAAAACTTCAGACCTAATCAACCAAATCAACCAAATCAATCAAATCAACCAAATCAATCAAATCAACCAAATCAATCAAACAATCAGAATCAATCCCAATTCAGACCACCAATAATCAGGCCAAATCCTAATTTCAATCAACAAAGGCCTTCCAACAAAGCCATCCAACAAAACCCGAATTTTAACAAATTCAGTTCTCAGCGAACTCACCACCTGAATACACGAAACCCCAGTGCTGATAATTATACCGATAATTATCAAGAATACCAATATTCCACTAACGATAATTACACAGATGAATATCAAAATTCCCAAAATTTTGGTGCTGAAAGTTATACCGATAATTATCAGGAATACCAGTCAAATATTTCCGATCATACTAATGATCAGTATGCTTTTGGATATTCGGAAACTCAACCGAATCAATACGAAAATTTTCAGGATTTTCCAATAGGCCCAATATCTTTCGATCCACCGATCAATCAATCGATAGATCCCACTCTAGAGCTCCAAGCCCAAGTGCAAGCCCTGAATATATCAGACAATCTCAACCCAAACTTGAACTTCCCCGAACAAATGTTCCTATAACTCAATCACTCACAATCAATTCCAAAAACTTGTATTGTATCATGGACGCAACCAATACCTATAAAATACTTATCGATACCGGTGCTGGTCTATCAATCTTCAAGCCAAAAACAGTTCTAAATTATTCTAATAGATCCCATGAAAATGTGGTGATACAAGGTATCACAGATAAAAAAATCATCATTTCTGAATCAGTAATGATACCCTTTTGTATAGGTAATCCTCACACCACACTTATGCAGTCAGTCTTTGTCTTGCAGAAAAGAGCCATCAGATATCTTTGTAAGGCCAAGAGGCAAGATTCATGTAAACCCCTCTTTCTTGAGCATAAAATACTAACAGTCATTTCAATATATATAATGGAAACAGTGAACATAATCCACAAGAACAGAGCTAATTATGAAGTCACAAACACTGCATATTCAACACGTCAAGCTAACCAACTCAGGCTTCCAATACCCAATTCAACTTTGACACATAACTCACTTATATATAATGGTATTAAGATGTACAATAAACTCCCGCTAAAAATTAAAGAAACAACATCGCTAAAACTATTAAAAAAAAAACAAAAAGCATATTGATTGATAAATCCTATTATAATCTACAAGATTACTTTAATGACACACTGTGATATCCTAGTTTATTAAGTATACCAATCTTTTCATCTTTTTATATTATCTGTTTAATCTATATTATTTATGTTCTTTTATTGTATTATATTACATTTTATTAATGTTATTGTGAAAACTTAACTATTACAATAGTTGTCTGTTATAATTTTGAAATAAGCTGTACAAAATTTGTAAATTGACTGATTATTGATAATCTTACTGTATAACATTGTGTTTGTTAACAAGAGATAACTCTTAGCAACAATAAACATATTCTCTCTCTCAAATGGAAATATCGTACTCACTAACGATAAATGGACTATACTTGTAAATAAAAACATTTCCGTATTCAAAAATGCGTACGAAAATAACCGTAGAATTCTAGAAACTCTCATAAACACAATACAATTCACAGGACATAAAATGTACGAATTTCGATCCGAGGTAAAAACCTATATTAGCCTTCTCACCCAAATTTCAAATTCTATTGAACAGAAATTGGAAGAAACTATTTCAGATACTAAACGATATAAAAGAGGCCTGATCGACGGTATAGGAAGTATATTCAAAACAATCACTGGCAATTTAGATGCCGCTGACGGCGAATACTATACCAACTGTATTAATAGGTTGAATAACGATGAACACCAATTATTAAAGAACCAAATTTCAGTAACCACATCAGTTATCCAAAATTTCAATGCCACCATTCGCAAATTGTCGATGAGAAGACTTTCAATGACGATATTAAAATTATAGAAAATACTATCAATCGATGGACCGATAGAATTAGTCACGTTGAAACAAAACTGAAATTTATCAATATCTGCGAAAAACTAATGAAAAGCTTTCTATTCCTCGAAGAAAATATTGATGATATGTTAGATTCAATTACCTTTGCACGTTTGAATATAATTCATTCTTCAATCATTACACCCGACCATTTGATTACCGCCTTACAGAAAATTCCTCAAAACCTACGGAAAAACAATCTCCCACTCCAACCAAAACTTTCCAAAATAGCACAATACCTTGAAATCATAGAATTAGAAGGGAATTGGTTTGGAAACCAATTCGAACTTAGTCTTTATCCTAAAAATTCTTCTTACAGAACCACAAATTTACACCCTGTACCAACTGTACCCAATTCCAATATATGATAATAGAACTGGCCTCCATTACATTATCTCAATTTCTCAAAAATTCATCGCGAAAGATGATGATTCTTTAATGTTCATACCTGTGACAGACTTGAAAACGTGTAAACCGCTTTTTCATAGAACTGAATTGTGCTCCGATAGGTTCGCATATCCAATAGACTATAACTCTATTTGTGAAGCCCAAATTTTCAAAAGTTTCAAAAACATTCCGCGAAACTGTCAAAGTTCTTCGATTTTTAGCCAAGGTTATTGTCGTCGTCGTCTTCTGGTTAATGGGTTTCGTCCGTAGACATATGCCCAGCTTCTTGTTGAATATTTAAAATAGGAGGAGAATATACACTGAAGTACGTCTGGGAGATCCCATCTTCTCCTTCATTGTATAATCCTAGGGCAAAGGGTTAGTAAATAGGGGGTGAACATATAGAATAAAGAAGAAATAACAAAGGTATAACTTTTCTCGCTCGGGGGCAACGGCCGAGCATTTCACACTAAGAAATGTTGCCTCGGTAGATAGTAAAAGAGCCCAGGTAAATATAGATAGGGATTTGGGTTATTATTATATACTGATATTCACAAATATACATGCATGTATACATTTTTTTTTATTTTTTTTTTATTTTTTTTATAATTTTTTTTTTAATATTAGACTTATAGTGGAATTGAATGTTTATTTAGGAATGTTATAATTATCTGGCAAGTCTTAATTGTTAGATTTTGCAGTAAAGATATGATATTGATGGGTGTTGGTATTTGATTTATCGCTAGGGTTTGATATAGATTTTCCTGGGCATGTAATATGGGGCATTCTAATAATATGTGTTGTAAGTCTCCAATTTCTCCACAATCACATTGAGGATTTGGTTTGATACCTGGTCTGTGGAGGTGCTGTGGGGTGAGGCAATGTCCTGTTCTTGCCCTGATAAAAGTTGTGAGGTGTCGCCTATCTTTAAATGGGAATTTCAAAAACCATGGCTGTTTTTGATAGGATTGTTCAATTAGTCCATAGAATGTTGGTTTATTTTCTATTGTTTCGCTCCAATTAGTAGTCCAGTTTATCCATATATTTTTTTTAATGACCGGTAGGAAATTGTACTTATTTAGTTCTATACTCATGGGAATATTTAAATTTTTGCATATGTTTGCTAAAATTGCTTCTGATTACCATGTATGCCCAAATGTCCTGGAATCCACGCTAAATATATCTCCCTATCTGTCTGTTGCATGTCTATAATCATTTGTTTCGTTAGGAAGCTTATGTGATCCCTTTTCTTGTGGAATATTGATTGGGATATTTTTTGTATGGCTGATTTCGAGTCTGAAAATATGATTATTTTATTTTGTTCTGTTTCCAAACATTGTTAATCCCTTGTGTATGGCTATGATTTCAACTGTGCAGATTTGAGTATATGTTGGTAAATTTTCGGAATATGAAATATTTAATTTGGGGATATATACTCCATATCCTGATCTATGAGAGTTTGGATCAAATGATCCATCAGTGAAAACCCACGTGAAATCTGAGAATGTTTCTGAAATTTGTAATAAGCATTCTTCATTGTTGGCTATATCATTTCGGTCCTTATTCATGTTATATGTGGGTATCTGTATCAGTTGATTTTCTTAACTATAATAATGACATGGGAGTATATCATGTTGATATAGATTTCCCTGATATACTTGCAAACTTTCATATGCTTTGACATAATACGGTTGTTCTCTTCTGGACCAAAATCCCCTTCTACTCCTGCATTGTTCCGCTAGTTGGGATATTAGGGAAATAATTGGTTGATTGTTATATGGGAGTTTATTTAATATGAATTTACTACTTAACCATTGTCTTCTTGTATCAAGAGAGGGTTCTGCACATTCTGCCATAAGAGCTACTATTGGAGTAGATTTCATACCCCCTGTCACTAGGCGTAAGGCTTGATATTGGATTCTGTCTAATTTGTTGAGATTCGTTTTGCTACAGGGTTTGAGTAGATGTCCTCCATAATCTAGAGAGATCTTACTAAGCCTTTGTACAAGAGCATGAGCGTTTGAGGATCTGCCCCCCACCAGGTACGACAGACTGACCTCATTACATTTATTGCTTTGGATGCTTTTATTACGGTATGTTCCATTTGGGGAGCCCAATTCAGGGTGGAAGTAATGATAACCCCCAGATATTTTGTGTGACTGTGATATGGAATGATTTGATTGTCAATATGAATAGGTGGATTTATTTGACGAGATACGCCTTTTCTGAATAAAATTGCTGTTGATTTATTGGTTGCTAGATTAAAATTATATGTGTTGAGCCAATTTTTTAATTTGAGTAAGGCCATGTTCATTTCATGTGCTAATGTTGGGATTGAGAGCCCTTGAATTAATAATACTATATCATCTACATACTATACAACTTGAATGTTATTAATGAAAAGGGAATGTAGTGAATTTGTATAAATGTTAAATAGTGTGGGACTTAATGTAGACCCTTGTTGAAGTCCAAGGGATGTGCTTTGTGGGCCGTGTATATTACCCTCTTTATCTTTGACATATATATTTCTATTTATTAGAAACTGTAGAGCTAAATTGCTAAGTTGATTTGGAATTTCTAACTTTGTCATTTCTACGTATAACTGATACATATTCACTGTATCATAAGCTGATTTAAGATCTAGGAACACCGCCAATGTGTAAATATTTTTACTCAAACCGTTATATATGTAGGTTGTTGTATATATCAGAGCATCCTGGCAACCCATGTTTCGTCTGAATCCAAATTGTAATGATGGTAATTTCCTACTATGTTCTAAAGCCCATTCAAGTCTGATTTTTATTATATTTTCTAGTACTTTACCCAGGCATGAAGACAATGCTATGGCCCTATAATTTTCCGGAAGAGTAGAGTCCCTACCATGCTTTGATATTGGTAGTATAAGTATATCTTTCCATTGTTAGGTTAAGTGTAAGAGTAGCAATAGCTAAACTTCGCCTACTTTGTACCAAAGAAAATAAAGACGATTTATTATTATTATTATTGTTCTGGGATTGAGTTTCCTTTCAGATATTTATTATATAATATAATAATTTTTTCCAATGATTCTATCGAGAGATTTTGTATCATACTGTATGATACATTGTCTAATCCTGTTGCTTTCTCTTGTGTTTTTTGAAAGTACATTTTGTAATTCCAATAATGTAATTTTGTCTACTACTGTATCATCCTGTATAGAATGAAATACTGGCATATTGGCATTACTTGTTAGATTATTCATGATGCATCTTGTGATGTTTTTATTAGGCAATATTATTTTTTGAGATGATTGTGTATTGGAGAATTTTTTAATAGTTGACCATATCTGGGTAAGTGGGGTTTCCCTATTCAATGTTGAGCAGTATTCTTTAAATTTAGTTTTTTTAATACTATTCAATTTTTTTTTCTAAGCTGGGATTATCTCTAAAAATTTTCAGTGCTTCTTTCCTTTTTTTTTATTTCCCTAGAGCAAGTTTCATCCCACCAAGGGACTGTTTGTTTATGTGGAGAATTTGTTGGGGATGAGATTGGAATAGATGCTTCACTGGCTTCTTCTAGAATTTCATATATTTGCAAATATGTTGGATCTGTCAATTTTCCTATTTGTTGGGTAGTGAATTCATTATATGAAGTCCAATTTGCACTTCTGAAAATCTTTCGAGGTGTTCGAACTATATCCTTTCGGCAACTTACCGAAATTTCACAAATGGTTGGAAAGTGATCACTCATACCACAGTATTGTATAACATTCCAAGAACATCTAGGGGCTATAACGTTTGTGATTAAAGCTATATCGACTGCAGAAATATTTTGTGTAGGGGGAGTTAAATGGGTTGGAGTGTTATCATTCAAGAGGACTAAATCGAATTCATCTATTGTTAATTTTATAATACGTCCGTTATAATTAGTGCTAGAACTGCCCCACATCGGATGTTGGCCATTAAGGTCTCCCATTATTAGATATGGATTATTCGGTTCTTCACAGATAAGTTTCAAAATATCAAAACTAAGATTTAAGTTGGGGGATTATATATATTTATAATGGAAAAATTGAAATTAGGTAGATAAACACATTGAAATTGGAATCTGTCAGTAAAGTTTGGAAATATTATTTGTTGTTTGGTATATTCTATATTTGAGTTGATGATTGTTGCTATTCCGCCTTTACCATCTTGACGGTCCATTCGTTCTATATTATAATTAGGTATATTTAAATTGAAATTTGTGGTGGGCCAGGTTTCATTTAGTAGTATGATATCAGGATTGTGATCATTTATTAGAATTAATAAGTTATATCTATTACTATTCACACTATAGATATTCCATTGAATTACTTTCAATGAGGGATTAGTATTCTTCCATTGATTCTGCATCTTTATTTGCTAATGTATTTATAAGGATAGTTACGTATTTTTCTTTGTCTTGTTGATTCATATTACCAAGATACTCGATTGAAGGAGTCCGGCATTTCAATTGTTGGGTTATCATTTAAATGGGATTGTATTTCAATTATTGGATTTTTACTGGAATGAGATTGTCTGGGTGTATGGGGGTTACGTGGTGGACCTGGTTGGTATCTGGGGCTATCATATATGAGTATATTATCGTTACCTGGAGATTTAGGATGAGAATACAAACATTCATTGTGGGCCCTGGGGGGTGAATCTGCTCTACGCTTTCTTATTTCATTGTCTTGTTTTGTTTTTTGGCTATATGATATATAATTAGGATTATTGTTATATCCAATTTCCAAAATTATGGAAAAAGCAATGTACATAAGGCTGATAATTTTTTTTGATAAATATAAATTATTATCACCACATCAACATGGGTTTCGAGCGGGCCTGTCAACCGAAACTGCATCAACTGATTTAATACAAAATATTCACGAAATTCTAGATAAAGACTCCCTTGCAGTTGCAATATTTTTCGATTTGTCAATTTGTCAATTTGTCCATTTTTCTTGAAGACGAAACTCCATGCAATGGGAGTGAGAGGCTCCATCAATGACTGGTTAATATCTTTCACACTAAATCGTCGTATCGTTGTTGATATCAACAACACATACTCAAGCGAACAAACCATTGAACTGGGAACGCCTCAGGGCAGTGTTCTGGGGCCGCTGCTGTTCTTGGTATATATAAACGACTTGCCGGAATTTTTCGAGGAGAGCAGGCCATTCATATATGCTGATGACACGGCGGTGATAGTCTCAGGAAACTCATATGATGAGGTTACCCACAGAGTTGAAATAGCAATCAGCCAGTTTTCGTTATGGTGCAAAATTAACCACCTTGTTGTTAACCTGAAAAAAACCAGCTATATGGAATTCACAGGCAAATACAAATCACCTACCATTGATCCAAGTATACCATTTGGCAACACAAATATACAGGCTGTCAACTCTTTCAACTTTCTGGGAACTCTAGTTGATTCGAAATTATCTTGGAATGACCAAATAAATCACCTTTGTAACAAGCTCCATAAAACGTATTTTGCTATATTCTCTCTCAAAAAATATCTCAATGTTCAAGGTCTGATCAACGTCTACTATGCACTAGCATTCTCAACAATAAGTTATAATATAATTTCCTGGGGCCAAGCCACGGAGATAACTAGAGTCTTCACCCTACAAAAGCGCATTATTCGTCTAATTTTCAACTTAAAGTATCAAGACTCCTGTAGAAACCACTTCAAGCAACATCGAATATTGACAGTGGTCAGTATTTACATATTGAAAATATTGTGTCATATCCACAAAAGCAAACACCATCTAAAAAGTGCTCGGAAATTCACAAATACAATACTAGAAATCAAAATAATATTTACATGGAGAAGTTTCATCATATGGAGTACAAAAAATCTCCGAAATTTAGCGGGAGTCATCTCTACAACTTACTGCCTGAATCACTAACAAATCAATCTCTGAAAAGATTCAAGACTGATCTTAAAAAAATTCTATCCTCAAATAGTTTCTACGACGTTTCCGAATTTCAATTATACTTAATATCCATAAAATGATTACCATTCTACTGTTCACTTTAAATTTCAACTGTGTCATGGCTATTGTATTTGTAACTAACTGTACATAATATTGCATCTGTCTCTAACCAGCCATAAATTTGAAAAACTCTAATGACTTTCTAAAAAAAAAAAAAAAAAGCTATTGTATTTGTAACTAACTATAATATTGTATGTTTTTTTTTTCTTGTTTTTAAATTCAGATGACGAACCTACATGTAACATGGCAGAAAGGTAATAAATAATCTATCTATCTATCTCATTGAGTCTTATTTGTCTGTTCTGTAGGCTTGGATTATTATTTATATTTGGAAAATCAGTTGTTCTATAATTATATCTTTCTGGTTTTTTGGTAGACGTTCACTTGCATCATAAAATGAGAGATGATCATAGGTCATATAATGGCGTATACGATTTTGACGTTCAAATTCTGGGCATTGTTTACTTACAGATTGATGTTCTCCACTTTGGCAGTGACGGCATTTGGTTGGATTGGGGCACTGGACTGTTGTATCATGAATTTTTGTACAATTCTGACATATTGCTTTGCTACGGCATTGTTTTTTGGTGTGACCATAAAGGAGACATTGGTAGCATTGGATAACTGGTAAGCGATATTCTTTGAGAATATATTTCTATTTCTGTTGGTAGTTTTTTCCCTGTAAAAGTTAAACAAACAGTGCTTGAGGGAACATACGTTGTTACTCCTTCTACAATTTTTTTCCGATTCAATCTCCTAGCGTTGATTACCTTACAATTCACCAGTTTTGTATTTGTGTTATCTAGTATTTATTTTTCTGTTACATCTTCATCCATATTCTTATAAAACCTTTGCAGGTAATATTATTTCCCGGAATGAAACATTCCAAGCCTTTGGATTTTATGATTTCGCTATTTAGGAAACTGTTTGCTGCACTAAAGGTTTTGAATTCCACACTCATTCAATTTCGGCCCTTGCGTTTGAGTTTTTTCAATTTGCCAATTTTTAAGTTATAGATCAGTTTGGCTAATGATAATTGGTGTAGATTTCCAATGTTAGATGTTCCGTCTGTATTATCCTTTTGAGTTTGTATATACACCTTATATGGTCCTGGATTTGTGTATGAATATAGTAGTTGATGTGAATTCCTCAATTATTTACCGGAGTTTATTTGTGTTTCTTTATCGGGGGGGGGGGCTTTCCCCCCGACTCTTGTGTCATGTTTGACGCTCTGTTTAATTTAATATATCACGATCTTCGCTAAAATATTATAATTAAATATACTATAAGATCTCACAAATGGGGGAAAGGGAATAATTTGGTAAAGGGATGTTAGTATATGCACTAAATATTTTTAGATTTCGCTAGATTTCTTCTTTGAGGTTATAGCTCGCGTCCACCTTCAGCGATCACCACTCTCGAAAAAAAACTAGCCAAGGTTATAACATTCAAAAACTCGAAACCAATCTATGGCTAGTGATCCTTTCTGAACCTTTACAAGTGACCGTGAATTGTCCCAATATGAACACTAAGACTGAAATTATTTATAAGAATTCAATCGTGAAACTCGAGATTGAATGTAGTGCGTTTATTGGAATAACAAAGATCCAGGCAAATTCTCAAGGATCGAAAAAATCGAACGTCACCCACGGCACCCATCCAGTTGTAATACCATACGAGTGTTGTGTGGATATTGCAGAAAAATCGAAACTGCCGAAACTGAAGCCCCTCAAATTGAACGATCTGAATGTTGATGACTTGGACGTTGCCAAACACAAGCTGGATTCATATTCAAAAAGCCTAGATGACCTGATTCAACAACCTTTCGTCGAGTAGAACATATCATGGTTCACCTCCTTCACCAAGTCCGGTCCTGCTAAGTATACGGACGACACTGCGTCAAATCGCTTGAAGTAAAAAAGCGTACTAAAGTTAATTTTTCAAACTCTTGAAGGTCTTGTACCTAAAAGGTGTAAGAAAAACAACCCATCTGTCCACCACATTGGAGGCAGCCCCAGCATCCACGGCTGAAGACCTTTCTCCAACCCCTGGGATCACCGTTAGGCCCATTGGTAATTGCGATCTGGCATCGAAAAAATCGGTGCTTCTGGGGATCGGCTCTCGAGAGAGAGCCGATCTACTAGAAGTACTGGGGACTTTGCTGGCCTCAATTGGCGAAGATCTAGTGAGAATACCAATTATTAGTTCGCTGATGAAAGCCAAAAACGACGTCGGAACATGTGACAATGTGCCTGCCACGAAAAGACAGAAACCAAACCCTTATCCACCCCTGCCAGTTCCCAGAGGTATTGTAAAACCTCAATCTACTTCTCAAGTAATGCGAAGAAGCTGTAGATCAGCAATACCTAGTACATCAGCTTGTAAAAATGATAAAACTATTGCTATTTCTGATAGATTTGATCAACTGTCAAATATGACGGAGGATGACATGAACGTCACCCAGCTCGATAATTTCTCGAATCCAGGGGCGGACTCAGGTCCTGCGCGTATTGCGAATGCGGGTACAGAAAACGAAAACAACAAAATTCAAAATTGTACAGAGGGCCAAAGTAACCTTTCTGGATGAAAATTATGACAAAATTACACCGACAGATGACGTCAACATGGAATCAACCAACATGACGGACCAACCACCAACGGAAATGACTCCACGCACGATACAAAAACAAAATATGCCCCCTATCACTGTTAGGGATAAAAATAAGTGGGCCACAGTGAATTCGTTATTCAAATCAAATAACATTAAATTCGATAAGCTGGCAAAGAATGTCTATGACGGCATCAACATTTTTCCAAATTCATCAGATGACTATCGCAAAATCTCTAGTATTTTCAGATGTAGTTCAATGTCCAGCGTGGCTTTAGCCGGGGAAGTAGTTGTTTTCTGTTAGACATTCACAAAAAATAACTTCATTTTAATCGTGGATTTTTCAATTCACAAAAAAATCTTTCCATCAATATACAATTGAGAATGTTTCCCTTTTCAAAAAAAAATCCCATATCATACATATAGTCTTCCTGAAGATAAAAAGCTCAGGGTCGTATTCAGGGGCGTCCCAGAGTTTCTAACATGTGATGATATTAAAGCCGAGCTGACTGAGAGGGGGTTCGCCCCGGAGTCAGTGGCTCGACCCCATAAATTAAATGGGGGAGAAAAAGGCTCTGCCCCTAATTCTCGTTATTATTGATAAAGAGCAGAGAGACATTTTTAATATCAAAGACATTCTCAATGTCCGTATGACAGCTGAGCCGCAGAGGCCCAGGGCTTCTGTGGGTCAGTGTCACAGATGTCAGAAGTTCGGCCACTGTCAGCTGAACTGCAGTGCCGTCCCCGCCTGCGTCAAATGTGGGAAAAATCATATCACTAAGGATTGTCAAAAACCTAGAAATGAAAAGGCAACGTGTGCGAACTGCAGTGGGGAGCACACTGCGAATTATAGAGGATGTCCTAGATGTCCTCGAATAAGGCGTAGGGTGAACCCCACGGGCACCGATCATCACAATCCCAGATATTTCCCCGCAAACTCGGGAAGGACACAGGCGGGGGTGTCATATGCAGCGGCAACCCGTGACAACTTCCCAGCCAGCTCAAATTAACAGCCCCAGTGACATTCTTTCCACTTTAGATCAAATGAGGGCGCTGTTTGCACAGTTCGCTGAAGCTGCTGCAGTATTTTCACAGGGTTTTGATCCCTGGTGAAAGGCAGCTTCCGAATTTCATCAAAGCAGTGAGTTGAAATTGTAACGGACTTCTTCAGAATAGACTTGAGTTTCAAGAGTTTCTTGTAGATAACAACATTGATGTTGCTTTTTTGCAAGAGACTCGTCTTAAAGGAGAAACTGTTAGATTTCCTAACTACAAAATGCTTAGAAATGATCGACTTGGACGTCCGGGTGGTGGCGTTGCCATTTTGGTAAAACGTTGCCAACCGCATGTTCAGCTTGGCATTTCCGATGATGATACCCATGGTATAGAAACAGTAGGCATTGTTTTCAACACGAGGAGTGGTCCTGCGTATGATCAGTGCTTACAATCCTCCGAACAATCGAATACTTCCTGAGGTCATAGGTGATCTGAACGCTAAGCACACACAATGGAGTCGTGTTACCAACATGAATGGTAGGCGACTGTGGCAACATTGTGACAGGTATGAATACCAGGTGTTGGCTCCAGGTGAGCCGACGCATTTTGGTCACCTCAGACCTGACGTACTTGACATTGCCCTGGCCAGGAACATCACCTGGAACTGGGACATCCACGTTCTCTCCGAGTTGGGCTCTGATCACAACCCGGTGATTATATCACTAGGGGGCGATCCACCGCCCCAAACAGATCGTCTATGTAAAAAGTGGATTGGGAGAGATTCAGTTCACTCCTGGAGACAGCTTACTGCGCTCCTGAGAGAATGGATTCTTCAGTTGAGTTGGATGAGGCCGTAGCGCGTTACGAACTCACCATTAAAAATGCTTTGGAGGATTCCTCTCGCAGAGAACCGGCTCCTAAGTTTCACGATGAATTTCCTCGACGTATCAAAGATCTTATTCGTGAGCGAAATCGAGCGAAGAGGGCTTATCAAAGGAGTCTGTTCCCTGCGGACAGAATCCGAGCTAACGAACTGAATGGGGAGGTTAGAGAAACTCAAGTTAGAGAAACTCAAGTGAATCATGTCTGTACGAAACTCAATAAAGCATATTACGCCATACTACAAATGAAACCATATTTGGATGAAAAAGGTTTAATGGACTTGTACTATGCTTTTGCATATAGCCATATATCATACAATATTATAGCATGGGGTTCATCAAGTAATTGGGAAAGAGTATTCATTGCTCAAAAGCGTCTAATCAGACTTATTTTTCAACTGAGTTATAGGGAAAGCTGCAGAAATACATTTAAAAAAAAACAAATTCTTACCTTTTCAGGAATATTTATTTTGAGATGCCTCACTTTTATTAAGAGCGATATTAATAATGTTTCCCAAAAACAGCATGAATATCAAACACGCCACATTAACTTGGACATACCTAGACATAAAACTGCAATGTACCAGAAATCGCCCCACTTCATCGCTATAAAAATATTTAATGCACTTCCCAGCGAACTGAAAAGCATTAATTCATACGAAAAATTCAAAAGACAATGCAAGGATTTTTTAGTATCTGAAACTTTCTACACAGTGAATGAGTTTTTGAGCAGGAATAGATCCTAATTAATTATTTTTTCTTTTATTCTGATACTCAATGAGTTTTTAACTATATTGATATTTGTTGTATTGTATTTTATCTATTTTTTACACATGCTTTTATTGTAAAATATCTTTTTATCTTTTTATGATACTTTATAGTTGACTTGTCCAACACCATGTAATTATGGTATTTTATGGATTAATAAAGTTCTATTCTATTCTATTTATTCTATCAGAATTCAAGAATGAGAGATTTGGCACAACACTTCGAAATTTAGAAAATAGTGATCAACTTTGGAAACTTCATCGAAATTTAAAAACAAAAAAATCTGATTTTCCCCCTATTCATGGTGAGGCCGGTATGTGCTATGACCCCGAGTCCAAAGCTCAAGCCTTTGCAGACTCGATGGAAAGGCAATTTAGATTGAATGAGCATCCAGCTGATGATCTGGATCGAGAACTTTTGCTGGAAGATCGGGTTCGTCGTACTCTAAGAGAACCCAATCATGATGCCATTCGTTCGGCTTCGATGGATGAACTCAAGGCAAATATTAAAGGATCAAATCCTAAAAAAGCTCCTGGTTATGACGGAATTATTTATTTTCCGGATAACCAGGTACAGTCACTTCTAAATATAATCAATAATTATCTACGCCTTGAAAGATTCCCTCGTAGGTGGAAGCATGCCATCGTAGTTATGATTCCAAAGGAGGGACAAAATTCGACCTTCCCGCAAAATTATAGACCTATCAGTCTGCTTTGCAGTTCAGCTAAGTTGGCTGAGAAAGTCGTTCTAGAAAGGCTTGACGAAGAAGTGGAGGACAGAAATGTCCTACCGAATGAGCAGTTCGGCTTTAGGCGTGCTCATTCCACCGAGCTTCAGGTTCTGAGGCTGGTGGGAGACGCCATAACATATTTGAATGTCAATAACAGTGCCCATATAATACTGTTAGATATCAGTAAAGCTTTTGATAGAGTTTGGCATGAGGGCTTACTCTCCAAACTCATTGACTTCCACCTGTCACGGAGCCTGGTGAAGTGGATCAAGTCGTTCCTCATGGGTAGGACATTTCAGATAAAGGTCGGCAATTCTCTCTCGGGTTCGAGAGAAATTGAGGCCGGCGTTCCTCAGGGGGCAGTGTTGTCTCCATTATTATACGCCCTCTACACATCCGATATTCCAAGGAGTGAACACGTGAAGATATCCCTATTCGCTGACGATACGGCTTTGCTTTCCTCTTCAGCCAACCACTTGATGGATGTCGTTTACTTGCAGAATGCATTAGACGACCTCCAGAAGTGGTACCTGGAGTGGAAGATAAAGTTGAATCCTGACAAAACGCAGGCAATTTCGATGGGACGTAAGAGAAACAACCCGGAGAGGGGTGTGTCTGTCTCTGGAAGGGAGATAGAATGGTCAGAACAAGTCAAGTACCTGGAGGTAACGGTGGATCGCCGGCTCACCTAGAGACCACACGTCAAAATTATTAAGGGCAAAATTGCAAAGTTCTGATTCATAAAATGATGTTTAGACCTGTCATTTTGTACGCCTCAGCCGCCTGGGGCCATACCTGCAAGACTAGCATTCGCGTCCTGGAACGGGCGCAAATGAAAGTCCTGCGTATGATAACGAACGCTCCGTGGTATGTGCGGAACGATCGGATCCTCGAAGACTTGAAACTGCCTTCCATCAGGAGTATTATCAGAGATCACAACCGGAAAGTTTTCGATTGCACAATAAGCCATGAGAACCCCGTGAGGGAAGCCACTGATTATAACATAGACGACCCCTCACGCTTTAAACGTCCCATGCACTCTATAGAGTGATGGGCTACTTACCAATCCAAACTGGGTAGTGAAAGCTGCACCCTCTATAGAAATTAACATTTTTCCAAATTCAGATTCAAACTTCTCTTCTCGGCCATCAACATGGAAAGTGCTAGAGACCGGTCTCTTGTCCTCATCCAGTCAAAATTCTAAATTCGTGAATGGCTGTTGCCCACTTATTTGATGTCCAAAGAGTAAGAGCCTTCGGGTTACACTTGACTTTAGTAACAGTGATAGGAGATCATGAACCTTCTTCACCATCTCACTTGTCTTATCCCTGTTGGCACTCTACCTATCCTGCAAGTGTAGAAAGAGAACGACAAGACTGGCTCTGACAGGACCTGACAATTCACCGCATCCACCGCACAGACCATTCAAACCGTTGAGAAGAATCTCCACCATTTTCCCAAGAAAAAGACCAAGTTTTCATGAAGAAATGCAGGAAGAATCCATCCATCTGGAAGGCGACGCATGATCACCTCACAACCCTAAAAGTTGCTGCATGGCATCAACTTTTTCTTTATGGAGGGAGCTATTATATGCAAGATAACTAGTGGCCATCCCAGGAGTATCAGGTTACCTTCCAGGAAACTGCTGACTTGCTATCTTCCCAGGGTCATCACGTCCGCTCTCAGAAACTGACTACAGATAATATTTCGCTGGTCTAAGCAGCGTCACCATTTTTCTAATATTATAAATAGCCCTGCGAGGCATCATTAGTTACTAGTTGTTTTAATTGTATTATTATATTTTCCAAATAAAGTCCAAAGGAGTCTTCTATACTCCTTTTTGAAGTAGTAATTGTTTTAAAAAAGTCTTTAGTGAAAAGTGAGATATAACATATACAGGGTGTCCGGTAAACCTTGTACAATATTGGCACAGGTGATAGACCAGGTCATGACTGTTCAGAATATCAAAATTTCACCTCGGTAAAAATCTCACCGTTTTTGAGATAATGGGAATTTTATAAATTTCTAGAAAATCGCTACCTCACCTTGGGTTTTTGAGTGCTATGTCTACAAATTAGGACTAATTAAAATATTTTCGCTGCTGAAGATTATTGATGAGTAATGCTTTCAGACGTACAAAACAGTTTTTCAGAAATTGATAAATTTTTTCAAGAAATAGAGGGTAAAATGCCAGATTTGAATCCCACCAATTTTTATTAACGAAAGTTTGACATTATAGTCTGAAAAAAAAACATAACCACGTGAAGGTGGACATTCATTACAAAAGAATGCCCATTTTGTCCAGACTCTACCATGGTATAAAACGTACTAAAATTATTTTTGGAGGAAGTGATATTTCCATTGAATTAGAGTGTGGTTTTATTCTAGGCTTCCATCAACTTTTATACTTTCGTTTTGTTTTGATTTTATCAAGATGAAAAGTGGAAATGATTATTAATAATAACGAATAAAATGCTTGATAGCATTGAAGAGTATGTTCACAAAATGAACTTTTGATGTAATCAGCCTAATAAAACTAATATCGAAATTAAATTGTCGATTATTCGACATGGCACCGATTAATACACGAATTCTTGTAATAAATGTCGCAATTGTCCAACATTCAGATTCCAACGAAGTTTCAGAGATCGACAGATATATTGCTAAACATGATTTTTTGCGCATCTTACTTTTGTCCTGTACCAGACTTTTTTTCCACTTTTTGTTTTTATTGGGTATTGAAGATAAAAAATATAGACTCATTTTGTTTCATCCGGCAGTATTTATTTCACCATCATGCAGTACACACGTTATACTCCCCGAGAATATGCATAAATACACTAAATTTATAGTGAATGTAGAGGTAGTGCTACTGCTGCAGCTGCGCTTTATGCAGAACGATATCCGAATGCATCACATCCAAGTTCTCGTGTTTTCATAAGAGTTCACAATTCTTATTTGGAAGGAAGAATTCCTGGAAATCGAGATGGCGAAGGTAGACCGCACCAGGATAATGATGAAGGAGTACTGCAAGAAATTGATGAAGACCCAAGATTTTCTGTAAGAGAAATCGAACGACGGACAGGTATTCCGAAATCTACGACTCATTCCATTATAAAACGTTACCAATATCATCCATACCATGTGCAAGCATTACTTAGGAGGGACTACCTGGTGAGAGTACGATTCTGCCGTGAAATGTTATGAAGAAACCGTGAGGATCCGAACTTTTTTATTAAAATTCTGTGGTGAGATGAATTTTCATGCAAACAAGATGGATATACGAATATGCATAACTTACCCAGCTGTAGCCTAGAAAATACAAATTTAATGAGAGAGGACAGATCACAACAACAGTTCAAGATAAACTTATGGACGGGAATTTTAAATGACAAAGTAATCGGCCCTTACGAGTTGCCACAAACTTTGAATGGCAACATTTACCTGAATTTCTTGCAAAATGAGCTGCACCCTCTTTTAGAAAATGTACCTTTAGTACTGAGACAAACAATGTAGCTTCAAAATGATGGCTGCCCGGCACATTATGAAGTAAGAGTTCGGCAATATTTGAATCAAATGTACCCACGACGATGGATAGGACGCCGTGGCCCAATCCTGTGGCCCCCCAGGTCACCATTGGATTTTTTCTACTGGGGCAATTTGAAAGAACTAGTTTATGCCACACCTATAACTGACATGGAACAATTGATACGGCGTATTCACACTGCTGCTCAGAGAATCGCTGATTCAGGGGCTATAACGCATTTGAAAAGGTCCTTCTTGAGAAGATGTCGTATCTGCATAAGATCGGATGGGAAACAATTCGAACATTTATTGTAATATTATTCAGTGCAATGCCAAATAATTGATATTGTGGTTTACATTGTATGTTAATTAAAAAAAAACGTTCAATTAGTATATATTTTTTTACATTTCATTGAATGCTTCTAAGCAATTGATTTGTTATTACTCATAATTATTTCATCATTTCATCTTGATAAGATAAAAATAAAACACATTATCGACAAAGTCGTAAGAGTTGATTTTAGCTCAGAATAACACCACACTCTAATATAATCGGAATACCACTCCTTCCAAAAATAATTATAACAAGTTATATACCATTTTAGAGTCTGGACAAAATGCTCAATTTCTTGTGATACATCCACCTCCACAGGTTATAGTTTCTTCAGACAATAATGTCAAAGTTGTTAACAAAAAATTGCTGGAAATTAAATCTGGCATTTTACCCCCATTTCTCGAAAAATCGTATCAATTTCTGAAAAACTGTCTCGTACGTCTGCAAGCATCACTCATCAATAATCTTCAGCAGCAAAGGTATTTGAATTAGTCTTCATTTGTAGACATGGCACTCAAAAATCCAAGGTGAGGTAGCGATTTTCCAGAAATTCAAAATATGCCCATTATCTCGAAAACGGTGAGATTTTTACAGAGGTGAAATTCTGATATTCTGAACAGTCATGACTGGTCTATCACCAGTGCCAATATTGTACAAGGTTTACCGGACCGGATAATGAGAAATACTATTGTTAACATTGTTAATAAAATATTTCAATACTTTTTTTTTAGGTGCAGTACAGAAATCTGTTCCAACATTTTCGGATTGTTTATTCGATAAAATAGCCATGGAATGGCTATGACATGCAAAACAATGATTATTAAGGGAAACCAAAAGCTGAGGCTGTCATCGTAAAGTTCAGGTTCAACGTACTCTTCTTGGATTTTGAAAGTTTTTAGTTCCGAGATTTCAGTAAATAATAATTATGTATATATTTTATTTTTACAGAGAAATATATATTTTTGTTTATTTTTTGTTCGATGTTCCATGTTTTGTTATATATATTTTTATTTCAAATTCGAGTTTATTTAAATGATGTATCCTGACAACATATGAACAGTTTTGTTGTATCACCTCTATTTAATATAAAGATTCAACTGAATCACAAAATATTTATTAATAATTACCTGAATATATATAAACTATTATTCTCTCAATTGATTTTTTATTCATACATTATAATAATATGTCTTGTCATTTATAGCTGAGCATGATTTATAGTAATATAAACTCGACTGAAGACAGATAGCATATGAAGCTTAGGCACAAATGGATATATCTTTTGTGTAAAACTTTATGTATTTTAAAATATTTTATCAATTTTCGTAGGAAAGCTCTAATGTATTGACTTTAATTGTAAATAATCCATCAATAGCATATGTTGGAAGATAAATTCAGGTATATTATGATGTACTTAATACATCCAAAAGAACCTAAAAAGAAGAGACTTGAGACATAACAGCTCAGTTGTTATAACTCTTTGAGAAAGTACTTTTCCCGTAAAGTAGAGTACTTTTCAAATAACGTGAAAAAAAAGACTTGTTATGTAACGATTTCATTATGCATACTCGTATATAAGTACTTTTGCTGTAACAGAACAGTTTCAGGAAACGTATCAGATTCGATTTTTATATAATGTATCTGCGATTTTGTTATGTTGGTGGACATATAACGACTCTAAAATGGTCATTGAGACATTATGGGCACAATAATCATAACGTAACAATGTATCTGGTTATCATGTAATAACGTTAATAGTATGAGTTTTTGCACAGTGGGTGTATATATATATATATATATATATATATATATATATATATATATATATATATATATATATATATATATATATATGTGTGTGTGTGTGTGTGTGTGTGTGTGTGTGTGTGTGTGTGTGTGTGTGTGCGAGTTGGTTTTTGTAGGCATGCGAGGACATTCGTCCGTAGCAGCAATAAGGTAGCGAGGACATTTTTGCATACGAGGACCCACACCAAGTCCTCGCATAATTCTGACTTCATTTTCGTATTCTACGGGTAATTTCCTCTCCGAACGTACCTTTGCATCAAAAATCGACCATGTCCTCCCATGAATATACTACTACGGGAGCTCAGTTCACTAGACACTCCGCTAGGGTCACATCAATCGATTCGAGGACACACTCGCACCCAATTCTGTCATTTCATGTGAGGACCTCTGACACACAAAGTGTGTGTTTGTTGTAGCCAATCAAATTCAAGAATTCAAAAACGAACACTCGCAATGCCTGCCGATAGCATTGATGAAGATGTTTGATAAATTCGAGGTATTTATGAGGTTCTGTAACTGGTCATGCTATCTTCGACCCATGCGTGAAAATTTCCATGAGAAAGGAGAATAATCAATGTGTGGAAGGCTCACTTTTCACTATATCTTTTGAGAATTCATGTTGTACAGGAAATTGCACTAAACATATGTTATCGTTGGGCGAGTAAAAAAAAAATTCCATGTTTGTCGGTCGTACAATATACTTTTTCTACGACCACAATTATAATTCACCTCCAGAGCGAATAAATGTAATATCACACATTTTTCTTTATGCATTTCGAGAAAAAACTTTCTCGATTGAATATCGAATCTGAATTCAAAATTATATTTGCATTTTTTGCACATATATCCTCCAATGAGGAGCTCTTCGTCTTTTTATCCTTTCATTCTGTGTAAAATTTGTAAACATACATACACACACCCATTTGAAGTTAAATAAAAGCTTGTAAATATAGTTTACATACAATTAGGAACAATCATTTGAAAACTGATAGTTCCAGGCTACCAAAAATATGTTTCCAAAGGCTCATCGCTTTAGCGAACGTTGACCCCAAATACAACTGGCTTCTGCAAGTCAAAGAGTAGTGTCAATGTTAGGGCAAGTAGCTAAGTAGAAAGATTTTTTGGAGAGTACCTCAAAACAAATGTCTGAATCAATATCAACCGCTTTCAAAGATAAACTCCTGAATGATGACTTGCATAGATTGGGTTCATCTACATATTCCTATATTTTTCGAAATCTCTCCCTACGAATAAACACATAGAACTATCTCACTTCCAATACAATAAGTAAGAATCTTAGCACAGCTGAGAACATGTAGCAAGAAACGTCTGAAATTTAGAATCAGCGGTTCGAACTACTTCATCAACACTGAAGAACTATGCACGATGTGCAACATGGAAAGAAATGAATCCACCGATCATATTCTATTGGAGTGTCCTATATATGAAGGTGTAAGAGTCTCAAACATGATTCAAGAAATAAGTAATTATGGCTCGCTCCCTATTTAATGCATTTGGTATTAAAGAACATGCTTAAATTAAGATCATTTATTATCAATGAATAGAGCTTGTGAGTCATTGATAACTGTTCAATACTTGTCTTACAGTGCTTAATACATTTGCTTAATTTTATCCATCTTTAATTGTCTCCTTCTTTTTCTATGTCTATACAGTTCAACTTCATAATCCCTCCCCCTATTAACTTTTGAACGGTTTGACGTAGAACAATGGGACACAAACAGTTCTGAATGGCATTACCGATACTACTTTTTGAAATAAAAGACATTGTGATTGCTCGATAGATGACACACATCAACTTGAAAATTTCAAATAGCATGAGGGTCAAGTGGCACATCGTTGAAAATATAATTCAATTTTCTTTACAACCATTATATTTTTTTTGAATTTTGTTAATACATTTTTTCACGATATGCATTTGAAATGTCAATTATAAGTGCGGATCTCAATGGTACCCTTATCTCAATAACTTTTGAATGGTTAGATATGAAACAATGGGACAGAAAATATTTTGATTGGTATCACCAATGCTACTTTCTGAAAGAGATGCATTGCAATTATTCGACAGACGGCGCTGGCGCACATCAACTTGAAAATTTCGAAAGGCATAGTGGTCGAGTTGCAGATCATTGAAAAGGTAATTCAATTTCATTACCAACCATGGTTGCTCTACAGAGTAACAATTGCGACGAGTAACACGAAAAACGGTCAATAGGGCAAGATTCATGACTAAAATAATTTTTTATTTTCGAGTTCGTTTCAAAGCTTAATTAGGTACAGATTTTGAATCCATAAAGCAATCCAATTTTCAACCCAAATGAAACCCCATTCATTTATTTTTAATGTCCATAATCATAACGGGTACCATTTATTGGATTTTGTAAATTGATAATCGAGCAATTACCTAGAAAGGACTAGTATGAAATTGGATTATTTTGTCGATGTTCAAGACCTACCAATATATAAATGATGTATTCAGTATTGAGACAACAAAATGGTAGGTAGGGAGGGGAAAAACATGAGTGGCACGATTGACAACAATTTTGCTCTATATTCTCCGTAAATAAAAATCCTACATAGAGTTTTGTTTTTTTTTTAAATAACTTTTCAAATTCTTATTGTGAAAAAACGCATCAATAAAATTGAAAAACATTAGATGGTTGAAAAGAGAATTGAATTATCTTTTCAACGATGTGCCACTTGACCCCCCTGGCTATTTGAAATTTTGATGTGCCCCCGCGCCATCTATCGAGCAATCAATCTCTTTCACTTCAAAAAGTAGTATCGGTGAGATCATTCAAAATGGTTTGTGCCCCATTATTTTACGTCGAACCGTTCAAAAATTAACAGAGGTGGGGACTATAAAAAGCAGCACTGTATTTTCCACTTGGATCAATCTAGTTACGAATAAGGTTCCCTGCTCTTATCTACCTTCATGAAGAAATCTCTTTTTTTTCTCTTTTTTGTGCTGTGAATCACCAATCAACACTTTTGTCGAATAGGTTTAAGCTCAACCACTTGTAATAAACATTGTAATTTTTTCATATACAATGAAAATATTTATTTATCTACAATTAGGAATGTTCTTTTGCAAAACCTGACATAAAAAAGCGTAATTTATTCGCCCTGGAAGTCTATTTTCCGAGGAGAGATATCATGAAAAATAATTTACTGGTTATGCTGTGAGTAGCAGATTCAAAAGCTTGCCGCGAATATAGAATTGGTATTATTGCGCGGCATAATTTTGAATCCGTTACTCAGAACAGAATCAAGAAATATTTTCATTTCTCAGTGCATTTGTATACAAGTTTGACTTATTTTTTTTTAATTTTTATTTCATTCTACCACACTTACTGCATGTGCTTTATCGATCAAGAAAGTAGGCCAATTGTACAAATGACTCATTTTTTTTTTTTATTTGATTCAACCACACTTACTGCATTTGCTTTATTGATCAAGAAAGTAGGCCAATTGTACAAAATTTTTCATTTCTACATCGCTTCAAGAAAAACTATACCGAAATGAATTTAATTTCCGTACACTTTTAGGGGATATGGATCAAATTAGGTCCATAATTGTAAATTTTCGGCGAGTATGATAATGTTGAAAAAATTTATGGGTTGAAATAAAATTCTCCATTTATATCTTGACTCAAATTAAATTCATTATGGAATAAATATGGTACATGAAACGAGTATTTGAGTTTCGGAATTTTGATATGTCGTGGCAACTTCTAATGAGTCTCAATTTCAAGTGGCGGCTCGTTGGTGAATTCCAGCAAGCTATGGAATGAATTTGAAATTTTACACTGATTCAAAGGATAATAAGTCGAAGAGATCTTCCTAGGAGGGAATGTATGCAAGGAATATATATATATATATATATATATATATATATAATTTTGAATTCACATTCGATATTCAATCGAAAGAGTTTTTTTCGAAATGCATAAAGAGAAAAGTGTGATATTTCATTTATTCGATCTGGAAGTGTAATTCTTGATGTGAAATATCATTGTGGTCGTAGAAAAAGTATAATATACAACGAACATGGAATATCCATTCCTCACTCGTATGAATTGCGGCACTCGCTTTCGGCTCATACCACAATTTACATACTCTTAAATAATCACATTGTACATTATACTAATTGTTAACTCGCTATGAGCTATGACATCAAAATTAAATATGGAAATATAAAAACTAACTCGGTTCAGTTCTCGACATAGGTTGATACAAAAGCGCCAGAGATACATAGTCCTCGCATCGACACATGGTACTCACATCGACACACGGTTCTCACATTGACACTTGGTCCTTGCATTAACACACAGTCCTCGCATCGATACACAGGGAAGTTAAATAAAATGATTAATAAAAAACCTCTTTGAAGACAAGCCAGCCAGACAAGATTAGCCGGGGAGGTAGAGGTCGGAACGACTGAGGATTTTTTTGTCAGAGCTGAAAATGTGTGAATGGAGAATATAGTACTAAAGAAATAAAAAAACGACCTGGCTACCCCGGTTATGGAAGCCACCCTGAATTTTTGAAAATGCAAAAAAGTTATTGAGGTGCTTTCTGCTTTCTCAAAGCTGAAAATTTGTGAATTGAGAATTCAGTACTAATGACTAAAAAATACTGACCTGGCTGGAGAAAATTAATTATTTCGTAGTCCTCGCATCGACACACAGTTCTCCCACAGACACACGGGAAGTTTGATAGAAAGGCACCAAAAAGATTCATGGATTGACACAAAGTTCTCACATCGACACACAGATAGGTAAAGAGGTCCTCGCATAGATACACAATCCTCGCATCTACACACAGTCCTCGTAACGACATACTGTCCTTGTATAGATACACAGTCCTCGCATCGACCCTTAGTACTTGCATTCACACAAAGTCCTCCCATCGACACACAAAATATTTTTTCTTGAGATTTGACGGAGTGTATCATGATATTAGTGAACTACGTAAAATTTTATTGTCCGTGATATGAGAATGATTGTTCTGAGACGTTTCCTTCATGTGGTCCTAGGAATGTTATTGAAATTCCACGGTCCTCGCTTTGTACCCCAGTCACGTATAGGTGTGTGGGTTTGTGTGGGTGTGTGTGAGAGTGTGTGTGGGAAGTATTTGCTGACAAGTTATGTACAAAACTAGGGATATTGGGGTAAGCAGCAATGAAAAAGTATCTTTAATATTTATCCGAGCTTTCGGAAATGTTCATTTCCATCATCAGGGAGACTACAATAGATGAAAAAAACCAATAGTAATACATATTCAAGTGCGAAGCATTATAATGCTACTTACGACTTTGTTGAGGTTGGTTTCAATGATGTTAAACATATTCATCTAACATAGTAATACAAAAGAAAAAAATACGTAAATCAAGGAATATAACGAAGTTTAAAGATACTACAACAACATTAGCATTGTTTAAAATTAAATAAATATAAATGTGTACTCTATGTGGTGTGACAAGTGAAACTGACAGGTTAGGAATAAATCCCGCAATTATATTTAAGCCAACGACACCTGACGGGTGTCACTTGGAAATAGTTACAGTGGTGCCAACTGTTAGATTGGTACCAACTGATGTTACCAGGTGGTGGTAATGTTAAAAAGAACTATTATTTGATTTTTTTTTTTTCAATTTTGCTAAAGACAATAAATAAAAGTAGATCTCACTAATATCTGTTAATATCTGTTTTTTTAATTATACAATTATTTTCTTGGGAAATGAAAGCCATTTCTAAGAATGTTCTCTTGGATGTATGTGACTCTGTCGCTAGCACTTTCACTGAATCGTAACTCATTTGGTGGTCAAATTTATTCTGCCAGAGCACATCTTTCAGGGTGCAATCTGCAGTCACTTTTATGAGAAATTATAATTATATAATTTCTCATAAAATGGATGCAGATTCCAAATTTAAAAACTCATTTGAGTGAGATCCACTCTTAATTATTGTCTTAGATATCAATCAAAATTGACAACAATGTAATATCAAATAATAGTTATTTTTAACATTACCGCTTCCTGGTAACATCAGTTGGTACTAATCTAACAGTTGGCACCACTGTAACTATTTCCAAGTAACACCCGTCAGGTGTCGTTGGCTTAAATATAATTGCGAGATTTATTCCTAACCTGTCAGTTTCACCACGCTCCGAATGTCCTTGGACACACTTGAGATCGAAAAACGCCCAAAATGTCTCAATAAACGCAATGATGGATGTCACGCCGTTACCTATACTTGGAAACCTTTACCCTCCCTTATTGCCTCCAAACCAAGCCCCGCCTAGAGTTCTACTTTATTGACTCTACGCAGGTTAAATACTGCACATCCACCCACAGATCCTTAGTTCTCTCGAAGAAGCAGACAGATTGAGACCTTAGAGAGAACTACTGGAGAAACCTGGGTAGAAGGCAGATTGAGACCCCAGCCACAAAATCCTACCTAAGTGATTACATCTGAGGAGAAGGCAGATTGAGGCCTCAGTATAAAACCACTTTCTTTCCTTCCTAAGCGACTACACAAAAGGAGTAGTTAGATTGACGCCTCAGTGTGAAGTCACTTCCTTTCCTTACCAAGTGACTACACCAGGGGAATAGACATGTTCTTTCTTTACCTTAACTAACAATTTTCTGTTTTTAAGATTTTTTAAAAAATGGGTTCAATGTGAAAGCCAAAACGTAGAAATTTCCAGACTCTGTTAAAACCCTAACTTTCCATATTCAAAATAGTCATGGCTACAGAAATGATAGGATTCTATATTCAAAATAATCATAACCGCGGAAACAATAGGTATCTATATTTAAAATGATCATGACTGCAGAAACATATCCGAACATATTATATGCCTCTATGGGGGGGGATATTTTTCAACTCAGTAAAAACTAACTCTTCACTCCTCATTCAAAGATCGAAACTCCTTTGCGACCTCACTTTCTTCAAGTTATGTAGAGATAAAGAGTAATTCCGAAAGCCTTCCGTTTGAAACATCACAATAAGTCTTCATCAGAGCACATCCTCAGAAACTCCAGCCAAGCTCTGATTCGAAAAACCATCCACATCAGACGAAACTTCGATCACACTTATTCTTCTTTATATCAGTGTTTCGGAAAACTATCTATTGCGTTCATCTATCTGGTAATCTGGGACACTTTCTCTAGAAAATTCCAAAAAGCAGACTTTATCAGCACATAGAAATCAGAAACACAGAAAAAACTATGTTTCCAATTGCAAGCCACTGCCTTACACACAACAATACACAATCCTCCGGTCCTAGTACACAACTTTCCCGACACACCACTAGATGAAATCACCCATAATCGACTATCCAAAGTTTTCAATTTTTCTATCACTCCCAGTCCTTTTTCAACAGAAACTGTTATTACTCGAATATAAAGTGCCATGCCCCTGAAAACATTGCGGAAGAAACTAGACAAGACATTGCCACCAACATCAAGACAGCACGAAACTCCCACCATTCTACATCACACCTGCTACCTCAAAAGTCTTCACAACAACCAAGACATAATCATCTTCCCAGCAGGCAAAAGCAATACGATATTGATTCTCAAAACCTACAGACTATTCTCCAGAGAAAAAGACCAAAATGCTTATTAACAGCTTCAAACCTTCAGCGAAACAAAGAAATCTACCATTCCTGAAGAGAAATCCTTGTGCACTCCTCAAATTCATGGTCTTCCGAAAATTCTCAAACTGAACATCTCCACTGTCCTATTGTCAGTCCTTTCGGATCACCAGATTCACAACCTTGCCAAACATCCAGCAAGCACTCTAAGTAGTATTGATATCTTTTCAAGCTTCGACATATCCCTATTCATAAAAATTCCTCTGTCAGACACACTATGGATATCCTGAAAACATAACATCCCCAAAGACACCCCTAACCTCATCAACCATTGTCGACGAAAATCTATTTCACGCTTCCACGATCATCAGGAAGGCCGGAAGAAATGGACAACACATTTTCAAGAAGCAATATCGCTTTGCAAAGATGGAAAAAGTAAGAATCATTTCTTTTGGAGAGACACTTTGAAATTAGTGAAATGTATTGAAGACCTAGTGAATGTGATGCCTCTCTTGCGTCAATGTTACGAATTATTTCTGGTGGGTACTCTCTTTTGGAAAACATTCTTCTTTGCCTCATTCATATTTGTGAGTTCTTAATTAAGACTGGAATAGAAAATCAAATAACTATCTGAATAAAAATGCAAATTTTCAATTACAGATTTTTTCTTTTAAGTTAGGGTCTTTTCAGAATATCTATCAGATGTAGTTCAATGTCCAGCGTGGCTTTAGCCGGGGAAGTAGTTGTTTTCTGTTAGACATTCTCAAAAATAACTTCATTAATCGTGGATTTTTCAATTCACAGAAAAATCTTTCTATTCAATATTCAATTGAGAATGTTGAAAGGGGAAACATTCTCAATTGAATAGTGATAGAAAGATTTTTCTGTGAATTGAAAAATACACGATTAAAATGAAGTTATTTTTTGTGAATGTCTAACAGAAAACAACTACTTCCCCGGCTAAAGCCACGCTGGACATTGAACTACATCTGATAGTTCAATGTCCAGCGTGGCTTTAAATGTAAGACTCAATTTCATTTCATGTTTATATGTATGTATATATTTTATGTATATATTGATGTAATTTGAAAATAAATCAATCAATCATCCAGTTCTGAGCTATGTTCAAAGTTTCAAGTCTCTAGCTCATTGGGAGGTTGGTTTAAAATCAACTGCAAAATATGTACTGAACAGACAGACAAGAAAGTGAGATAATATTACATTGTCATCCAATTCTGAGCTATGTTCAAAGTTTCAAGTCTCTAGCTCATCGGAAAGCTAGTTTAAAATCGATTGCACAATTTGTACAGAACAGACAGGAAGGAAAGCGAGTTGATAAAAACGTGGTAAAATGGAGTCTAACGGTATCCTTCGAAAGTCTATCCCTGGATAATTCTGTAGGAGGTATTATTTTTGGGATATTATCTGGCATTGGCACAGTATACTTACTAAAGCCATTTGCTGAAAGGTATGTACTCTGATTTTTGAAATTGATACTGAATTTCATTAACCACCCCTCATGCCGATTTTGGAGTATTTTTACTATTTGTGAAAATTTTGTCATACATTATTGTGGGACACACATTTCAATTCCGGATTCCTTGTTATTCTATAGTTTTGATTTTTTATTGTTTCACGTCTTGTCTCATGTAGTTTCAAAGTCTTTAGTAAACCACTCTGGTTTCAAACACTTCTGTTTAATACGTTTTGATAGGAAATTTGGATCATGATATAAATAGTTTCAATCGATTTTATGCAAATTTTACTTAAATTTAGCTACACCCATTTCAGCTATGTCTTATTTGCTTGGGCACATTGTCTGATTTGTTATTCACTTCTACACTAATATATTGACTATAGTCAGATATATCTTTACACGTATGATACCAAACTTCTTGTAACTCTTGAAATTTACAGACATTATCAAAGCATGTGGCAAAATGATCGGTAACCCTAGTTGGTTCACATAAAAGAACTTCAAAATTATGAGAAACCAAAGTGTTTTCAAAACTACGTTTTTCTTTCCTGTCTGTGATTAAATTAACATTGAAATCCCCTAAGAGGACAATGTTTGCATGTTTTCTGGTTGATGCTCAGATTGTGACTATGACACTATTATATTTATAGCAGTGAATTCGGCATCTATTCTAGTGCAGAAATTATCAACCTATACTTCCTGTGAAGATGAATTGTTCTTCACAAAAATAGCTACACCGCCAGGTTTAGAATTTTGCCTATAGTAAAAATCAAACAAGGAATAATTACCTATACCAGTGGATTGAATTTGTTCACTTATCATCTAAATGTAACTAAAACACAACACAAGGTATGAATTTTCAGATAAAAACAGGGACAAGTTATTTATTTTCTTGTTGAGACACTGAACATTAAGGTGCTACTCTTTGATTTTTGTTTGCTGGTTTCGGTCTAGGACGGGTATCAATGAACTTAATTTGAATCCCAAAATAACCCAGTTGGTATAATTTCTCTGGTTCTAAGTTAAATGTAAATAATATATAGTGGTCTGGTCCTGAATTTCTGAGGATATTTGTTATCAGGTTCCCGGATTTTGTAGAAAAACGTAAAAAGTTTAAATTTCATTTCTTTCGTTCATTTCCTATGTTATACACAAACGTTACGATACTTTCACGAAAACTAGAATATTAACATATGTGCTGAAATTTAAAAATGAGGAAAAAATTGAAAGTACCTAATTTAACTAATTCTGAAATGTATAAGTCATCTACTCTCACAAAATATTTCCTTAAAAAAAACGTTTTGAGTAATATTTTATCTTAACACCCATTCTGAGTTCAAATGGCTCATTATGAGTAGATAGAAGGATTAGATACTCCAGCGAATGTTTTGATAAAAAACTTCTGACAAAACATTCTTGACACAGAAAATTATAAATTATGAATGAGCATATAGGAAACCTAGATACTGGCCCATTATCCCTTTAGCTACTTGTAGAAATGAATACTGGATGATACATGGAAAGTACACTTCATTTCATCTTTGATGGTAAATTTCTCAAAATCAATATTATTTCCAAAACGCTCTTTTTCCATTGTTGGTGTTGATTACACAAGCCTCGTCGAGGATCGCCAACTGAGATGAAGAAAACTGTTAAAGGAATACATCTGCATATTTGTTTATATTTTCAATAAAGCTGTACATAAATAAATTATATAAATATAATATATAATATAAACATGTTTCAGTTATCTGAAGTACTTCGTCTCATTTGTTGTAAACGACTTTAACAAGGTTGTAAATGATGTAGTAACTTGATTGCAAAACTCAACTACTATGGAGTCAGAGGGGCACCTCTGCAAAACAGAGGCCAATACGTCTGGGCAAATAACACAAATTCTGAATTATCCCTATCAAGCATGGGGTGCCTCAGGGCTCGGTTTTGGGACCACTTTTATTCATAGTATATATTAATGACTTCTGTGATTTTGTTTCGCCTGCCATACTTGCATTCTTTTTGCCAATGATACTAAGTTGATAAACCGTCATAACTCCCAAGGATCTCTTATGAATGATCAAGAAAATCTCACGAGGGAAGCTGAAACTTGGTTCACAACAAATACACTATCTTTAAACAAACAAAAAATACAAAAACTAATTTTCTCAAAGAACACAATGCTCCAAAACACATGCAACCACATCGATTTTGTCCAGAGGAAATAAGCTACTATAATTTTCTTACTTGGGCAACTAAGCAGGTTGACAGTCAGATATTCACTGTTATAACACCTGTAATGCATCAATGGTCAGAACACAAAGGTTTAGACTCGATGCCAGTAAGAAATACTCTCTCAATTATAAGAAAAAGTGAGTAAGTAAGTAAGAAAAACTCTCTCAATTATAATCTATATAATTCCTTACTTCCTGCTACAGTGAGGTGCATGACAATTGGTCTCATCAAGGAGTTTCTAACAAAAAACTGCTTTTACAATACCAACGAATACACTGCATGTGCCAGTGAAATGCTAGTGTAACATGTTTGTATTCTACCATTTATAATGTGTTTTTGTGTGTGTTAAGATGTTAAAATTAAAATCAAAATTATGTGCCATGAATTAGGTACTTGAAATTTTATTATTGATAACTCTTTAATTTGAATGGATCTAGGACTGCCCATTTTAATTGAAACTGCTCTTATAATACCGATGATTATACTGCATCTACCAGTTAAATGCTGGTGTAGCATTTCTGTATTGTACCATTTATATTGTGTTTTTGTATGTGTTCATATGTTGAAATCATGTGCTATCAATTGTGTACTAGAAATTTTAAACTTATTGACTAACTTTTTCATTTGATTCAATCTAGGACTGCTCGCGTTTTACTTGAACATCCTACATAGCTCTCACTTGGCACAAACAACTTGTAATTGTAACGTAATTAAATAAATCTATCTAAAAATAAACTCTCTACTCTTGTTTCAGACATCCACCGTCTTAACGGATTTGAGGATTTTTCTGCAATCGTCTTCACATCCAAATCGAGAGTAATCAACTTTGTCTCATGGCGTGGATTATTGTCAGGCATAGATATGCACAATGGAATTAATTCTGTCAGTGTCATGGGACACCAAAAGGAATTATAAAAGAAATTGACTGTTCATTTGAAACATGCGATAAAAAAAAAATACTTGGCATCAAATACCGGAGGAATGGTCATAGGATCGAGTAGGACTAATGGGGATTTTCAATCAGAATGACCTAAGTATTCTACAACAATTGTAGGGGTGACAATTAACATATGAAAGTGTGCATTGCCTTTGGTAATAAAATGTATATGTGTACACTCAATTTACAAAGTCAAAACATTACCTACAATTATAAAAAAAATGACTTACCTGATGTGTCCAATTACGAACAGACCCTCTAAATCCCATTTCAAGTATTAGGATTGGTTGATTTTTGCTTCCTACACCAGCTTCTACAGTTACAATTATTGAAGGCATGGATATAATAGAAAGTTCTTGCATACGAATTATGTCCCTCGTAGCTCTGTCAGGGTTCAACATTACTTGGAGAACATCATCTCCATATTCTACAAATGACAAAAATTACCAAGAATTACATCATGGATGCTTTTAGAGATAAACCTGTTCTCAAAAACCAATAGTCGTCTTCTACAAGATTTTTTTGTTGCCAGAGATCGTGATAATTAAAAACTGGATCTTTATTTTCTTCTTCAGTATCTGCAGTCCTTGTCATTGTTACTAAAACTCTATTCAAGAGTTCAATGGATCCAGGTGAAACATTGATATGAATATTGCTTACGAGTAGCTACAAGAAATGTGTTTCAATATTCATACTTTCAAATTAAAAAAATCAAATCAACAGTTTTACTAGACAACAATACAAAGAGTATGAGTCTATTTGATGAGTAGCTAGTCATTCTCCTACTGCTGAATATTCTAGCTCAAACAAAAATTATTTTTCTTCAAGTTCACAGTAATACTTAGTAATTATCGATTAATATAAGGAACTAATTACTCGAGGTATACTCTCTGGCTTAGACATCAATGAAGCCACAGAATGGAGGAAATTAATAAAATACATTTGATAGAGGGTCCGTCATTATTCTTATTTGTTCCAATACTCTTGTTCAAGTTCGCAGTAATACTTAGTTTTAATTTATTGAATGGTATAGGAAAAAAGAAATTAAAACCTGATTCTGTGAAGTTTATTCTATACCATACTAGTCTAAATTTATCTCCCTTACAGAGTGGTCACTTTTAATGGAGTTGAATTAGTAATAAACTTTGCTGTCCTAACCTAACCAGACAAAAGGTGATCCTATAGTTGCTGCAATCTCAGGAGTGCCTTAAAAATGAATGAAACGAAGTACACGAGAAATTAGATGACCTAAATATGGACAAGGGGTCAAAGGGACATGTGCAACCATTTTTTTTAAACAAAACCTACGCAGCCAAGGTCGTTTTTAAATTAATCGTTTGCATACCAGAAAAAAATTGAACAAAAAAAAACATGGTGAAAAAAGATTATGTGCAACTAAACAAGTGACAGAAGTGAAACTTCTTTGAAGATCTTAACCTCGATTTGTAACTATATATGTATCTACCTAAGTACGCATGTCTTTATATATATATATATATATATATATATATAGAGAGAGAGAGAGAACGGGTAGTCGTTGCTGACTAGTTAGGGATGGAACCAGTAAATAGTGGGGTTATGCAGCAAATAGAAGAGAACTCTTGGACAACCTTCAAAGAGTTCTCTTTTATTTGCTGCATAACCCCACTATTTACTGGTTCCATATATATATATATATATATATATATATATATATATATATATATATATATATATATATATATATATATATATATTTATATATATATATTTATATATATATATTTATATATATATAATGTAATGTATAATGCCATTTTATAACGAATTTAAGTAATAAAAAATTGGAAAAAACAATTGAAAAAAAAAATTGTTACATTTTTTCTGGTTTATTAAGGACTTTTATAAAAATTTCAAAGCATTTTTTTTTTAATTTTTTTTGGACTATCAACAGTTGTGCAATAAGTTAGATTTTTCCACCTAAACTACTTTTCTAATTGCACATTGAACTAAAATATTCTTTTTATACAAAATAGAAGCAATAGAAGTGACGACTATGGGAATTGTATTGGGATCGTTTTATAGATGCTGGAGTGCAGAGTCATTTCACGCCTTGTTTGTAGAAGCTTCTGCGGCCATGATGTCAGATGCTGACTGTGCATGTCCTATTTGTCCTACAATAATGTTGCAAACTGCGTTGTGGGTTTACTGTGCGTAGAATATATATATATATATATATATATATATATATATATATATATATATAGTCAAATTCGCGTCCATTGACTTACACGCGCACTACAACAAACCCACACGTTATATAAAAAAATCCAAAATAAGATGTAAATTGTAATTAAAATTACAGCACATTAACAATTCAATATTACATATTTACACTAAAAAATGCAATACACTCAGCTAACTGTATAGGATATCTATTTTCTGAAACCCATGCATGAGAGGGGCAACGAATGATAGCACAAAAAGGAGAATAAAAACGAGTCTATCAACATATAAAGTTCTCTCTTTTTGTTTCTTTCGCCAAGTACCTATCTTCCGTCCTTTACCCTCAAATTTGACCTTGAAATTTTACTCTTATCGCGCCCAAAAAGAAGTTTCACTTCAAAAAACCTTTGCTGCGAAAGCATCCACAGAGTTGGTAAACAAAAATAATATAAGTGGTATTCCCAGTTTTTTTTAATTCCGAAATTGCTTCCCAACATTTGTCAATTGCATTGCTGCAAGCCAAATCTTAAGAAAAATGCCATCAATACATCAATATCAATACCTTTTCGAAGTTGAGAGGGAAGAAGTGAAATACGAATGGGAGAAGGTACCTGAAAGACAAGAAGAAAAAATAGTAAAAGAATTCAAAAGGATCCCTAAATACAAGGACATCAATGGGTACAAAATTCCCAAAACAATATTAATCATTTAAGGTTAGCATATATGACGAGTAGTTTGCGTCAACACATTGTTCACCTCCTACGAGAGATGAAGATGGGTTGCGGAAACTTAGGTGGCTACCTCCAAGTGGTATCGCTGGATAACGGGGTTGACAAGGAAAATCCAGTGGGAATGACCAGAAATGGTCAAAGCCTGTGGATCTCTAAGTCAATCTCAAACCAAATGCCACCACAACATGGCTTAATCCAAGGCGTCAAGCGACCCGTGCCGAGGGATGGATGATACCTGAGCCAGTCAGGTATCACAAACGGAGCCTTTGGGATACATGGCGACCTCCCAGAGTAATTTGCCTTACACCTGCGCAGGGGGCACCGCAGGTGTGGACGACCCTTTCCCCTACACTCGTGGGAACAATATGGAAACCAATACGAAAAAACAACCCTGGGGACTTCCAGTTGAAGACCCAACACCGCTAGCGGGTATGGAAGTCGAGGAGATTCCAGTTGAATCGCACTCGGCACCAGAAACCCAAACCAAACCGAGGAGGGATCAGCAGATGGTCAAACACCTACTGAGAAACTCCGGAAACAGAGAACAGGAAACTCTCTGGAGGCAGTGGCAGTTCGCTAAACCTCCAGAAACACCTGCCCTAAGCCGTCGCGTCAGATGTAAATCGTTTACATCTGGCGCGTAAAAATATATCAGGAGCTGCTAGAAGACAGGTGCGGTTCGCGGGGGCCAAGGCAGCTGGGGAATAAATTAAACCCAGGAAACGCCGAAGCAACCGACGCGATCCACACCCAGAAGCAAAAACTGGCTTCACTGAACGAACTCCCAGCATCGCTGAAGCAGCAGGCAGCCAGAAACTCCGAACAAGAAGAGGGACCGCTCACAGAGAAGTCAACCCTCTTCCACGGAGAGCACTGCAAGGGTGAAGAAACCTAGATCTGACCAACCAGTGGCTGTCTCTGCCCAAGCTAACCCAACTAAGCAGGGCAACTATAGGGAGGTCACAAGAGGTCTGAAGATGGCTGTTGCTCTGGAGAGTTATCAGATCACCAGTTATCAGACGACCAAGGGATTCTCCTGCAGGAAGCAATTACCGGGGAAATTTTCAAGTGTGAGCGGGTAGGGTCGAACTTCAGGAACAGCTACGTCCACAAGGGCGTGCTGGTCCTGACATGCTCGGATGAAACCGCTAAATCCTGGCTACTCGGAGTATTCCCGGACTGATACCTTGGGAGGGCTGTCCTAAAAGTAGGGCTAGCCAAGGACATCCTGAATACCTCCAAGGTAGTGGTATGGATTCAAAGCCATTTGGTAAAATGGAAACCAAAAAGATTCTTCAGCTCATCAAAACCCAGAACATGGGGATAGATACTGAAGAATGGCTTGTCATCAAGAGACAAGAGGAGGCCTCGGGTCTAACTCTTTGTCTTTCAAATCGACGAGACCTCCTTGAAGAACCTGCAAGCCAGGGGAATGAAAGCATTCCTGGGGCTAACGCAGGTAAACTTCTAGCTAGTTAGCCAGAACAGGAACATTCCTGATGCTGCGGGCAGTTCAAGCCAACCTGCAGCATAGTAAGGCTGCTACTGCAACCCTGTGCAGAATATTTGCACAGGGCAACACCGACGTGGCCCTAATACAAGAACCATGGCTGGTCAAAGGGCGAGTATCAGGCCTCGGAACATCCAAGGGTAAGCTTATTTATAATCTAAAACTGTGGAAACGCCAGATCCTGCATTATTGCCAGGAATGATTTGAAAGTCTTGAATCTGATAGAATTCTGTTACAGGGACATAACAGCAATCAAGACGACCTACATCAGGATGGGGTTTAGATGAACATAGTACTATCCTCCGTCTACATGCCTTTTGACTCAACAAGCCCTCCACCATCAGAACAAGTGAGGGCCTTGGTTAAACACTGTGAGGACCACAAACTCCAGCTTATCATCGGAGCCGATGCAAACGCCCATAACACAGTGTGGGGAAGCACCGACATGAACACAAGAGGTGAGTCATTGCTTGAATTTATTGTCTCCAGTAACCTGGAAGTACTTAAAGAGGCAATGAGCCAACCTTCGTAACCCGTAACAGACGGGAAATCATTGACATCACTTTGGGCTCTTCTTTGGTGGTTGCACGCTCGGCAAATGGGCAGTATCTGAGGAACCTTCAAACTCAGATCACCGCACATACATGTGGAGATTGGCTATGCCAATGAACCTGCAGTTATGTGTTGGGATCCCAGAAAAACCAACTGGCCGGGGTACCGGGAGGAGCTCAGGGCAAATCTCACAAATTTCAAAAATGTCAAACCTAACTCAAATACAATTCATGAAATAGAGCAAACCTCCCTAATATTACAGGAGGCCATAATAACTTCATATCATAATAACTGCCCTTTAAAGCGCAGCACCACTAAAGGTAAAGTGAGCTGGTGGAACACCGAACTCACACATCTTAGAAATAAAACGCGCAAACTATTCAATCGTGCGAAAAAAACTGGTGACTGGGAGGATTATTCCAAAACTCTCACAGAATACAACAAAAAAATCAGAGGGGAACAAAGAAAGTCATGGAGGAAGTTCTGTGAGGACATAGAACAAACCTCAGAAAGAGCAAGACTCCACGCATCCTTTCCAAAGACCCCATCAATCCGTTGGGGACTCTCAAAAACCAACGGCAATCACACCAACACTGGGAAGGACACTATGGAACTCTTGCTCCATACACACTTCCCAGGATCCACTGTCACCACAAATCAAAACCCCAGATTGAAATCCTGCAAACCTTCATTTGAGGGGCAAAAGGGCAGACTGGGAAGTGGTTAAACGAACGGTAACTCATTCAAAAGTAGTATGGGCAATAAACTCCTTCAAGCCTTACAAGTCTCCGGGCCCAGATGGGGTATTTCCCATACTACTTCAGAGCGGAGTTGAATATCTAGCACCAGAACTGTGCAGACTGTACAGGCTGAGCCTAGCATATTGGGATGGCTACCTCAAACCTGGAAAACTGTAAACGTGGTCTTTATTCCAAAACCTGGACGAGACTCATATGACCAGGCAAAGGCATACAGACCAATAAGCCTATCGTCATTTCTTCTGAAAGGCTTAGAAAAACTGATAGATAGAGACATAGCGAACAGCTCTTGTAGAAACGGCCTTTACATCAAAACCAACATGCCTATCTAACAGGAAAATCATGCGAGACAGCACTTCATCAGCTTGTTTCAAGGCTTGAAGAGTCTCTAGCAAACGAAGAAATTGCACTATGCACTTTTCTAGACATCGAAGGAGCCTTGACAATACCTCCTTTGAAAGTATGGTCTCTGCGGCCACTCGAAGAGGCATTGACAGAAACCACCTGCAGGTGGATACACTCAATGCTTCACAATAGACTGGTCCAAGCCAACATGTTCGAGGAAACAGAGCAGGTTGAAATTTCCAGAGGTACCCCACAGGGGGCATACTCTCCCCCCTTCTGTGGGACATGGTTGTAGATGAACTGCTAATTTCTCTGAATAACCAAGGGTATTACTCTCAAGGGTATGCAGATGACTTGGTCATCCTCATCAAAGGAAAGAATACTCGAACAACCTCAGAGCTAATGCAAAATGCACTGAGGACAGTAGAGGAATGGTGTAACAGAGAGAGCCTAAGGGCAAATCCGAACAAAACAACACTAATTCCCTTCACCCGGAGAAGAAACATGGGAGATCTCATACCTCCCAGACTATTCAGTGAAACATTACAAGTAGTAGGCAGGTGAAATATCTAAATATTCTTGACAAGAAACTAACCTGGAACCCGCATCTTCAACATGTAACCAACAAAAGCAAGATAACCTTTATGATGTGCAGGAGAGCTTTTGGAAAAACCTGGGGCTTAAACCGAAAGCCATGCACTGGCTTTATACACCGTAATAAGACCAAGAATAACTTATAGCTCACTCTTATGGTGGCCAAAACAAATCAAAGACAGGCAAAACCAACCTTGGGAAAATCCAGAGGCTTGCCTGTCTCTGTATCACGAGTGCAATGAATAGCACTCCAACAACTGCAATGGAAATCATCCTAAACCTCGAACCCCTTGACTTACATGTCATTGAGAGGCCAGGATGAGTGCATACAGACTGAAACAAACAAAACTGGAGAATCCGAACAACTGGACATACCAGAATCACTCATGTAATCAACATCGAAGAACTTCGAAATGATTTCCAGATTACATGCAACCCTATACTCATTCGAAAACCATTCGAAACACGAATTGATGGATCTGGATGGGCCCTGAGTATAGAATCACAATCAACTCTTGGACATAGTCTGGTATACAGGCGGTTCAAAGACAGTTGAAGGAACGGGAGCAGGAATACATGGGGTGAGGCCAAGAAGGGATTACATAATACCACTTGGCAAATGCTCCACGATATTCCAAGCTGAAACACATGCTATCATGGTATGCATTCAGAAGAATCTAGAAAGTGGTTATAGGAAAAAACACATCTACATTCTATCTGACTGTCAAAGTGCTATCAAAGCACTCAACTCTATACAGATAAAGTCCAAACTGGTCTGGGACTGCCTCCAGAACCTCATCGAGCTGGCAAGACACAACAAGGTCACCTTGATGTGGGTGCCAGGTCATAGAGCATTGAAGGCAACGTTAAAGCGGACCAGCTAGCTAGACAAGCATCTGAAACGCTATTCACAGGGCCAGAACCTGCACATGGGATTAGCAAAACCGATCAGGACCCTGATCGACGAGTGGATAAAAGAAGACACCAACAATATTGGGATCAAACTGTCGGGCAAATACACAGCAAAGTCATGGTAGGGCATCCAAACGGACCCTGGCGGCTGACCTTCTGAACCTGAACAGAGCGAAGGCTCAGTATAATAATAGGTCTGTTGACTGGACACTGCGGCCTAAGAAAACACCTAAACACCATGGGAGTCGCGGGAAACCGTGGAGTGTAGGCTTTGTGATGAAGAGGAGGAAACAGCCTCTCATATTATCTTCGACTGAGGCGCCCTAAGTAGTAGGCGACACAGAACCTTTGGAGAGATCAGCCGGAAACAGGCATGAATCGAAGAACCTTATCAACAGACTTCTTAACCTAATTAAAGGCACAAACCTGTTTGAATGAGGAACCACTGACGACAGAGTGATACAATAGACCCCAGCTGGTGCAGTGTCAAGGGAAGCTAAGTGCCAACCCTGTCTCTGGCTCGTCAGCTTTCAACCAACCAACCAACCATATACGACAGACATTTCAATGAAGGAAATGGCCCAGGGAGGCCTACATTCAACCAATTTTTCACTAAAATACATAAGAAAAGACTATTCCAATAATAAACCCAATTCCTCAAATTATAATTTAGTTGTTCAAAACTTTTCTCACATGGACTGATATATTCAATGAAACAACATCTAAGACATTCATGAACCACTTTCGACATTCCCCTCTTACAATTAAATCAAAATCTTAAAAAAAAACAAAAAACCAGATTATATACTGGAGAACTCCTGAAAGCGAAACACTCAGAAAAAAAAATTTACATATGAAATGCTCAGAAGAAATACTAGTAAAGTCAAAAAATTGTAATATGTTTAGATAAGAAAAAAAACACCCTTGTCAGAAGCGAAAGGAACATGTTACTCTAATCAGATTTAATTGTCCGATAATAAAATTAAAACTCAATGTATGTACTTATATGTATGCGCGTTAGAAGTTATACTTGTTTGGCTTAACAAAGAAAATGTCTCATCAGATTTCATACTCTCTTGATACTATAAGAAAAACTATTTTCAAGATCACTAACCGCAAATGAGTCAAATCATGAAGTGATTATTTTTCACCCCTTTAGGGGTTAAATTCCTAAAAACAAGTATTTCTTTATTTGTAAAAAACCTCAAATACCAATGTTTATTACCCTAACTTGTAATATGTTATTTTTCACCCCTTTAGGGGTTAAATTCCTAAAAACAAGTATTTCTTTATTTGTAAAAATCTCAAATACCAATTTTTATTACCCTAACTTAAAAACTAACGGAATTCCCATACAAACCACAAAATTTCACCCCTCTAGGGGTTGCATTTCTAAAAACACTGAAACACTTATTTCTTTAATTGTAACAATGGTATTCCTATACAAACTTTCAACCCCCATTTTAACACCTTTAGGGCTGCATTTTGAAAAACCCCAAAATAGATGTTTATTTATTTGAAAAGAAAAGCCCAAGTATCAATTTCCATGAAACCTTCAAAACTAACGGTACTTCAACCCCCTTTATTCTCACCCCTTTAGGAATGGAATATCTTGGCTTCGTATCTCATCATAGGAATACGCTGTCAAAATAACGAAAGATCATATATTATATCCAAACAGCCAAACCAAACAACCGAAAGACAGTCTCTCAAAGAAATTTAAAAAAGCATTCGACAGTGTATGGCACAAAGGATTGATCACTTTCCAAATTGCAGAACCTAAGAACATTGGACTACCTTATACATATGATTAAATCAATCATGTTGTTCTTACAACAAGGAGTACCTCAAGGGTTACCACTGTCCTAGGACTCTTTACCATTTTTGCACACACCCTATGAGGCTATAATCCAACAACCTTTTCAGCTGAATGACACATAAGTATTACAGTATGCCGATGATGCTTCAATGATATCCCATTGCTAGAACACAAACACAGCCATAAATATTCTACAGAATCAAAGTCATAATTCCAAAATATGCTCAATAGAGATTAGAAGCCTAATAAATCTCAATTTCTAATTTTCAACAATATAATTAGAGATAACTCGGCATCATAGGATGGAAGGACACCAACCAACTCTGTAAAATATATAGTCTTCAACATCAATAAAAAAAATAAACTTCAAGAATCAAACCACAATACTGAAAAACAAAAGTAGGAGAGGAGCAGAATATGTTCGATACTTCACCTATAAACATGATAGTGTAAGCACAAAAGCAACAACTAAGATTTACAAGTCAATATGCAGACCCCTCATAGACTAGCCCATCCCATTTACCTCAATGCTCAAAATCCCAACGGCAAATCACTTAAAGTAGCCGAAACTTCATCTCTTCAGATTATCAGAAAACTCACCCAACCAGCAGTTATAGAAAAAAGCCGAAATTGAGCTAATCTATCAAATATACTGTATCTATACATATTTTAAAGACAAGCAAATTGTTAAACCTACAGGCTGAAAGACTCCGGTCGATGGACTTTTGGTGTATAATATATATGGCATTAAAGTTTTTTTATTATTATTGAAAATAATGCAAGTTTACCTCAAATGAAGTCCCATATCTTGAGGAGTCGATCCAGCTAGACTGATGGTTACTGGGTATAAAACATTTCTTCTGGATTCAGTTCAGAAGAGTTGGATTGTAAGTACATGTATATAATTGTAACTCTTTGATAATGCCATTTATGACCTGATGTGAGCCAGCTTGCCGTAGTTTCACCAAAATTTCTCCCTAATATGAATCAAATTACCAAATGATCTTTAATTATGAATTCACCAAAAATACTCACATTCAGTATCATAGCGTTTGTGTTGATATTATCCATGTGTTCAATTAAAATTATGTCAGGTTTTCGAGCTTCAAATTGATTGTCATTTGTTTATTATCAGAACTAGTTTGTGTTTCTTTGTGCATGTGAGTTTTGATTCACTTGGTTGTGAGGAGTTCATGAAGTCTTTGATATTATCTGACTGCTTTTCTGATCCTGCGGTCACTGGGCCCATTGAAGAAATCGGCAACTTTCAGGAGATAATCCACGGAGAGAATGATAGTAAAACTAAAACTCGCACATCAACTGAAACACAAAATTCAATCGAAAATGAGGTAATTTGAATATATGTATATGTAATTTTTAGAATCCACTGTTTTGTCACTGTTTACTGTATTTTAACAACATTGTAGCTTTCCCTGATGATGACAATAAAGTTTGTGAAATATTGGAATAAGTGTTACAAGAGTATACTTCCTGCATGCTGCCTACCCAACTAGCAAACATAGCCTGATTAAGATCAGGCTATGTATATATATATATATATATATATATATATATATATTTGGAATATGTAAATTTCGGGTTGAAATTTGATTATTTCGACGTTTCAGCTCGCATTTTGGAGCCATTTTCAAGAAATCTAAAAAAATAGTAATAACGTTAAGGAAAGGTACTCACTTAGGAGTTTGTAACTTGACGCCGGGGTCTCAACCTGCCTACTCTCCAGGTGCTCCGGTGCTCTCAAAGGTCTCTATCTGCCTACTCCTCCGAGAGACAATGAAGCGGAACGGTGAGCGGGGCTTGGTGTGGGGAGGGATCAAATACAGCTGAACTCCAGTCAGATCCTCAGTTCTCTCGGAGGGTAGGCAGATGATTGAGACCTCAGAGAGCACGGTGTCGAGACCTGAGGAGTAGCAAGGTTGAGATCCGGTCAAGTCACAAAATCCTAAGTGAGTACCTTTCCTTAACGTTATACAATTCTTTCTGAAAATAGAAACGAAGTCAAATAATGAAACCAGAGCGGTTCAACTCCAAATTTACATATTCCAAATAGTTATGATCCATGGAAACCTATATATAGAAATCAAAATAACACATAATGACCTCAAATCATCAGAAATATACTTTTCGAAACTTTCTAACTTCCTCATAACAAAACTACCTAATGATATCTCTGGATAAATTATACAGAAAGACAAACGATTTCCTACAATAAAATATTCAAAGATATAAAAATTAAAAATATCAACAAGATAAATAGATTAAAATTTTCTTTCCAGAATGATATCAAAACAAAAAGCACTTGGCTCAAAAATTTGACTGATATAATTATACCAAATGATATTGAACATTTTCTTGCTTTGGGATTCAAATTCAGTTTACCTCCTACTACAAGAGACATATCGATTTCAAAACTTTTGTCTGAGATCGAATCACTAATAAGTGGATTCAATAATGAGAAGAAAGATATGTTCAGAGCGAAAATAACAAATATGGTTACTAACTTTTTTCAAAAACCTCAAAAAAATGAAACAACACTCAATTCTCTTTATAAAAAAACCAAAGAATTTTTCAAAAACCATCCTAATCTTATTTTAACAAAATCAGATGAAGGTAATGTAACAGTCATTTAAAAAAAAACTGAGTATATAAAAAAATCTCATGATATCCTTGATAACGAATACTCTTACACCAAATTAAATAGAGATCCTACCTCAACCATTGAACAAAAAGCAAATAAATTTATTTCAGTATTAAAAAAATAAAAAATTATCACTGAAGAAGGAAACAAAAAAATGTATGATATACAGTTCTGTATCCCAAAATACTATGGTTTACCCAAAATTCATAAACCAATCATGAAACTCAGACCTATCATTTCATCTATTGATGCACCCAATAGCAAAATATCTAAATTATTCACAGATATCCTTACAGATGCATATGACTTCGAAAATAAGTTTTATGTTAAAGATTCTTTCGAGTTTTCTAAATTCATCAACGAAAAACAACTTCCACAAAGCTATGTCTTGATAAGCCCAGATGTTGTTTCCTTATTCAGTAACATACCGATAGAATTAGTATTGAAAAGTATAACTAAAAGAAGAACTAGAAGAATACTGTAATATTTCACAAACAAAATTTTTAGAAATCATTCAATTCATATTCAAATCTAGTTTCTTTTCGTTCGAAGGAAATTTCTTCTAACAAATTCTTGGAACACCTATCTCACCAATCATTGCTTCGTATGTAATGGATGACCTTTTCAAAGCAATATTACCACAATTGACGTTTGAAGTTCGATTTAAAAAAAAATTTGTAGATTATATTATTTGTGCAGTACCAATGGATAAATCCGATGAAATTTTAAGAAAAGTAAATAACTACAATAAAAATTTACAATTCACAATTGAATTAGAAAAAATAAAAGTATTCCGTTTTTAGACACTAGAATAATTCGTAGGAAAACAATTCACTAATCACAGATTGGTATATAAAACCAACAAACTCTGAAAGATACATAAACTCTCATTCCTTCCACTCAAAAAGAATGAAAATAAATTTGATTCTTTGTATGAAAAAATAATCGAGATGTTGGTTCATCCTTCATTAAAAAACAAAAATTTTAAAATTCTCAGAAATATTTTAATAGATAATTCTTACCCCAGAAAACTTCTTAACAGAATTATTTTCAATACCAACTCTGATAGACAAATTAATAATGATGACACAAGTAATCAAAATTCAGAAAATAACAATGAAAAGGACAATTTATATTTCAATTCCTAATATAAGAATTCTATCATCAAATATAATTAAATTATTCAAGAATGAAAGTAACATAAAAATTTCACAAAAAATATCAAGACTATTGGAAACTTAAATACGAGGTTAAAGATCCACCAGATTTGAAGAAATCAAATGTTGTCTACAGCATACCATGTAACAACTGTGATTTGAACTATATTGGTACAATTTCAAGAACTTTAAATAATCGTATTATCTCTCACAGAAGTGATATAAGACTCAACAAGGAATCATGTGCATTAGCTCAACATGCTATTGAAACAGGCCATAAAATATCATTCGAGGAAGCACAAGTTTTACATTCAGAAAAAATTCTCTAAAGATTATTTCCTGAAATGATTGAAATTAATGAATCCAATCAAAATATGAACAAAAAACAGATATCGAAAATCTTAGCAAAATCTACAGTTATCTTTTACAAATGGATTAAAACTGATGATTCTCAAAGAATATAATAAAAAAATTAACACAACCACTACATATTTTATATTTTTCTGATGATTAATCATAGGTTGTCATTTCAAATCCTTCAATATCACTCGAAACGTCAAAGATATAACACCATTCCGACAAATATTTACATATTTTACGTTTTTTTTTTAAGTTAATGCTCATTAATCAACCACTCAGATTACTGTAAGTACTTCCTTCATTTTAAGAATTTTTTTCTCAATAATGTAATTTACATATTTTAGGACCCTGAAGAAGTTTCAAAATTGAAACAAGCTTCGGTCCAACGTATTAAGAGTTTTCATAGTTCAACACTTGTGCTGACTGAAGATCCCGTTATTCCCCACTGTTTATATATATATATATATATATATATATATATATATATATATATATACATATACATATACATATATATATATATATATATATATATATATATATGTATATATATATATATGTATATATATATATGTATATATATATATATGTATATATATATGTATAGCAATACGTTGTCACCTCAACGAACAGCGGCTTTGGAACTCATTGCCTAGGGAGGTGTTCGGGCATACAACCTTCAGAAATTTAAGAAGAACACCAACTCCTACCTTCTTTTAGGTTCCCAGATGTTCTCTGAACATTACAGGATATCCTTTTCGTGGGAACCAGAACATAAAAAAAAAGTGTAGTTGACTGGGCGACCTGACCTCACCCTTCCTGGTTGTAATATTTTATTCATTTATGCATATATCTTCTGAGGGGAGGCTTCGAAACAGGGTTCTCAAAGAGGGAAATGATTTCCTTTTTTTTTAAATATATGTATATGTATATAAATGTATGGATACTTCGGTTGCAAGTGACCTCATTATATATATGGCCGCCGAGATTTGCAATTCCTTCCCGCCTCATACAGTGTTGCCGCGTATTCGAGGGTGTCCGTAGTGCGATTCGATTCAAAATTGGTATGTGGGGGTTTTCGGGTCGGAGATTATGAATTCAAAAATTCAAGACGGCGGCTCCAAAATGGCAGGCGAGTTTTGTGATTATGGTCCGATTCGATTCAAAATTGGTGTGAGGAGGTTTTCGGGGTCGGAGATTATGGAATTTTTGTCAAAGTTCATAAATTCAGGATGGCGGCCCCAAGATGGAGGACGAGTTTTGTGATTATGGTCCGATTTGATTCAAATTGGTAGCAGCGGTTCTCGCAGTCGGAGATTTCGAACATTTTGTCAAAATTTATAACTTGAAGATGGCAAATGGGGGACGAGTTTTCTGATTATGGACATATTTCATTCAAAATTAAATTAATATGTATGTGTTTTCAGGTTCAGACATTAGGAATTTTTTGTCAAAATCTATAAATTCAAGATGGCGACTCCAGGATGGCGGACGAGTATTGTGATTATGGTTCTATTCAAAATTGGTGTGTGGGAGTTTTTGGCGTCGGAGATCAGCTCAAAACTTACAGGGAAGAGACCTTGTGATAAGGATGTTGTATTAGACATGAACAGATCAAGGCGAACCAACAAAAAGCAAATAATAAAATAACCAATAAAAACATTTTTGAAGACAAGCTTTCATTTAAGCCGTGTACTAAAACGTATTAAATAAGTTTAAGTCATCGCTGATAAAGATTTAATTATGTTTTGTTGAATTATTTGGTTTCAAAAAGCTTGTTGCGCGAATTGTCATCAAATTAATTGGTACCTACTTTTATGAACACTTCGCGCCAGAAGCTTTTTGAAATCATATGATCCAACAAAAAATTATTGAATCATTGTCATGTAACTAAAACTTATTTTATACGTTATTCAGCCTTAAATGAAAGTTGTCTTTAAAATGTTTTATAGTTTTTTCAGAGCATCAAGTGGTACACCTGCATACATGTTCTACGTTTGCATCATTCCTTTGGCGTTGAAATATCGAAGACAAACCTACGCAGATTAAAGAAGACAAAATTTCGATAAATGTTCCATTTAAAAATATGCAAGATCGGTTTTTATGGGACATTCGTATATTCTCTGGAGGTTTTTTGAAAAGTACCATTTATTACCTGCAACTTTGGTTCGAAACATATGAAACTGGAATAAACAAGATTCATAGTTCGAGGATAACGCTGTATAGATAGGTAACCCATAAAAGTTAATTGATAGTTGAGATCTACTCAAAAAAAATATTTTTTCCTTTTACAGCTAAAAGAATATAAATTTGAAAAAAACGTAGAGAAGTTCGATTCACAATACCAAGTTTAACTGTAAAATGTGATTCAGGAGTACCTATTGAATGTGCATGCATTTTAAATCATAGTGGCCCACCCAAAACTTTTCATTTCTCCCAAATGAAAAATGAAAATCTGGTTGAATACATGAGCGTTAGTTTTTTAAAAGAGACAATTTTTGTCTTTCAGCCCCTCTGATCAAACCCTTGAAATCTGAAATGTGAATGAGTGATGACTTATTTGAATGTGAATTGAATACCTCTTCAACGGAATATTGCTCGTTGAATTTGGTGGTGGCACCATAAAGAATTTTCTAAATTTATAAATTTCCCTCCTACAAAATAAAACTGGTTCATGAACATGAAGGCGATACGAACGGCGTTTGAAATTTTCATGAGTTAATTAGTGAAAGATTGATACGCGATCCACAATTATCATTTAACATTTGTTTTCAGATGAATGCTAGTTTTATATTATTGATACTATCAATCGATATAATTGAAGGCAATATTCCACACATTGTATCATAGAATTGGACAATACATACCCAGAATCGCTAAAACTAAATGTGTGGGCTGTTACATTTTGGGGACCGTATTTTTTTGGGCCCATTTTAACTATCTGGAAACTCGACTGCTGAGATATACTAGTTGCTGTAAACCACTCTTGACCCTACTTCAACGAATGCCATTGAATAATATAACTTTCATGGCCACCAAATCTAGTTTTTAGTAAGGTAGAGCACCCATACTAATCAAGTTCTGCAAAACAGTTTCTGGATGAAAATGTTTCTAGGCAGCTGGATTGAACGGAAAGGTTCCTTCTGAATAGCCTGCAAGACCTGCTGACTCATCGCCACCTGTTTTTTTCTTGTAGTGGAAACATTTTAAATCTAAAATGTATGCAACCCAGCCCAATTCTTTAGAATACTTGCGACAACGAATAGTGTAGAGTGTCGACAAATAACTCCTGAAATACTCCACAATGTTCGGGAATATTTCTAACAGTGCCTTTGAAATTATATTTTGGAGGTTTGGGATAGACACTTTCAACATTTATTTGATTGAAACGAGTGGTAAGAAATTTTGTTAAATTTAGCCTTATCTCTTCCAAACTACTCACCGACATCAACGAACAATATCCTGTTGAAAGACAATTCAATTTCCTTTGAAATAAGGCATTACTCTACCTTCCTATTTGAGATGCAGAGGGTAGAAAATACCAATGAAATATTTCCCCTAAAACTAATGCTCATGTATTCAAAGCTCTTTGATTTTATTAATTTAGGATAAAATAATCCTACGTAAAATATTTTCGTCGTCCTCTATAGTTCTATGGTGTGAAGCAGATACAAAAATAAAATATATTTTCTACAGTCACCTGTAAAATCCGCATCATATGGCAAATTATTTAATTGTGAATGCCAACTGGCGTAAAAAACAATAACCTGAATTGGTATTTTTTTAAATATTGCTAAATGTTTCAGAAAAAATATTGTTTATTTTGAATTCAACAGTCTAATCTATTTACAACCCTTCAGTAAAGCTTGAAGTTTTCTATATTTTTTTATGGGTTTTGGAATAAATCATTGAAACTAGATTAATTTTGTATTAAATTTTATGAATTTCCATTTGCGTTTTAGTTTTCGTATAAGAAGTATATTCAGTAGAAAATTTAAATAATTAATAAAACATTTTAAATGAAAGTTTGTATTCAAAGCTTAAAGTAAAAATAAATGCTTTGGATATCTGACGTAGTTTATCCCGTGACTTATAGATTCAAGAGATTGTCGCTCAAAGTTTTCAGTTCTGATACAAAAGCGAAAACTTTCGATTCTATAACTCACTGAATGACCTACGTCACCTATCCAAAGCAATTATTTTTTACTTTTAGCACATTTTAATAAAATTCTTACGGAGGTTTTTATATCTTAATCAATGCATTTTTTTGAAGCGTCGTTATTATGGGGCCTCTTTCCTGTAAGTTTTGAGCTATCGAATTGTTCCATGGGGGGACCTTCCAAATTACCTCGTCCGCCATCCTGCTAGCTGCCATTTTCAAGTCATGAATTTTGACTAAAAAATCAACAATCTTTGACTGAATTCATAATCTCCGAACCCAAAAACCCCGACATACCAATTTTGAATAGAAACGGTCCATAATGACAAAACTCGTCCACCATCTTAGAGACACCATCTTGGATTTATGAATTTTGACAATAAATTCATAATCTCTGACCCCAAAAATCCCTCCATACCAATTCTGAATTGAATCGTACCATAATTAGAAAACTGCCCGCCATCTTGAATTTGTGATTATTACAAAAAATTCATAATCTCGACCCGAAAACCCCACGTACCAATTTTGAATAGAATCGACCATAATCACATAGATCGTCGGAACTGCAATTTTATGAATTTTAGAGAAAATTACAATCTTCGAGTCGAAAATCCCTATACAAAAAATTCATAATACATCGTCACGGGAGCTATAAACACGTCCCAAATTTTACGTTAATCGATCTATTTAACTTTTAAGATTTGATTACACATATCGGAACAGGTGAAAGTAAATAAAGACATCTAAAATCATCACAGGTTAAATAAATCGCAAAAAAAATCGAGTGAAAATTTGATCACCGCATATCTCCTGTGAAACTTTCAACTTAAAAATTAAAAACAGAGGTGTTCATCCACCCAACATAATTTATATTCCAGTAATCAGAGATCGATTGTTTTTTTAATTTGGCTACTTACTTTCAACATATTCAACATCAATAGGCCCCATGAGCCATTATTTATCACTTATCACACATATAATATTTATTTAAAGTGCGCAAATATATTAGATCAATTGACGCAACGTTGCCAACAGCCAGAGGTGACAACGTATTTGTAATCCCTATTCTCACTGTTATATTAGCCTGAGGGCACAGGACTGCCCGTCACTTCTTGTACGGCGACACTAGCGCTGGTGATATATGCTCGAACTAAACAGACAAATTGTAGGAAAAACTAATACGAAGTGACCTCAGAATAATATTTCGTTAATTAACTTAGGGTGACATCTAGGTTGATTTTATATCGAAATCAGGGCAAAACGTTGTCACCTCATTATCTGAGGTCCAGCGTCAATAAGAGGTCAGCGGAACCTATATCTATTTTCGAGGTGACAACATACCCTTTATAGGTATATATATATATAGCATGTATATATATATATATATATATAAAATATATATATATATATATATATATATATATATATATATATATTATTATATATATATATATATATATATATATATATATATGTATATATATATAACGTACCGACGGATGATTCCAAGCCCAATACACACAAATAGGGCTTTGAAGCCGAATTGAATTTCACTTTATCAATGTGTATTTCCATGGAAAATATAATACTTGAGTAATTATAGGAGGAACCAGTAAGAGGGTAACATTTTCAAACATACAATCTGACAACACATTTCGAAGGTTTTACTAGTCCCTGTAATATGCACAGTAATTAGGAAGCCCATCTTAAAAAAGTATAGATCTTGTTACCTATATAGAAGCCCGGCGATGTTGCCATATTGTTTAGGCAGTAATAATTAAGTAGCCGATGTTGAGACGGTCTTGATATGTAATTTATTACTTTGAATAATACTAGGTAAAGGGTGTTCGATATGTACTTATAATTTTTCATCATTTATTAAAACTACAATTTTCTGAATTTAAATATTTCTGTGCAACAATATGTATTGATACGATGTGAGGCAATAATAGAAATAATAATCTAGAGGTTTGAAGGAAATACCATTTTAAGATAAAAAACGAGAAAATAAAAAAATATTTGTTCTGATTTATAAAATACCCGAAATCATCAAGAATATTATTTCTTGACCTATTTTCAGAAGGCTCATTTGTTTCGGAATGTATTATAGACGAATGCCTTCAATCGAATCCAGTCTTTATTTGTGAACTCGTTTTTTGGGATAATTTTTTCTTAATGTGTTTCATAAAATATTCCTTGGCCAGTTTTTATCTCATTCAGACTATCGTTCTCAATCTGCTGATGCTTTCAAGCAGATTTACCTTAAATGTAATTTAATAAATGTGTGATGTGACATTTGACAAGTTGAATGGTGACATGAGGAAAAATGCTTAGGTCGTCAAAGGATGTCGTCATATGAATACTTCAACTTTTCAAAATGTCTAGTCAAAAGCTCAACCAGTATGATGGTTATCAACTTGCTGCAATACTTCAGCTTCACCTTCACCTATATTTTTTATGGTATGGTATAATACAGAATACAGTAAATTAATGATGGTACTTGATTGAAAAATATTTTTTTGAATAGTCCGTCCACACTGATAGAAAATCCATAATTAAAGTAAACTAAAACTTCACACGATTTTCGCAATTTTTTTTTGTGAAAATCGTAGTGAAGAAGAATTTTTAGATAAAACTGAGTATATGTAACGTTGTATTGAAATTCATGCAATTGCAATAATACAAATATTTTGTTGAAAGGGAACATTCTCAATTGAAAATTGAATAGAAATATTTTCTGAAAATGGAAAAATCGACGACAATAATGAAGTTATTTTTGTATTATCTAACAAAAACAACTACTTCCCCGGCCTACACATCTGATTTAATGAACATCCTCTTCATAAAATCAGGATTGATTATTTTTTGTTGATTTATTTGGTTTCAAAAGTTGTTTGGCGCCGACTCAAAATTATTTATTTACTTTAGTTTAGGTGTTTAGTTACTGAGACTAAGAAGTTTTATTTTATTTTTTATTTTTCAGTTCCGTATTTTGTCGGTTTAAATTTTTTTGTAAAAAAGTTTTTATTTTTCAATTTTTTTGTGGCTAAAATCTACTAATTACTACCCACTTGTTTTTTTATTACCAAAATACTTACTTACCCACCTCACTTTTCTATTATTTTACTTATAGAACTCGTTAGAGCAATAGGCCTATAATTATTTGTTGATTTCCTATCTCCCTGTTTGAACAGTGGGATAACTATTGTAGTTTTAAAATTTCAGTACCAAAACAGTATTCACTATGTGATAAATGGTTTAATTAATTGTTCTTTGAATTTTTAAATTATGTTAACAAATGCAGTCCTCACCACCTTTAACCCCGTTTTTTAAATTTTTATTTGCTCTAAAATTTCGTTTTCTGTGCTGGGTGTTAGAAGAAATGAATTCATTGTGCTGACCATCATTTCTATAGTTGCAGCTGTTATTTTATTTGCTAGCATTTTCCTATGCTGGTAAAACGAATTAAATTCATTGGAATTAATTTTTGTCATTTAATTCTACGTTTCCACTATCCTTAATTGACTTTATTTCTACTTTTTCCACTCTATCATTGGTGGCTTCCTTTATTACATTCCAAAGTTTTTTGGATCTCCGGCATTTTTTTCGCAATTGCTTGTAGTTTAAGTACTCTAGCTTTTGAATGAGTTTAGTAAGAGTTTTCTATACTCTTTATACCTTATTAAGAGGGTTACGTTATTATCACTTAAAGTATATTCCTTTTTAATTTATTTCTTTTCTTATTGAAATCAACAATCCACCTGTGATCCAAGTTTTCCGCTTAATTTTTTATTACTTATATTTTGTTTTAGTAGACTGTACAATAACATCTAAGCCTATTAATAAATATCTCCGTACATTGGTTCGCATGTAGACATTGCAATACACTTTCCCAGTCCTCTCTGCCCAACAATTTTGCATTTTTTTCGTAATTTATTATCTCATAAGACCTTACTTTTTTTTATTTGGTATAATGCTGCTTTCTAAAGGAATATTCAATAAGATGGGATCATGGTCATGTATGTTTCTTCTAAAATAACACTCTTAATTTTTGAAATAAACCACTGTTATATTTAATAAAATAATGATCAAGGCACGACTTAGAATTATTTACTTTTCTTGTTGCCCTTTAATTCCACTAAAAACCATGACTTTGCATGACCGTTACATAATCATTTGTTGAATCTATATCCATGTCCAATAGACCCAATGTTTATATCACCAGCAAATATATAAACTTTATCTTGTTCATAATTGATTTTTTGTAGTATTATATTCAATCCTGTATAAATTCCTCTTTTGACCTAGCAGAAACCTCTGTATGTTGCAGTATATCCACAAACTTATGGTTTTTTTGTATTGTGTTTTAAGAATTTTAAATTATTTTATATTAACAGCTGACTTTTTACACAAATTTCATCTTTTTCATAGGTGATACAACCATCACACTTGTTTAATGTACCCATTATTGAAATACATAGAGTATCCAGGGATACTAAAATCACACAAATTATATACTCTGTGGGTCTCCACATGACAATAACATCGAATTCCCTTCCTGTAGATTCCAGAAATACCAAAACTGATTAAAATTTTTGTATATACTCTAATATTTACATGAATTGAGTTAATATCCCTTTCAGGTCTATCAAAACTAATATTTGACAAACTGCTACATTCATAGGTATTACAAGTTTCATATTCATCTAGTTTATCATTTAGTTCCGTGAATTATAATAATTTTTATTAATACTTTGATCTGGTTTAATGCTTAGTGGAAAGATCACTCTCCGTTCTGATCCTTATGGGATCGTCTTGATCAGATTTTTTAAATATACTATCCCATTTCACAAAAAGCTGCCTTGTATCCTATCTCTTTCACATCTCTAGTTTTTAAATAGAACTCCTATTATAAGGTAGATCTTCATTGAGGTAGATCCCTTCAAGGCCACATTTTCTAATTGTTGTTCCTTTTTCTGTTTGATAGTTTGAGAACATCCTTTTCAGTTGTATTTTTCCAAATTTGACGAGAATCGGCCCATCATCTTTGTTTTGAAGTCTAACACAGTTCAAAATGTCGTTGTATCCATTTGTATCTTCATTGTTTTTGCTATGTTGATAATTTTTTTGTGTTTGGGTCCGTTTGCTTTGGTACCCCGACACTATAATGTTGCATGCTTTCTCTTTGTTTCAATATCATCCCAAATTTTTTTTCAATGCTTGTATACGTTGCTTTTTGGTCTTTATTCTCACTTCTAATAGTTTTAATTTCCGTCAGCAAACCATCAAATTTGTTTTCTGTTCGTCAAATGAGTTTGACATGTACTGCACGCCTTCGACGTCCTTCAGTTTTTGTCCATTTTGGTTTCCACTGGGTTGAAAACTGTTGGAATGACTCCTTAATAATCGCTCTGAGCTTTTTCTCCTCCATTTCAGTGATATCCTTGGTTATTTCACTACTTTTTCTCTGTTTTGTATTATAACCTCACTTTTTCAATGCTTTCACAACACAGAAATTTACCATTTACATTTGCGACTTTCACTGCATTGCACAACTTAGGTGGTATTTGGCAGAACACTTGTTACAGTCTAGTGAGACTAGGACTCTTTTTTTACAATAATTGCACTTTTTATCAACAGTTTTTATAAATTTTTCAGAGAGATCATTGTTTTGCTTGTCATCCATAACAAGATGGACTCATTTATATAACATAGATGTATTATTTTTGTGGTGTTTACAACAACAACAACAATTTTATGTTGAAAGCGCAATAAAAGACTTGCTGATAAACATAAGAGTCATCATATATTTCGAAATTGTAAACTGGTGAGTCCCCGCTTCGGAAGCCTTGCGAATCGTCCATATTCATAGATGTTTATTGTTGTGTCTTCTGTCACTCCATAAGTATGGAGTTGGCTTATATTTCGGGTTGCCTAAAACAAAATTTCCAAATGACAACTCACACCGTTGGACGGTTTGCGAGTCATTCATGGAGGATGGTCATTGTAGTGTCTTCTAGTCACTGCATAAGTATGAAGTTGGCTAAATATTTCGGTATGCCTAAAACATATTATTCAAAATTTCGATTCGATATCTCCCACCGTCGGACGACTTGCGAGTCCTTCATGTTCATAGAAGATGTTTATTGTTGTGTCTCCTAGTCACTCCGTGAGTATGGAGTTGTACTTTACGAATTATTAATCCATCTCAATGTACTTATATCAACGTCAAGTATCAGCATGAGACTACTCTAGAAGCAATGTACTTCTGGAAATTAAAACTTTGATCAGGTCTATGAGCTATGGAGGTATCCAAAAATAGCACCATAAAAACTTTTAATTACCTCTCGTAGAAAATCCTCAGAACTTATAAAATCAGTCATGAATAATGCCTCTTCTCCTGAACAGCAAGTATTGACCTAAGGTTTCATTTATGGTAATATCGGAAACGTAAAATTTATGAATGAAAACTCAATAAAGCCAAACAGTATTCCCAACATCACAAAAGGTACAAAGTTTCATTATTACGAAAACGGTGATAAGACCAAGAGAAAAAGAGTTGAGTCACCTAACAGTGAACGTTCTGAAATTATGTTGAATGAATTATTCAAGTACGAGTGAGGTTCTGAGGTTCAAACATTATAACAAATGAAGCGTTCAAGTGTGAAATAAAGTAGCAAAGTCTGGACAAGGTCATCTATCATTTAGAATGGAGTATTCAAATATGAGTAGAATCACCAAACAGTAAACTTTCAGAGACATAAAGTATTCAAGTAAGAGCAAGATTCAGGTGCAAGGTTCTAAGTGTTCTGACAAATCAGTCACGAATGCCTCCTCCTGAACATACTGATACCGAAAAAGTAGTAAAATGTATGAACAAAAACTCAATAAAGCCAAACAGTGTCCCCAACATCACAAAAGGTCCAAAGTTTAATTATTTTGAAAACGGTGATAAGACCAAGAGAATAAGAGTAGAGTCACCTAACATTGAATATTCCGAAATTAGGTTGAATGAAGAATCCAAGTACGAGTAAGGTTCTGAGCATTCAGACGTTATAACAAGTGTGAAATGAAGTAGAAGCCAAGTCTGAGTAAGGCCACCTATCATTTAGAATAAAGTGTTCAAATACGAGTAGAATCTCCTAACATTAAACGTTCCGATATATAAAGTATTCAAGAATGAGCAAGATTCAGAGCATTCCGAGACATGAAGTGTTCAGCATAAGAATATCGACATTATGACAGATGAAGTCTTCAAGTATTAGTAGGACATTGAGAGTTCCGACATGTGTTTATGTGAAGCTTTAGCTATACACACATCTCTTTGTCAGCTCCGAATTAAGTTTGAAAATCACTTGGATTGAATTGACTGAAATTTATCAAAGTGTCTACCCAGTGTTGAATGCCGTTTCTCTACAAGTTGAAATATACAAATTGTACGTACTTTCCACGTAAGTCCGACTTTGTATTGAAATTTATATTCTGCTGTCAGTGATAACGCCAAACAAAACTTAAAAACGAACAAAGAAAAAAAAACGTAAACAGAGATTATTTCGAAAGGTCCCAATCTCTTCTAAAGGCAACCATAAACTTAGCCGGCGGTCCGGCAAAATGTCAGATTTGGATAAAGCAATACAAATAATTCGAAAAGAGATCTTAGACAGCCGTACGGAAATAAAAAACTGCATCGTAGCTAGCAAGGCACGACTTCTACTAAAAATTGAAGATTTAAAAAATACCGTGGCAAATTTGGAAATGGAAAATAGCGAAATCAAAGAAGAACTAGAATACCTCAAAAGAGCCCAGAACAAGAAGAACATTGTAGTATTTGGACTAAAAAAGAAGAGAGAGGAAGTTGTCGCAGAAATCTTGTGCGAGGATCTCAGAGACTTGCTTGGTGTGAACCTGGATACAAAAGATTTTGTTGACGTTTACCCACTAGGCAAGTCGGACGTTTGTCCGATTAAAATAGAGTTTGTCTCAAACATCAAAAAAAGAGAAGTTCTAAAAAACTGTAGCAGGTTGAAGGGAACAAATATCTCCATTGTTCATGATCTCACACCGATACAAAGGAGTGAGAACAAAATTCTTAGAAAACATCTCTACCTCGCCAAACAAGAAGGAAGTCATAAGGAGTATTACATAAGGAGAAATAAACTTATCGTGGATGGAGTATCTTATGGAGTTGACGACTTGGAAAAAGATGCTACTTCAATAAACCAACATAATAGTGCACCTACTACCCCAACAGCCGAGAATAAAGAGAAGTTTCCATCTGGATCGCAAAAAGTTCCTACTACCCCACGGATTCCTGCAACTGAGAAAGTGATACCTATGGTTAAAGCTCTGCAGGAGAAACCAAGAACTAGTTCGATCAACAAGAATTAGCCGATCTGAAATGGTAACACAATTAAAAGACTGTTCAGTTCCATATTTTTTAAAATTGTTCTCCATATGATAATCAGTATTCTTTATTTATATTATAGACATTTAATCTGCAATCTCTTTCTTCCTTTTTACCCCTTCAGTTAGTGATTAGCTTTATTATATATTGAAATATGCTCAGATATGGTCTTAAATGGATTCATATATAAGAGATTTTCACATTGAAAAATTATTAACATACCCCTTGAATGACTCTCAAGAAACGAAAAAAATATTGAAAATAAATTGTAACTCCCAAAATTTCAAAATAATTCATAATAATATACGAAGTATTGGAAAAAACCTAGATGAATTCAAAATCTTCACTGAAGGACTTGATACCTCATTTGATTGCATTGTTCTTACTGAAACAAGACAAATTCACGATTCTTCAGTTTTCAACATCGAAGGATATAAAACTATATACAACCAGAATGATGGTGTCATTGTGTTTATTAAATCCGAATTATACCAATCTCACAATCTCATTGAACTTAATGGTAGCTTTCTCATTAAACTTAAAGCGAAATCTGAAAATACGGTCTATTGTATACACGCATTTTACAGATCCCCCGTAAGTAATGTAGATACCTTTTTGAATGAAATGAACAATATACTGAGTCAAGACAGAGAGGACTCTCATTATAATTTGTTTTTAGGAGATATTAACATTGATCTTTTAGTCGAAAGTGATGATTCAAGAAATTACCTAGATTTATTAAGTGAATTTGGTTACCGCTCAACAATCAATATACCAACCAGAGTTCAAAAAGACTCAAAAACGTGTATAGATCACATCTTTATTAATGCTAAAAATAATAATTATGATTTACTTTTACCTATTACAGTGGCTACTACTATAACGGATCATTATACAACTATATTACAGATAGTAATGAATAAAGAAAAAAAAAGATGACATTATGATAATAAAAAATATTTTGAGATAATTGACAATAATAAGATGGTAGAGTCGATTAAGAATATTGATTGGGATGAATTAATGGAGCAGCAACATGATCTCGATACTACAACAAACACATTTCTTGAAAAAATACTCGAATCTGTAAAAAAATCCAAAAAATATATCAAAATAAAAACTAGGGAAAGAAAAAGAAAAAAATTGATAACAAAATCTCTGATTAACACCGTTAATAAAAAAAATTATCTATACCACAAGTGGCAAAACACTCCAAACAACGAGAAATTAAAAGATGATTATAAAATATTTGATTAGAGAAGCAAAAACCAAATATCACGAAAAACGTGTGGAAAATGAAAATAATATGTCAAAAAAACTTTGGAACACGGTAAATGAAATAATAAAAACTCCTGAACAGAATGAAATTATTAATATCGAGAACGAAAATGGTGATGACAAAGAAATGACAGATATCTTTAATACATTTTTTGTAAATGTAGGGAAAAACTTGGCATCAAAAATCAACCGAAATCCAAACTATAATGCTAAGAAGAAAATTTCACTAAATTCAATCTTTCTGGAACCAACAAATGAACTTGAAATAATGAACACGATAGCCCAACTAAAAAACAAAAATCTTCCGGGATACGACGGTCTGGAAGCAGAAACATTGAAAGCTATCTCAACCTATATATGTAAACCACTAGCATACATAATCAACAAATGTTTCGAACTAGGTCAATTTCCGAATGCTTTCAAAATATCAGTGGTGACACCCATATACAAAAATGGAGGAAAACAAAAAGTGACAAACTATAGACCGATATCCCTAATAACATCTCTTAGTAAAGTAGTTGAAAAAATTCTAAAGAGTAGATTGAATACATTCTTGAACAAATATAACCTTCTATCAACATCCCAGTTCGGCTTTCGGGAACATAAATCAACACAAGACGCTATTCACGTTTTAACAAATGATATTTACGAATGCTTAGACAAAAACATTCCATGTTTAGGCATATTTGTAGATTTAAGTAAGGCTTTCGACACAGTTGACCATACTATCCTTCTAGCCACGCTAGATGATATAGGAATACGAGGTGCAGCAAACGACTTACTTAAAGATTATCTGACAAATAGAAAACAGAAAGTACAAATCCGAAATGAGATAAGCTTAGAAGAAATCATTACTTGCGGTGTGTCCCAGGGGACAGTGTTGGGACCGATGTTGTTCACGATATACTTAAATAACTTATTCTTACAAAAAAATTCAGGAAAAATTTTAAGCTTTGCCGATGACTCAGTCATTGTTTATAAAGCAAATAATTGGTATGAATTGAAGACAAAAACCGAAAATGATCTAAATAAATTGAAAGATTGGTTTCATAGCAGACTTCTCTCAATTAATTTCAGTAAAACTCACTACCTGCCATTCAGCAGTACAGAAATGCTTCTTCCAAATTTTGACTTAACCATTCAACAAAATTTTCATATTAAACCTGTCAAAAAAATTAAATACCTAGGTGTTTTCTTGGACCCCCACCTGAGATGGGATCAACATATGATATACCCACAAAAAAGTTACGCTGTATTCTGTATAGATTTAAACAGGTAAAAACATATCTCGATTTGAAGCAAAAAAAAAATGTTTATCAAAGCTTAGTAGAGTCTCACTTGAATTATGGGATTATAGGATGGGGAGGGGTTTCGAGAACCTACTTGAATATGCTTGAAATCTCGCAAAAAAGGTTTCTAAGAATGATACTGAATAAAGATTATAGATACCCTAGTGACTCTCTATATGCTGAAACAGAAATGTTAGATATAAGACAGCTTTATTCCATTCAAGTACTCATCGTGCAACACCTGAATAAAACCCATCTGAATGTACTGACACACTCGTATGCTACCAGACAAAAACATAAATATGTCACCCCATTTATGAAAAAAGCAATAGGCCAAAAAAGCTATCATTATATTAACCTGTGGTAGAAGTCCATTGTATCTCGAAGTGGAGTGGTATAATTTTATGAAGAAGAAAAACACGAAGTCGTCTCCACAATATAATATTAACAATCGATTAGATCAATACCATCGATTAGGTGAACATGTTTCGAACCTCTATAGGTTCATCATCAGCATATATAAAAGTATTCTACAATAAAAGAAGAACAAAGACTTAGTTACATGGGTAATGTGATACAATAAATGCTACTTACATGGAGATGAAAAAATTATTTTGTAGGTTAATGTTATAAAATTATTTAATTCCCATGTTCATAACGTAGACCATATGGGCAATTGGGATTTCCCTTTCAAGGGCTGTGTCCCCTATTTAAATTTGGGAGGGCTAAAAACTTCAGCCGATGCAAAATGAATTGACGACATGAGGAAACAATAGATGCAATGGCGGTGATTGACAGCACCCAAAGAGCCAACCATCTGTCAGACTGAATTGTCACACCTAGCCATGGAACGACGACAAGAGAACTCCATGCACGGAACAAAATTGAACTAGATGTAAATCAAAACCAAAGCGGTAACTATACCATGCGTAGAGCTCAGATGTCACCTATCCATATTTACAATTTTATATATATATATCAATAAGAGTAGAACAATTATGTATCAAAATAAAGAACAGTATGTATGTGACAGACTAGTTATTCCAACAAAACACACCGAAGTGCACCTAGTACTGAAAAAGGAAAACAACACCACAGAGCAAACAGGAATAGCACCTGTCCAAACGAACGAATGCACTATGACGTAGAACAATTGGTTTATCGGAGATCGAGGCAGGACTTCTACCACAGGTTACTTAATGCTAGTCGAGCAACATTAGTCCAGTTCTACAAGAAGCTTCTACTTCAAAGGAAGACCACTAACTTAGACATTTGGTTTAATAGTGAATGCCTTCGCCGTAATTTGATCCCAGGGTACGTAGTTGTCAGGTCCAAATCATTGAGTAATTCTTCAAGAACAGCTGTTAGCAGGGCACAACGTCTATGGATAAAACTTGAAATCAAACACCACTACGTTGGACTCGCCGATATCAATGTAAAACTCTTCTGGTTGTACAGCAAACTCACTCCCTTTATCCATAGTTTGGAACTTGATCAGTTGTATTCTTCCTTTTTGGATATTGTGGAAGATCAAGGTAGGAAAAAGTTCTATATTTTGAAAAATAAACTCAACCGCCTGAATTTTTCCTCAAACGTTCATGATAGGTCTCTTCTTACTGATAGCAATCATAAATTTTCCAATCATGTTTTTCATAACAGAGTTTTAAACCTTTCTTCTTTCAATGATTTCTCCGAAAACGAAATGTCTTTCCTCAATTATGGACTTAAATATAACATTAATAAATACAACAATAAACAAAATTATAAGCTTTTGGCAGTTGAATGTGAAAGGGTTATGGAAACATACAATCTCAACAATAAGGATTTTATTAGAAGTGATTTCTAGATCTCTCAACAACAACTTTTCACTTCTCAATTCTGGCTCTAATTTTAATTCAGACATTCAAATTGGCAAAAATATTTCCAAAAAAATTTCTGAGAATCAACTAGTGGTCACTAAGGCCGATAAAGGTAATTGCATAGTTATATTAGATAGAGTTGATTATAATAACAAAGTTACTCCTTTTTTTGAGTACAGATAGTTTCTCCAAATTAACATTAGACCACACCAATAGATTTTTCAATAGTATGAAGGTCACTTTGAATATCTGTATTGACACGATCATATTTTACAATTCTTCCAAGTTTAAACTTACCCCCATGAACCCCGCCACCCCTTTGCTTTACGGTTTACCCAAAATACATAAGGATGATATCCCTATCAGACCAGTTGTTTCTTACTGTAACTCCCGGTTCCATTAAAGAGATCACCCATTTTCACAATCCTCTTTCTTTGTTGAATTCATTTGAACTCACTCAAAAAATCAAAGATGTTGTAGTGCCACCAAATTCCATTTTGTTGTCCTTCGACGTTGTTAATTTGTTTCCTAGTGTCCCCCCTGAAGATTGTATCAGGTTAGTAAGAGAGCTATTATTTAAGGCAGATGTTCTTTCATTTCATGTCCTCAATTTATGCAGCCTTTTGAACACTGTTTTACAACAAAACTTCTTTCAGTTTAACAATGAATTCTTTGCACAAAATTCTGGCCTAGCTATGGGTAGTAATTTGTCCCCACTTCTAGCAGAAATTTTTATGTCTGATTTAGAACATAACCTCAAACTCTTTCCTTTATTTCACAAAATAAGTTTTTGGTACAGATATGTGGATGATTGCATTGTTCTTTTCAATGGGAATCTTCAAGAAGTAAATCTGATGTTAGAATTTTTAAATTCCTTACACCCCGCGATAAAATTTACTATGGAAATAGCAAAAAACAATTCTCTCCCTTTTTTAGATTTAATGTTAAATATCAACGATTCTAAATTTGATTTTTCGATTTATAGGAAACCAACTCATACAGATACAGTAATCCCCTTTTCTTCTTGCCACCCCAATTCCCATAAATTCGCAGCGTTCAACTCTCTTTGCCATAGACTATTTAATATCCCTCTGTCCCCTGAAAGTTTCAATATTGAATGGAATATTATTAAACAAATAGGTCACAACAATGGTTTCCCCCCCTACTTAATCAACAGAATTCGTGATAAACATCTAATCAAATCCCTCAATCGCAGTTTAGTTCCGATAGAAAAAACCAATAAATACTGTTCTATTCCTTATTTAGGCAAAGTTTCTCTTGATATCTTGAACATCTTCAGACGTTTCGGTAATGATATCAATTTCTCCTTTTACACGACGGATCCGATTTCCAAAATGTTAGTCAATACTAAAGATAAAGTACCTCTCTCCCACAAATCAGGAGTCTACAGAATTTCATGTTCACAGACTGATTGTGTTGCCCAATATGTCGGTCAGAGTGGTAGAAAAATAAAAACAAGAGTTGGTGAACATGTTAAACTGATTGAGAGTTCTAGAAACCCACACATAGATGATTATAATACCAAAAGTTCCTTTGCTAACCATATTCTTAATCACAACCATAGCTTTGATATAGAGACTGATTTAGATATTTTACATGTTTGCCAAAAGGGCTCTCTACTCAATTTCCTTGAAATATTTGAGATCAATGCTGTCATAAACAATCCGAGTGTCATTTCCTTAAATGAACAAGTACAGTTTGATTGTCGAAAGTTTTTTATTCCCTTACATTTCATTAGAACTTTTTCCGCCTGATCTCCGAAAACCAATTTTCGTCATAGTGCATTCGTTCGTTTGGACAGGTGCTATTCCTGTTTGCTCTGTGGTGTTGTTTTCCTTTTTCAGTACTAGGTGCACTTCGGTGTGTTTTGTTGGAATAACTAGTCTGTCACATACATACTGTTCTTTATTTTGATACATAATTGTTCTACTCTTATTGATATATATAAAATTGTAAATATGGATAGGTGACATCTGAGCTCTACGCATGGTATAGTTACCGCTTTGGTTTTGATTTACATCTAGTTCAATTTTGTTCCGTGCATGGAGTTCTCTTTTCGTCGTTTCATGGCTAGGTGTGACAATTCAGTCTGACAGATGGTTGGCTCTTTGGGTGCTGTCAATCACCGCCATTGCATCTATTGTTTCCTCATGTCGTCAATTCATTTTGCATCGGCTAAAGTTTTTAGCCCTCCCAAATTTAAATAGGGGACACAGCCCTTGAAAGGGAAATCCCAATTGCCCATATGGTCTACGTTATGAACATGGGAATTAAATAATTTTATAACATTAACCTACAAAATAATTTTTTCATCTCAATGTAAGTAGCATTTATTGTATCACATTACCCATGTAACTAAGTCTTTGTTCTTCTTTTATTGTAGAATACTTTTATATATGCTGATGATGAACCTATAGAGGTTCGAAACATGTTCACCTAATCGATGGTATTGATCTAATCGATTGTTAATATTATATTGTGGAGACGACTTCGTGTTTTTCTTCTTCATAAAATATCATTATATTGCTCCAAAGCTATACATCTTCCTACCTGACTCTCTGAAAACTGAAACTTCCTGCCTGCTATTCAAAAAACAGTTAAAAAAATTCGTAAAGGAGATTGAAAGATGTTACAGAATACAGGTGCAACAACCTTATCATTATTTAGGCCTGTATAAACGAAAACAAGTATCATTGGTGCTCCCATTTAAAATCCACTCGAAATTATAATATTTTAACATAACATCTGATTATTCTTGAAATGGGTTGTTTTCGAGTATTTCTACCAAATCTGAATACAGTTAATCACATATGATACCAACCTTGGTAAAGTGAAAGTATTTTCTCACAACATTCAACTTTACAATGTTCATTGTTGAACATTTCGAAGATAAGAGAATACACATTTTTCAGAAGGAATCAACATAATGTAATATGTTCAGAAATATTTTATGCATATGACATTTTTATTATTTTATTCTATTCAAAACTACTAATATCTCACAAAATAACAGACCTACTTTTTGACAATAGTTTTTAAATGAACTCAATTATTTTCGTGGAGGATAGATCTACTAATAATGAAAACTATACCGTGTATTTGTTGTCTGCCAATCTTCATTTGCAAAAAAGCAAAAGCATGATAAAAACCACCAATTGAAATTTAAATGCTTCTTGTTTGTTCTAATGAACGTGAAAAATGAATATGAAAGAACCTTTATATCTGCTTTATATTAATTTTGTAGTTATAGATAATTTACTGAATTAATCAACTCTAGAATAGTCATCTTCGTTATATATTTTCAGGTCGATATTTTTTTAATTCCATTGGGTATTTTTTCATTATACATCAATTGTTAAATACCTTCTGTTGAAAATAATATCAGAACCACAATAATGTTTGAAACCTTATCGCCGTACCCAGATAAAACTGGGCTGGATTGAAAATGTGAAATTAAAATGATGTGCTTCATGAAAACAAAACTTATTTTTGTATCCCAAAAAAGTCATTATTTGAAATGAAGATTATTTCCAATACGAACCAACATATATATATATATATATATATATATATATATATATTCTGAATTATTGGTTTCAAACTTATCATTTCTCCAGTAATTCGAGTCTCTCTCTCATATTGACTCGAGGACAAACAAAGCTTTGAATATGTTAAGGTTTGTTTGCAGACAGAGTGGAAATTAATAACATAGACTCCTTGAAACTCAAGTGTTCAGTCACTCTATTACGAAGTTGAAGAAGTTGAAAACTGGTTTTTAGGATATTTAACCTTTAAATTGATTTTGCCATTGTTACAATATTCCCACAGTGACATTGGAACAATAACAAATACATAAAATTTGAAGTACAGAAATTGACTGTCTTGACTTGCTTTGTCTCATTTATCTCTGTCTGCCAAAAATACTACATACATCGGTTCATTCAAACCTAGCAATCATAGTTGTAAGTATGCTAAGTACTCACCAACATAACATATAACATCCAACGGCAATAAAGTTATACCTGCTGTGCACAGATCTAGGAGACTCATTATGAATGCTAATCCAATCCCGTTATCATTGTCCATTGTTCGAGGTGCGAACTTTGATAGAAATAGGGTTGAGGATTCCAGTTACAGATTTGAAAATATGTAAATTATCTCCTTTATTACATTTTAATGCGCGAATTGAAATTTATCCAGGTAATTCCATAGTTATGACTGATTTGATTTTTAACCTTTTTATATTAGGTTTGGATTATGTGATAAACTAATTTTCTTAAAATAACCAGGACAAGCCTCCAATTAAACATATAATCTTGTCTGAAAATTAAAGTGTATCTAGTACGTCCCTGCTAGTGGTCAGTCGAGCGTTTAGCCTTATCAGCAATTAATAATAATGAATCTCTAAGAAGTATTGCAGCACTATACATTAAAATTTTCTCCAAAATGAAACATTTATTGTGAGACATTTAGCCCTCTACTTTTGATACTTCCTATATTTAAATGTATTGCTTGAGACTCATTATTTTTATTGCTATATGAATAGTTATGAGAATATATGTTTATTGTACATAAGGAAAAATCTTGTTGGCAAACACATAAATAAAAATTCACAGTATGCGAATGAACATAAGTTACTGTCAAAAATTGATAACCACGTCACAGGATAAAAACAAATATAAAAACATAAATACTTTCGCAAAAACATTAAAAAGTTTGAACAAAATTAACAATATGAACAAAGTAAACTTAAAAAAAAATTCAATCAAACTGATAGGCCTTATCACTAAGTAAAGTTTTTAGTTTGTATCTAAAAACCTGGAGATTTATCTCTTTGATATCACTTGGTATTTTATTATACATTTTCACTCCATTGTAAACCAGAGAATCTTTTACTAGGTTAGAAGTGGGCATGGGGAGCTTTAGGCTATTTTTGTTCTGGCGAGTATTATAGGGGATGTTGTTGTTGTACTTCCTATATTTAAATGTATTGCTTGAGACTCATTATTTTTATTGGTATATGAATAGTTATGAGAATATATGTTTATTGTACATAAGAAAAAATCTTGTTGGCAAACATATAAATAAAAATTCACAGTATGCGAATGAACATAAGTTACTGTCAAAAATTGATAACCACGTCACAGGATAAAAACAAATATAAAAACATAAATACTTTCACAAAAACATTAAAAAGTTTGAACAAAATTAACAATATGAACAAATGTAAACATTAACTAAAGTGTATCATCATAAAATTCAATCAAACTGTAGTAGGCCTTATCACTAAGTAAAGTTTTTAGTTTGTATCTAAAAACCTGGAGATTTATCTCTTTGATATCACTTGGTATTTTATTATACATTTTCACTCCATTGTAAATCAGAGAATCTTTTACTAGGTAAGAAGTGGGAATGGGGAGCTTTAGGCTATTTTCGTTCGTTCTGGTATTATAGGGGATGTTGTTGATTTCATATTCCAATCTATTCTTATGAATTACAGAAACTGTCTCCAATATGAAAATTGAGACAAGAGTTAGAATTTTTTTATCTTTAAAAAGAGGTTTACAAGAATCTCTCCATTTGGCTTTGCAAAGGTATCTAATTGCCCGTTTTTGAAGCACAAACATGGATTTATAGTTGAAATTTGCATGTTAGTTTTATTTTCAAATTTGATGATTCATATTTAAATTGTTTTACTTTTGTAAAAAATAAGGTTACCAGTTTCATTAAATGAATAAATATTGATTGAATGCAACTTACCAAACAAATCATTACTTTTCTGTTGAAGTGTTATGTCAATCATACTTTTTTCAGTGGAAGGGTCAGTTTTATCCAATAGATGATATTCACTTGTTGTCCTTTCTATAAGCCTGTTTAGTTTGCCTTCTCTTCCCTTTCTCATATCTTCCAATAAACAATTCAACAAGAGAATCGATGTCACTAACGACTGATCAGTCGACATCCTTCCTTTCATAGAAAATCCTTCCAAGGAGAATCGTGCTAACTGGTTTTGAGAATCGTGGTTGGAAGAAGTGTCATTCAGCTATAAAAATAAGAGATATACGATGTATTTCTATTGAAAGCAATATATTTTAATCAAGGAAATATCTTAGATCAGTTAAGTCTGCATCACTCTGATGTCGATTGATAATTATCCAAACTGAAGGTTTAAATATTCAAACATGTATCACCAGTCGCCTGCTACTCAAACAAATTTTATGAACATGTACATCTTGTCAGTTGTAACACCCTAAATAACTTCAAGACACATTTCCTTCCGTGTCTGTTTCAGTTTCACGAGTTACTGGACAATTGAGACACACTACTTAGTGTCTACAGTTTTATTGCCAATGTTTCGGCGATAAATCGCGCCTTCTTCATTATTTATCCCCGAAACCTTGGCAATAAAACTGTAGGTACTGAGTAGTATGTTTCAATTGAACAATTGCTCGTTAAACTGAAACACATAAGTATAACAAATTTGGACTCGAAAACCACAAACATAAATTTACTTTAGAATTTTTTTTCGCACATGGTGTTGCCATTTTCTCAACTGTTTTGTAAACTAAGAATATGCATACTATAGAGAAACTGTATTTGAATGTCGTGCAATTTCATTCAAAATGAATGGTACTCTCAAAAAAATGCCTTTAAATATTAATTGCCCATTTCTTCTACTTCGCTTGAAAACGGCAAATAATGAAAATATTTGTAATGTTAAATAATTCTATTATTGGTGCCATAATTTTATGAGAAAAAGCTAGGGTCGCCAAATATATATTACATATATAAATAACCTGCAGAAGCTACACCACTACGGCCTCACAAACAATACGCTTCAATGGTTTGAGTCATATCTCACCGATCGTAAACAAGCAGTCAAAACTGATTTTATGTCAAAGACCGCAAGTATAAAAAAAACATGGAGTGCCCCAAGGGTCGGTACCTTTACTATTCCTGCTTTACGTAAATGATATGGCTTCTCTTAATGTAAAAGGTACAATCACATTATTTGCTGATGACGCCACCATATTATGGCAAGAAGAGAATGATAACAGGTTACACATGAACCTTACAGAGGACATCCAAGTTATTAAAAATTGGTGTGAATCAAACCTCCTCTTCCTCAATATTAAGAAAACAAACATATTATCTTTTCAATGCAATATCCCCAATTTAGACACTGGTAATGAAGTGATTGTAAATAAAACAACAACAAGGTTAGGCTTACACATTGATAACAAACTGATGTGATCATGTAATGAATATGTGCAAAAAATTAGCATCTGGAAGCTTTGCTGTCAGAAACATTGCTACTGAATTAGGCTATGTTTCTGCCAGAGCAGCATACTTTGCCCTAATTGAATCGCACTTACGATACGGAATAGCCTTTTGGAGGACATGCAGTAACCTTTTATTCCAGAGGGGTTTTGTTTTGCAAAAAAGAGCCGTGAGATACATGTGTAAAGCAAAGCCAAAAGACTCTTGTAAGGAATTATTCAAGAAATGTGGCATCCTTACCCAGATAACACAGGATATCCTATGGATATCCATTTCATGTCCAATTCTGGTCGGGATATCCCTGGATTTGAAATGGACATCCATAAGATATCCGTCGACGGATTTGAAATGGATATCCTTCAGAAGATATCATATGGATGGCCATAAGATATCCGGAGCAAATATGGATAAGTTTAAATTGCAAGATTGATTTTTATTGTGTCAATTTCTGAGTTTCTTTCATGCTCGTACATATGGATTAATTTTTTTGGAATGTTTCGTTTTTCTACTTGATTTGAAATGGATATTCATCGACGGATTTGAAATAGATATCCTTCAGAAGATATCCTAGGGATGGCCATGAGATATCCAAAGCAATCATAAATGAATTTGAACATTCTCGTAGATACACAAATTGTACCTTTGTCGCGGGGACCCTCTGCGACCACAGAACAGATATACATGTGTCTGCGACAGGCCATACTATACGCATAACGCATTATTACTGGCGACGTCTGTCATTTTATTTTGTTGAGGAAGGTCATATTAGTCATGTCATAGCACTGAATCCATACAAAAGTCGTGTTTTTTTTCTATTTTCCTTCGTTTTTGATACCCTGTTGGTCTGGACCTAATGGTTTTCATCTATAGCAATTGATTGTTTCCATAGGGAATTATATATTGGCCGAATACAGGTAAATATATGAATTGAAAAGGACATAACCTATAAAAATCCATTATTTCCAATGCATTTATGTGTTTGCTGTTTGAGTTTCAATATTTTCAGGAATGCTAAGAAGCGTTACATTTGCCACAACCCAGCAAATAATGAATCTCTGGCCGTCCTCTGGCCCAATGCATGATCGGTTGGCTACATGCTGGCAACGGCAAAGTTGCATCGGCAAAATGTCGGCCCAATGTATGGAAAATTGTAATCGGGTACCTATAATATAGCCAGCAATGGGCCAATACTATCAAAAGTGTATCTTTTGACCGACATCATCCAAATGATGGCCTGTTTCAAGTGTTATTTATTGTACAGTTGAGAAAACATATATTTTTGACTTTGGACCAAAATAATAGAATAGTATTATTCTGCGTAATGTTTGTCGCATAAAACTAAAATTGTATTAGGTATTATGTCATAGAATACGTGTTGTTCGGGTTTTCTTAACAAACACACAAGAAGGATATATTAGCCTTTATGTAAAAAGATCATAACGGTCACTCGTTGCTTCCTCGAGTAAGGATGCCTTGAAAAAAAAATACTATTCAATTCAGCATCAATAATCAAATTGACCAATCCTAAACCCAATATATCATGCACTACCGTTCCGCTGATTATGTGGCCTTGTGACCTGAGACTAAGGAGAGTATCAAACCAAATGACGCTGACGTCTTTGAGTTGACTTTGACATTTGACACATTTATGAATTACCGCATTTAGTTTTCTGCCACGGACCTTGTGTTTTGCATATTATTAATAATTAATGAAAGTGTATGAGTGAAAGATGGATGTTGAATTCTCCTGATGAAATGAGGTAAGTCAATATATATCTATAATCAATTCTAGCGTCGGTTACATGAAAAAACCCTAATTAGTTTTTGAGGTTAATACCGTTTACCTGTATGACGAGTCATTCCGAAGATGATATGAAGTCAAAAAGAAAATCAAGGCCAAATTCATTATATAAAGATTTTTCAGAACAAAACCACGGGAATATTCCCAATCAACAAAATCGACAAGAAAATATAGTACCTCATCAGAAGATGATCTCCCAACTCTCTCTCTCCTCCCATGATAAAAAACAACAGCAGAGTGATCCAGTTTGATAAGGAAACTGATGATGAATTGGACAACACCATCAAAATGAATGAATCGCGCAATAGACAAAAACTTCCACCTCTACAGAATTCGTGCTGTAACTGCAAGAACACAGAAGGTAATGTTCAGCAAGCCTATTTTTATATTGAGTTTTTGATATTAGATATGTGAAGCATATATTTTATTCTTTTGCAGCTAAGCTGGATTCTGCAATAAGAAAAAATGAATTCCTAGCTCAAGATGTTGAATTTTTGTTACAAATAGTTCAGTGAACATGTGGAGACCCCTGAAAATTTGATTTTACCAATGAATCAGGAGGGCGAATTGAAAGAAGATAGAAAATTGGGGTTAAAAAGAATTCATGGGCCCTAAGAATGTTCTAAAAATGATATTAGGTGAGTTGCAATCATTAGTATTTTTCACAGAGTAGTTCTATGGTTATCTCGATATGCAGAAATGGAAACCCTTATGTAATTACTCACTTCTCTCTGTCTGTCCATCTGTCACAGTGCATATTTCTCAATAATTAAAAAGAAAAATATTTTCTTGAAAATTATGTAAAAATAGGAATATTAGAACTTCACTTGAATCTTACTAGAAGACTATAATGATTTCAAGTTTTGTGGTTTTCGAGAAAATAAAGTTACACTCGCACTTGACTAATTTGTTTTTCAGTTTGTCTTCGAAAAAATCCACTCACAAGAAACGCCACAGAAGCAGAAGTTGCTGGAGTGGTAAAAATCTGGCTGAGAACCGCACCTGACTGACAACAAAAGGAGGACAAAAACGGCAGAGGAAGGGGGGGATGGTACTCCTGATCTTTGATACTCATGTGCTACTTGTTTAATTTTTTTCACCCCAAAGAATTGTTTTTTACGTTGTTCAAGTAACATTTTATTTAATATTTTTAATATTCTCAAACCAAAGAATTGTTTTTATGTTGTTTTATTTTATTTCATGTTATGTATTTCATTAAAGTGTGTATAAACTATTAGATTTGCCTTATCTTCATAACGTTTTTTGCAATATCATGTTTCTATAAACTCAAAATATGTTTTGCGAAACTCATAAAGTCATTTGGTTTGATTGTTTAAAGGGAAATTGATTTTTTTTTAGAAAACTTTTTGTCATCCATTACATTTTAAAGAGATGGGCAGTCAGTAAATATTGTACATAATTCACACTGAACTAGTACCAACCCTCTGAGTAGGTAACATCCAGTATTTCTACTGGGCCATCAATGATTGCCACAGTTTTGCCTTCAAAGGCCCATCATTTAAAAGGCACCGTCAAACAGGCATTGGCCCTGATGCTGGCCGGTGTCTCCTATTTTCACTGGCCCGCTTTAGGCTACAGGAATCTTACCGTTCTGGCCAGGTCTGGCCAACATATTATGGGCCAGAATAATGCCGACCAAAATTGTTTGCTGGGAGTACACGAGTTTTTCAAATGTCACAGTGCCCAGATTAAAAATGGTGTGAATGCCTACAACAGTGGACATGTGATGAAGATGATTCATCAGTAGATTCGAACATTTTCCTATTGATTGCACTGAAAAAATGAATCTTTCGGAAGAATATTTGGGAACTGGATCGAAATTCAAAGCTGCTGTAGGTAAGTTGTATGTTTTTCTATTCCTTTTTCTAGAACTCTTTTTTTAGGTACCTAAATGAAATCTCAAAAATATGACTTTGTGGAACGATGCCTTTCTTCCATGCTCACTAATATGTTTGCCTCCAAATATTGCTGGTATGGAGCAAAAAAAATAAACTGGACAACTAAAACTGGCTGGACAACTAAAACTGGCTGAATTATCACTAGGTGAAAAGCCCATTCAGTTGTTCTGTTTATTTGATAATAATTTGTAATGCCTCAAAACAGACTGCTAGTTCAGTGAGAATGCAAAATTTCCAAGAAAAGTTTATGTCAATAATGCTTATATATATATATATATATATATATATATATATATATATATATTATATCAACATCAGTATTCGAATTCAAAAGAAAGCATAATATTTCTCAGTATTTTTTTGTAGATTTTAACATCAATTATACCCGTGAATATATACATATCATTTCAGAAGCGGCTGACCTCAGTGATTCGACGGAAAATAAAAAAACTACTGAAGAAGCCATCTAAGCTTGGCTGAGAAGGGCCAAAGAAAGGCATCTCTCATCTTCTAGAATAAAGGAAACACCTGATGGACGAAGAAAATGGCATTTTTTTTTCTGTAACTTTATTTTTATGATTATTCTGCATTTAATATTCTGTTTTATTTTAGAGTTTACATATACATTTTATTTGTTGATTACCCCGAAGTTTATGAGAATTTTTTTTGATACCAGAGTTTATTAATACATTTTTTTTTGTTCAATACCATTATTTCATTTCCCTCCAGATCGCTATTACTATATTTTATCTTCGATGGATATCCCCGAAGGATATTTTTAGAATATCTCTCAAGGAATCTTTCAGATAGCTTTTGAATATCCCTGAAGGATGAAGTATATCTTATGGATATCTTTGAAGGATGTCCAATGGATATCCATAGGATGTCCATGTGTTATCTGGGTACTGTAATTTGTTCGTACATTCTGGAAACGGCTTGTTTAATTCATAAAAATAGAATACATTGCTACTTGTATTGTCTCAATACAACACAAGGCAGACTGGTCAGATGAAGTTGATAAGACCCCGCACTACTATGATTAATGACTCAATTATTTATACCAGAATCAAGATATATAACCACCTGCCGAACGAAACTGAAATATATACAAGCAGCAAAAATTTCAGACTTAATGTTAAGACATTATTAACAAAAACCCCATTTTATAACTTTGATGAATATTTTTTAGATAGATGTTAATTTGTCACCAAAAGGGTAATCCAAAATTTTGATATGTAACTGGAAATGTTTTTAGATGTCCGTAATGTATTATACTACTATGTAGTAATGTAATAATTATACCTTGGATGAATATTTCCGTAATAATTATACTCTTTCATGTAATAAGGTGTGAAATGAAATTGTTCAAACTTTGAAAAGACTATTTAAATTATTTAATATGTAGATAGTTTGTATTGTTCTCCTGTATATTTTTATTAATTTTAGGTTAACAAGCTTTTTCAACAATGGTTATTCACTTATGACAATAAAGTATACTTTGAATTGAATTGAACCAGAACTTGCCCATAATGCATGCCTACCCTCATTATGTTTTATAGCACTTTGTATTCAAAAGAAAAAAATCTTAGTACATGACAGTGTCTTCAAAACCATCGATTATTCAGTTATTCTATGTTTTTGAGAAATACACGGGGACGTCAGGAGATATTTCTAAAATATCAAGATTTAATTGATCAGTTACTTTATTGTCCAAAGAAAATTATTTCTTGTTGACAAAGTCTCGTGGTTAAAAAATTACATTAGTGGGTACAAAAGCATAACAATTGAGAACGAATACAATATAAAATTAGCTGAGAAAAAAATATTACAAACAAATGACAGGAGTACATTTTAAAATCAGTTGAAGGGATTATGAAATAATCATTACAATTTCTAGTGCCTCTAGAGAACGCCTCAAGGTTAAAAAGGGAAAAAAGATTTTTCTGAAAATTGAAAAATTTATGAATGAATGATGTAGATAAAAATGAAATTATTTTTTTATAATATCTAACAGAAAACAACTACTTCCCCGGCAAAAGCTACGCTGAACAATGAAGAACTACTTCTGATATACTTAACCTAACCCTAACTCAAAAGAAAAAATCTGAAAGGAAAAATTTGCAATTTTATTCAGGTAGTTATATTTGATTTTGTATTCCAGTCTTAATTAAGGACTCATATAGATAAATGAGGCAAAGAAGAATGTTTTCCAGAAATCACTTGTATCATTGATGCAATAGTGGCATCGCATTCACTAAGTTTTCAATACATTTTTGTTGATGAAAATCTATTTTACTGTAGATTTTTCAATTTTCAGAAAACTATTTCTATTCAATATTTACTTAAGAATGTTTCCCTTTTCAACATGAATACCTCAATTTCTTAAAGGAAATAATTTTAATGATTTTTGACAAATTTTGATATTTATTCGAATTCCGAAATGAGACTCTTTCAGGCATAGTGCCTAAAAGTGACACTATGACGTATTGTCCAACTCAGCTTTCGCCTCGTTGGACAATTTTGCGTCACGTGCTTAAAATACACTTTTTCCGCAATTTGTTACATAAATAGCTATTTAAACATTATTTATAAAAATATTGGGATTAGGAGTACCCCTTGTCGGTTTAGGAATATTTAATTGAGAGTTAGGGTTGATGACCGGACCGGATATTTTCTGGTACTGTCTTGTGTTATGGTGTTGTTGGGTAATATTTATGTTATCTGGATGAGGCTGACCATCTCTAGAATCAATAGACTTGGCAGTGTCAAGATCCTCTGTTGAACGAATAGGGGTTTGCATGAAGTTATCCTTGTTGCATTACATATATACCTGATTGCCCTTTTTTGGAGGATAAAAGCGCAGTTGAGGTTTCTTTGATTGCATGTTCCCCAGAAGGGCAGAACATATCTTAGGTAGGATTCACAAAGTGAGTAATAAACACCCTTTTCTACTTTTGTATCCAGTTCATTAGATTCTTATAGCAAAACACCCAGATGCATTTTTTTACAAAGCATCATGACATGTTTTTCAAACTTTAGGTGCTACGTTAATTTGGGCTAAGTCGTTTATGTAAAGTAGGGAGTGGATAGGTCCCAGGACAGACCCCTGAGGGACTACCGATGTTACTGGAGATATCTCAGAAGTTCTATCTGAAATTCTGACCATTTATTCTCGATTTATGACAATAGCAATATACCTAAAAATATGTAATGTTCAAGATTCCTCGCCATCGCGCCAGCTCATATACCGGTTGAGAGCATCATCAACAACTTATAGTCGACTATACATAGATTAAGTGACAAAGACACACAGGAGTCGAAACGACAAGATATCGCATATACACTACGAAATTCAAAACCACCGAAGAGAAACATTTATCACGAAAAATTTCTGTCACTGAAGTATCTCCGAGAAAATAAAAATATAATTTTTCCGGCTGACGAAGGCAACGCAACGCAACGATAGTCATGAACACCAAAAATTACAAGACCAAAATGATGGCATTGCTAGATGATCCAGCCTACAAGAAAATATCGACAGACCCAACAACCTACCTGGAAAAGACAACCAGAAACATAGTCAGAAAGTCACCTATCGATAAGGAAACCAGAGAACACCTCATCCCAAGAGAGAAATCATCAAAATGTCCCAAACTATATGGTCAGTTCTATTCAGCGGTAGTCCATGGTTGACGCAATTGCAGTTTTTCTATTATTTTTGACAAAGCGCCTTTACACCTTTTACGTTTGACAGTCAAACAGCATACTAGATGGATGAGAAGATAAATAAACTCCATAATAATGTATTTATTATTTATTTTGAGAATGTGGTTTCCAGGCTTATCTTCAGTTCCACCTTTGAATATGGGTAAACCAGTATAATGGAAGTCTTCAGACAGGTAAGAAGAGTTCTTTTTTCAGATGACCAGTTTATAATTTCCACCAGTATTGTGAGAGCATTCTCTGGAATTTTGTTGAAGATTTCTATTGAAATGCTGTCTATTCCAGTGTGATGTTTATCCTCTATTTCTAGAATAGTAGTTGTTGGTGTTTTATTTCCCTCGATAGTTTCCGGACTATGAATTTTTCAAGATTTTCAGTTGACAGGAGAAGAAACAAGAGAAATTATTATGATTGATTCGTAAAACTAATGAATTGTCATTATCCAAATACTTTATAAAAAAAGCAGTTAAATATGTGATGTTCCAACTCAACAAAGTGTTACAGTTCATCAAACACAAACAGTAGTATTGATTGAGATCGTCAGGATTGATGCTCATGTCTGTAACGTCTTGATATTGGGCTTCTTTCCTTTCAGCTCATTGATTGTGACCCAAGATTCTTTGGTTTTCAATAGATTCGAGCATTCTCTTATCAAAGAATTGAGCTTTAGCTTGCCTAATCTCCTTACTATAGATGCTTCTAGATTTGTTGAAATAAGAATTTGTGATTGATTTCCTCATATAACTAGTAGATTTTTTCTTGATATTTTGATTCTGTTTGAAATCCATGGTTTCCCATTGCTGTTTTGTTTTATCGTTCTCAAAGGAATTGCAGATGCAGAAGTTGCTAATATATCATAAGGTCGTGTGTTTGACTCCCACTTGAGGATGCTTTTTTTCTTTGATTTAATAATTTGTCCACTATGCCACAAAATTCCCTTCTTTCATTATATGTATTTCGGACGCAATATTTCCACTTTCGCTAATATTAATGTTTGTAACTGATGAAATGGATCAGTGTAGGTATAATGTTATTGCATAATTGAGAAAACCTATAGTTATTTTTCGAGTATATTATGCCTAGTTCATATTTTCCTTCAGTATTTTTTACATCAAGTGCTATACAATATTCCGTGATCTGATAGACTAGAATTCTCGAGAATGGTTCTTGTATAAAATTCTAATAATATATGTCTTGTAATTTTTAACTGACCATGATTTATAGTAAATAAACTCGACTAAAGACAGCATATAAAGTTTAGGGCACAAATGTATGTATTTTCTAATATTTTATTTTTGTATGAAAGCTCTAATGGATGAAGCATTAACGTTTTGCAATTCGTACTTGAATTGTATTTAATCCATTAATAGCATATGTTGGAAAAATAAATGTTGGTTGATTTGTTGAAAATATGAACAGGATGTTCATAGAATCAGATGTGGAATCATCTGCGACTGAAAGATAAACTTTAGTCACTATCTTACATCGTCAAGATAACCTCTTGTGGGGTATTGATGTTTGAAAAGGGAAACATTCTCAATTGGATATTAATAAAAAGATTGTCTGTGAATTGAAAATTCCACGATAAAAATGGATTTTTCAATTCACAGACAATCTTTTTATCAATATCCAATTGAGAATGTTTCCCTTTTCAACATAAGTTTTGGTATTTTATTATGTACTTAATACATCCAAAAGAACCTAAAATGAAGGGACTTGAGAAATAACAGCTCAGTTGTTGTTACTCTTTGAGAAAGTACTTTTTCCGTAAGGAACTAGTTTCATGTGATGTAAAAAAACAATTTCATTACGCATACAGTACTCTTGCTGTAACAGAACAGTTTCAGATAACATATCAGATTCGATTTTTATATAACGTATCTGCGATTTTGTTATGTTGGTGGACATATATAACCACTCTAAAATGGTCATTGAGACATTATGGGCACGATAATCATAACGTAACAATGTATCTAGTTTACCATGTAATAACCTTGATACTATGAGTTTTTGCACATTGGGTATCTATATATTGTCGTCCTAAAAGATCCATTTCATGACAAATAATATTTGCCATCCTCAGCTAATGCACGGTGTTTGAATTTACAGATTTTTCAATTTATTACGGTGAATGAACACATTTGTTGGACCACGATCTCATTCTCTAGCATCTTACCTTACCTTGTGTAAAATAGAAAGAATTCATTGCTGGATGTGTTATCGCCATTTCTCGGTTCTGATTTGGTCGCTATATCATGTTTTACTTGCCAGTACTGTCGTTCTCTTGATTCAGATTGTGTGTTTTTCAATTTCAATGGCTACTCTGGTTGTTCCTGAGTAAAAGTACTCGTTCTTCACTAATGTTTTTGTCTTGAAAATTGATGTGTCCTGTTTTTCTCCTGTTCCTAAGCCTCTTGATGTGTATGTCTGATTTGGGAAGTTGTTTTTGTAGTTTTCTAGCAGTATACTTTTCATATGGTGGTTTCATTAGCATTCCACTTTTTTGTGCTGGCGCCATTTCTTTGATTCGTATTATCAGTATTTTTGCCACTAACTGTTCAAAGACTTCCTTGACTCTTTTCAAAAATGCACTGTATATTCAATTTAACAGCATCTCTGACTTCAACTAGGAAAATCAGATGATAAAATTGACCTATGTCTATGTGCGTACATGGAAAATATAATAAACTAGCTTTTGTCTTCAAAATTGATGTGTCCTGTTTTTCTCCTATTCCCAAGCATCTTGAAGTGCATGTCTGATTTGGGATGGGGTTTTTGTAGTTTGTTAGCAGAATATTTTCATATGGTTGTTTCAATAGCATTTAACTCCTTTTGTGTTGGCCACTCCTTTGATTTGTTATCAATATTTTTGCCACTAAGTGGTCAAGGACTTCCTTGACTCTTTTCAACAATGCAGTTTATTCAATATATGTCACTTCAACTAGGAAAATCAGTCTATAATGCGTACATGGAAAATATAATAAACTAGCTTATGCCAGCGGCTTTGTCCGCGTGGATTTTAAGGTCATAATTTTATACGCTTTTTTTCTATGACTCTAACTTCAAAACTAACGGAACCTCCATACTAACGTTCGCCCTTTTAGGGATCGAATTTCCAAACACACTGAAACATGTATTTCTTTATTCGTAACAAAGATTCCAAATACCCATTTTTATGACCCTTACTTCAAAACTAACGTTACTCCTATACAACCTTTCATTTTTTAAAACCCCAAACCAATTTCTATTACTCTAACTTAAAAACTAACGAAACCCCCCCATACAAACTTTAACCTTCACCTTTCCAAAAACACTGAAACACTTATTTTTTTATTTATAATATTAGTATAGACAAATAAATAAATATAGAATACGAAATCATAAAACATATATGAATCATAAGAAGGCATAAACAAGAAACAAAAAAGTAATAAATGATATTAATGAAAAAATGCTTATGTTGAATTTTTGCAGAAGCAAATTTGAAAATTTTGCATGGCTCCAATTGAAGAAACCTTCTTCTTCTATGGTTATGGCCTCTTCTCATAAGAAATTGGCCAGCTGCCCCATTCTTACGTAATCTCTTACATAACTGGGATTGCCTTCATTCGCCAGACAAAAACGAATTCTATATTGGGGTACAATTAACAGACACCGAATGTAGCAAATCTTGCCCGAACTTTGGAAAAGGTGGTCGTTGAAACCAATGCCTATGGGTAACATGGTATGTCCTGATGACCAAGCAATGGTGGGCCTGGAGCAGGAGGGAGGAGGAACGTGGCCAATGTCTGATGATGGGGATGGATAACGAGGGCGATTCCTACCACATACTGTGGGGAATTCGTCGTTTCTCAAGAGGCAAGGCACTTCTCGATTACCAAGGTAACAGCAAATTGGAGATCCTCAACAAGGGATCAGTGCCAACATACTTCACGCCTATGACACACACAATTCTTGACCTCTCACTATGTTCGACAGAACTAGTGAGGGGAGTCAGCGGCTGCTATGTGTCGACGGATGGAACCCTAGCGGACCATCGACTCATACTATTCACACTGGAAGGCAATAATTGGTTAGTATATCAATCCCGATGGAACCTATACAAGAAAGAGATGGAGGGAAAGCTCGGGCACATGCCATCGCGTTACGGATCGGAGGCAGAAATTGAGACATTCGTAGGATGTCTCAAAACTGCCATGCTCCCTCAAGGTCAGCTGCCCCTTGAAAAAGGTAAAAAACCATGGTGGAATTCAAATGTCGAGTCACATCGGAAAATGATCGAAAACTCCTCAATAGAGCCAAATGGAATATAAAAAGGTCATACTTGACACATAGAGAGACTCTTGGAAGGTCTACTGCCAGAGCGTCAGTACTTCCTCAGAGGCATCAAGTCTCAAAAAACTTCCAAAGACCCGAGAGCAAGATTGGAAGTTTAGAACTGCCTGAGAGGAGTCATACTTTCTCAGTCAAGGAAACACTTCAACAAATGCTCTCTACACATATTCTGAGCAGTTCCACAGGGGAACCTCTTCCGCTGTCGTTTGGAGCTCCAAAATCAAAGGTGGACTTCAAGACGGTCACAGATTATCACATAAGAAAGAGTAAAATGGGCCACTGAGTCCTCACTATATAAATTCTCAGGGGAATATTTTTACAGCCCTCCTGCAAAGGGGGATAGATATCATCATTCTCCATTTGCTAAAGATTTTATCGCACATGAATTTGTACCAAATATATTGACAGATTGGAAAAACAATTAGCCTCTTATCCATCATGTTTTTGGAGACATATCAAAGAAAAGAGAAAAAATAATAATTTGCCTATGAATGCTTTTCTTAACGAGTTTAGCAATGATGGCAATACTGCTTCAAATCTTTTTGCAAAATTCTTCTCAGCAGTCCACTCTAATATACATAATGGAATTCCAAATTACAATTTTACTAATAATTTGGGTCTGAATAAATTTACAATTACAATGCCAGACTTATTCAATGCAATGAATCAATTTAAACCCAAATGATCTTTTGGACCAGATTTAACCAGACCAATATTTATACTGTATAATTTATCGTTGAGTACAAATGTTTTTCCGCATTACTGGAAAAATACTTTCATTAACCCAATATATAAATCAGGAGAAAGAAGTGATATATCAAATTATAGAGGAGTGGCAATTCAATCATGAATACCAAAGTTGTTTGACAAACTCATCTAAATACAACTAGAGTTGTCCTCCAGGCATGTCATTATTCCTGAACAACATGAATTTCACCCGGGAAGATCTACAATCTCGAACTCAATGTTATATCAATGATATATTCTGATTTCACAAAAGCATTTGACAGAGTTGATCATAAATTATTGATTACTAAGTTAAAAGCACTGAGAATTGACTCTAATGTATTAGCATGGCTAAGTAGTTTTTTAACAAGTAGAGCCCAGTGTGTGAGAATCAATAACTTTGTTTTGAATGCTACTGCTGTTACTTCTGGTGTTCCACAAGGTTCTCACTCTGGAACAATTTTATGTAGTTTATTGGTTAATGATATGAGTAATAATGCTATACCACTATCAGCACAGTTCTGAACAATATGTTTCAGGTCTGGTCATTTTCGGGACTATCGCCGTCACTGAATTTGGGACCGCCACTGTGGCGAGCATTCTAGTATAGGATTTCGGAGAAAGCCGCGCCATCTGTTGGACAATAGATGGAACTGTATTTTGAAACCCAACCATATATAGAAGAAATTATATATCGGTTGTGGGTAAATGCTCGGAGAAGACTACCACACGAAGGTGTGAGATGCCTCGGGACATTATGGGAGTCGTAATAGGGCTCAATTATTGATAGAAAAACAAAAGTATAGCGGTTGTAGGTTTAGCGGTATCTGGAGGCTGCCACTGAAGTTGGAGATACCTGGGAAGCACAATCATTCATTAAAAAAAAATGGCCGCCGTAGGTTCAGTGTGAGAAAATGTCAGCTCAGGGGGTCCGTCTGGGGAGCTGTTTAGCGGTCTCTGGAGGCTATGAAGGGGGGCTAGTATGTCTTGAAGTTGCCACGATGGTCTGAGATGCTTGTGGAAGTTGAGGGGGCCGTATTGATGCCTAACATTGTCTAGAAAAAATATGGTGGCTCAATGTTGAGAATTTCTGGGTTCTGGGTTCTTCGGCGATCTCTGGGTTGCCACGATGGTCTGAAATGCTTGAGGTTAGCGTGGAAGCCCAACCATTTATGAAAAAAAAAATGTCGATCGGGTTCGGCCTCTGCAGGTTGCCACTGAGGTCATTATGGGAGTCGCATTGGAAACCTATTCATTCATAGAAGAAGAAAAAATTGGCTGTGGGTTGAGAATTTTAATATATCTGTTTTTGGAGGCCCCGCCTAGGGTCTTTAGTGGTCGCCAGCCACCAAACATACGTCACTGAGGTTGAAACCCGTAATAGAAGTCCAGTCATTTCATAGAATAAAAAATGTGTACCACTGTCAGATTTTTCCAGAAACCTCGCACATTGCAGAAAAATCCCCATCCTATCAGCCGCATCGGACCAAAAAAATAATCTTTCTACAAAAAATTAGAAAGAAAAATTGTTTCTTAGTCCCGAAAAAAGCACCCAAACTATTGAAAAAAATCTCTTTCTCTCAAAATCATAAATCTAACACATAATACATCCATAATTCCTAAGAAAAATTCATCTTCTGCAGCGAAAAATCGTTACGAAAATTACAGAAATTATTCTTTTCATCATGAAAAACTAAACGAATAGTAACCATTTCAAATTCGCTAACATTTTTGCTACTATTATTATTATTACAGACAAACGAACAGACAAGAAAGCGAATTAAGATTGCATAGTCATCCAGTTCTGAACTAAGTTTCAAATCGTCAAGTATCCATTGTCAAACGCAATATTATGATTTCAATTAAAAATAAATATCGTCCAAGTTTCCATTGTCCGATACAGATAATATAATGAATTTAATGAAAAAAAAAACTTTTATACATCTGCACTGAGATCGCTATATTGCAAATTTTAAAACCATATGCCTGTACGATGGAATATTTTCCGTGTGTTTATCGATAATCAACGGCGCCAATCTGACGTGCTGCAGATTCGAACAAGTTTGTGTGATGTCATCGCTGAACAAATGAAATCCATTGCGAAATTTGCTTTGGGATTCCCAACCTACGCATTGGTTTTAGATATTCGTAGCTCTTGCTCTCAACAGCGTCAGTCATTTGGTCACCAAACTTCGTATGATTCACATGTGTATTTGGTGAGTGTGCTAATCAGTTAAAAAATACAAAAAGGTAAGTTTTTCCATATTCATGTTTTTCACGCTTTTTCAAACTTTTTTCTCATACTAGACAAACTTTACAGGTGAAATTGAACAATTCATATTTTTTGTATCAATCGGTATTATGAATTTTTTTGGATTTCATATACTCTCTCAGAAACTGTTTTTTGTGAGACAACCTGGTATTCAAACCATTAATAGACTAGTATAAAGAATTTCAGTTTTCCAAATCGATGGGAACATTCCCAAAAACATAATTTTATTTTCGATGCATCCGTTCATTATATTTTATCAGAAACTGTTTTTTGTAAGATAACTTTGTATTCAACCCATTGTTAGACTTTACTATAAATCGACTGGAATATGTCATGTGTTTTCGATTCATTCGCTCATCTGATTTTTCTCCGAAACTGTTTTTATGTGACAACCTAGTATTCAACCCATTGATAGACTTAATTAACGCCTGTGGTGCTGACGTCATTGGATATCAGCTGACATCTAAGATATACTTCTCGCGTTTGTGTATTTTCCAGTGTTGCCTTAATGAGTTCAAAATATGATATTATCAGACTTATGCAACATAGACATTTTTATCATTGTTATTGTTCAAAATTCTATAGTGTAGTATATCTCAGACGTTTCACAGCCGAATTTATCCATTTTTCTAGAATAGTTGGGAGTGAAAGTTCTCAAATACTTTTTCCATTCACCAAACTCATGCATTCCCACTAGGATATTCGTTCAGTTTTTTGCCCTATCAATTTGTTTTTGATGAAAGTGTCGCTGAACTTAGTGCTTGAATAACTCATCAGGTGGCGCTGCTGTCGCTGTCTTACACCCTACCGATTTATTCTCAGAAAAAGTTATTGAGTATATGTCATGTTTGCTGTTGGCTCATTCTTGTTCCAGTCGTTAGACAGATAAGACGTGGCGCTTTCGTGCAGCTCTGCTAATTTTGAAATCGCAGCTCTTTCGAAATTTCGTCCAGCATTTTCACGGCGAGTGAAATATGTTTTCTAGGAAACTGCTAGCGTCCACTCTTCTAGTTGATTTTCTTGAACTATCCGATTCTCATTAAAATCGACTTCACATGAAGAGTTCTACATGTAAATTTCAGTTTTCCAAATCGACTGGAGCATGTCATGTTTTTTCGATTCATTCGCTTATTTTATTTTTCTCCAAAACTATTTTTTATGACAACCTTGTATTCAACCCATTGATAGACTTTATTAACGCTGTATTTTCCAACTTTTTTTTTTATATCTGTCACAAAATTTGAATATTTTTTATTTGAAGGGTGGATTTTTTTTTCAAACTATTTAATATACCGGGTGAGCCGCTTTCAACTTTTTCGTATACAGAGGCAGATTTTTTTCGTGAAAGAAGTAGCTTTTCTCAAACTTTTCCAAATATCGAGGGTGGGACTTTTTTTAGATAACGCTGTATTTTCCAACTTTTTTTTTGGGATATCTGTCGGAAAATTTGAATATTTTTCATTTGACGGGTGGATTTTTTTCAAACTATTTAATATACTGGGTGAGGCGCTTTCAACTTTTTCGTATACGGAGGCAGATTTTTTTCGTGAAAGAAGTGGCTTTTCTCAAACTTTTCCATATATCGAGGGTATATCCATATATTTCATATACCGGGTGAGGCGCTTTGAACTTTTTTCATATACAGATGCAGATTTTTTTCGTGAAAGAAGTCGATTTTCTCAAACTTTTTCATATATCGAGGCTGGAACTTTTTTTATAGATATGGGGGATTTTTTCAAACTTTTTAATACACATGGTAATGTTTTTAAAATTTTCTCATATACTGGGTGGGCACTTTTTTACAGAGGGGAATAATTTTCCAAGTTTTTTCGTGAAAAAGTTGATTTTCTTTAAACTTTTCGTGTGCGGACTTTTTTGTATATATGTAGTAGGATTTTTTTTTAAACTTTTTTTATTTAAGTTGGAAAACTTGTTTTTTTTACGTTTTGAAGTATTGTGACAAGCAGTATCTACAAAGAAACGGTCTACATTGCCGCACAACTACCGATGAAAAAAAAAACATCGAGGGGTTGTGGTTAGTCGAAAACCAAATACATCATTGCAGACTTGGAGACAAAATCCGTTTTCCTACCAAGAAGGTTTTCGAAGTCGAGGTGAGATTCATATATGGTATTGGATCATTTTATCATTTCGACCATCGTAGGAGTGAGACGTGCCTCTTTCAATTTCCAATTTGGTTTCATTGGGTTTTCATACTGAAAAATATGTGAGTATTTCAAGTGTTTTTTCATTACCGATTATTAGATTTTTCCCCATTCCCATTTCGATATATGGTATTGGATCATTATTATTATTATCATTTTCGGCTGAGGACATTTTTCATTTTTTCACACGACGAAGTGACAGACTTAAAATTTTCGATTTATTGGCTCATTTAGATTCATGGGCGCGCCAGTCTAAACGAGTTAGTGCGCATGCGCTCAGAGAAAAGGGGTGAGGTATTTTTTATTTAGCCGAATGATCCTGGAGGTGCAGCATCATTTGCATTTCGACCTTCGTAGGAGTAAGACGTACCTCTTTCAATTTCTTATATGGTTTCATTGGGTTCTCAGATGAAAAAAAAGTGAGTATTTGGAGTGTTTTTTCATTTTCATTTATTAGATTTTTTCCCATTCTTCCATTTATGATATTGGATCATTTTATTATTATTATCATTTTCATTTGAGGATATTTTTCATTTCTTTTACACGAGGCAACAAACTTTAAATTTTCGATTCATGGGTGCGCAAACGAACTAGTGCGCCTGCTCAGAGTAGAGGAGGGGTATTTTTTTTCTTTAACTGAATTTTTGTTCCGATAACTTACATGATAGCGGACGAGCAGCGTCATTTGTACTCTGACCTTCGTAGGAGTAAAACGTGCCTCTTTCAATTTCTTACTTGGTTTCATTGGGTTCCCAGACTGAAAAATATGTGAGTATTTCGAGTGTTGCTGGTTCAGAGTGTAGTTTTGCAGATATAACTCGAAAAAACTAAAGGAACTTCTGTGACAAAATGTCTTGTAGTAAAATTATAATGTCAAAGTCAAAACAGAAAATAGTATGAAATACAAAGTGTACGAAAAAAAAAAAAAAGAATTGAACACTGATAGTTCAACACTCTCCCTCAGTGAGTATTCTCCATAAACATAAACATAGCTTATTTAACAAATCTCTGCTCAGTGGTTTGGTCAATAAATCAGCAGTATTTTGTTTAGTACTAACATAACTGATATCCAGATCCTTGTTAATTATTATCTCTCGTACATAATGACAGTGTACATCAATATGTTTATGTCTTTGGTAAAGAACTGGATTTGCCGAAATATGGATAGCAGCTGGATAAAGTTGTTCAAATATTTCCTCTTAATTCCCGTAAAATGTAACTCATAACTAAATTTGGTTCATTCGTGCATTTGTAGAAGAGTATTCTATTGATTGTTCCTTTCAGGTAACGTAAAAAATGCTGAACCATGTTGTGATGTACTGAAGAGGGGTCCACACAAAATTGTGAAATGCAGAATATGTAATATCTGGTCTGGTTCCCATAGCTGGGTAGACGCCGATTTTGGACTCATATAATTTTTTGTCTGTTCTGGAAACAGCTGGAGCAGTTTTACTAGGCTTAGCTCCAATATTCATAGGGATGGATGCGATATTACTAATAATATTAATGATAATAGATTTATTGCCTCTTAAAAAATACATTTTATGGCAAGGGTGCGAGTTATCATTAAACAAGATGAATAAGTGGATGTGTGTTAAACCTAATAGTTAATAATGATAATGTTAACCTGATATTACAGTAAACTGGTAATTGATGCATACACAAATAAACATACATATATATGTTATATCGTGTCTTGTGCGTTCTTTTTACAAAAGTTTATTATTTTTATTATTACAATATTTCACTGATATAACAATAGTATAATATTCAAAATATTTTCAATATAAGCAAGTGAACTGAAGTCTGTCTGACTCGGAATAGAAGTGCCGACTAGAAGTCTTGATCCTGGCTTTATAGATTCCTAGATGCTGACTCGAAGGTCTCCTGGCTGGTGCTCCTGCTTAGCTTGTGGGATCCGAAGGTTAATATGAGGAAGGTGACCCAACTGCGTAATTGTGTTGCGTAGTTGTGGACAAAGGGCTATTGTCTAGTTTGGATATAACTCCCCTTTTTATGAAAAAGTTGATGCTATATGGTGCAGCAACTTTTCAGACGTATTCTTTGAAGAATTTGGTGAGTTTAGATTGAGTTCGATGTCTTCTTCTACAGGTTCTCCAATTTGGACGCTAGGTCTTCTCCTGGGGAAGAATCTTGTAATGGATCCGAAGTTACTTCTTGGATTTCTTGGTGGTGAAGGTGGTGCATCATCTCTTGATGTCATTATTCCAATTCTTAGGTTCTTCTTACGTTTACATTTACAAAAACAATATAAAATAATTAAGGCAATAATCAAAGTAATTGTAAAATAGGTAAACCAAGAAATATTTTTAGTGACAAAAGGTTCATTAATTAATTTATCAAGTTGATCAGAATATTCATTCAATTTATATTGAGCGGTATTCAAATCATCAGCATTAATTTTATTCAATTTCAATGGTTTCAGTTTTGGAATATTTCCTTTCTCAGGCAAGTCTGAACAACATTGAAATGGTATCGTTATTTCTCGAAATTTATATGTAACATTTTTCTCGGTGTATATGACATTTTTATCCTGAATTCTTGTACTACCATGAATTCTTGTACTACCATTGCAGTTTTGATTCATTTTCAAAATAGAATTTACGTTAAATATTTGAGTTTTTGGATCATTTCCTTTGCAATTCAAAGATACTGGTAAAGGGTCCGAAACTGTAATAAGCCATGTACTGATATTGATTTCATAAATATAATATTTTGCAAAGAGCAACGAAGTTTGACATGTTTTAGGCAATTCTAACAAGTGTCTAAAAATGTGTGCTTCACACATTGCACTATTATCAATTCGATATGGAAGTACTTGTTCACAAATCTTGGTTTCTGGGTAAAGTGATTTACAATGTTCAAAATTTGGGATTACAACATATGACAAAGAATCATCGTCTCTTCCAATATATTTAATGGAAGTGGGTAAAATATGATGTAAACCTGTTCTATTATCCAAAATAGGGATAGGATAAAGTCGGTAAACGGTAAAGATTTCAGGTTCTACAAGAGGTATTTTTAGAATAAAAATAATATTTGTCTCTGTTTGGAATGCTGAAAGTTCAATCAAATCGAGATACTTCGCAAAATTCGAGATTTTGGTTGTAAATGCAAATAATTCAATTGAAGTGATTGAGAAATTTCTTGGAGTGAATTTACAAGATCATTTGGTTTTATGATTGACGTATGAATAATTTCAAGTCTAGCAAAAGTTATTGAATTCAAAATATCATTGATATAATCTTCTAAAAGTAAATAATTTTCCATAAAGGATAGTTTTAAATTTGGCTTCAATCATCTGTACGTTATCAGTAATATCCATAATTGTTTTTTCTATTTCCTTAATATCTTCATTAAATGTAGCTTCGTCGACTTGTAATTTTTGGATTGTTTCATTAAAATTTCTAATAACAGAAGTAGTTACAGAAATTTGATTTTTCAATAAATTCTCAATCTGGTGTTCATCTTTATATAATTGATTAATTGATTTTGTAAAATATTCTCCGTCTGAAGCATCAAGGTTTCCAAATATGGCTTTCCAGATGCTTCCTATACCATTTATAATTCCGCGTCTTATTCTGGGATTAAATTCTTCAGTATCTACTTTGATTTGATAATATTTTACTTCAAGGGAATTAGCAATTTGATTTAAAAGATTAATATGTGTTCTTATATCTGCATAAAAATATTTCATACGGGGGGTTGTCAGTTTCTAAGAATAAAAGTAGTTCATTCAATATATCTTGATTGTGAGTGAGGGCTTTTCTTACAAGGGTAAGATTTTTATATACGAGAAGTGTCCATTTATCGTTTGATATTCTTGCATGGTTTTCTTCGTGGTAGAAAATTCCTACAGTATTATTAATACTTTGGAGATTATATTGAGGTGCGTATTGGCCTGTATATTGGTTCGGGTTGAGCTGAATCTGTTCTTGAGTTATAATCAGCGGGAAGAGATTCTATGCATCCCTCAATAAATGAAATACTACTTTATTCGTGAAATGGTTTTATCATATCAAAATTTAATTAACCTTGTTGATTTGTTTTCAAATTTTTCATTAAAGCTGAATTTTTATAGACTTCGATAATTTCGAAGGGTCCATTAAATTTGTTTTGTAGTTTTGATCCAATTTGACTTTCTTTTACATACACTTCATTTCCAATTTTATATTCAGGTAGATTTTCTCTTACCTTTTTGTCAAAACGTATTTTGGATTTCTCTTTCTGTTTTTGTGTTCGTTCACAAGCTAATTTATAATTGAAAAGGGAAACATTCTCAATTAAATATTGATAGAAAGATTTTTCTGTGAATTGAAAAATCCACGATTAAAAGAAGTTATTTTTTGTGAATGTCTAACAGAAAACAACTACTTCCCCGGCTAAAGCCACGCTGGACATTGAACTACATCTGATAGATATTCTGAAAAGGCCCTAACTCAAAAGAAGAAATCTGAAATTGAAAATTTGCATTTTCATTCAGATAGTTATTTGATTTTCTATTCCAGTCTCAATTAAGAACTCATAAAGATGAATGAGGCAAAGAAGAATGTTTTCCAAAAGAGAGTACTACCAGAAATCATTGTAACATTGGACGAGGAGAGACATCGATTCACTAGGTCTTCAATACATTTTTGTCGCACAAAATCTATTTCACACTTCCACGATCATCAGGAAGACCGGAAGAAATGGGAAACACATTTTCAAGAAGCAATCTCACTTTGCAAAGATGGAAAGGTTAGAATCATTTCTTTTGGAGAGACACTTTGAAATTAGTGTTTTCTGACATTAAAACCTGTCATGGGGTATGATAGATTGATTTGTTGAAAATATAAACAGGATGTTCATAAAATCAGATGTGGAATCATCTGCGACTGAAATATAAACTTTAGTCACTATGGAAGATAGTGACTAAAGTTTATCTTTCAGTCGCAGATGATTCCACATCTGATTTTATGAACATCCTGTTTATATTTTCAACAAATCAATCTAATTTATAATAATATGAAATCTTATTATTTAAATCTCTAACATATTTACTAATTAGTTGTTCTTGATTATAGTTTTTTTCAGGTGGTCTACCTGCTGTATGACCAAAAATAGGTTCATACGGTGTGAAACCATGTGTTTTGTTAGTTGAATTATTATAACACATTACCGCATAAAGTAATATATTCAGAGGGTGTTCGTCTGGGTTTTCTAATAAATTCATTCGTATCATTTCCATTAATGTCGCATGAAATCTTTCGAGGGATCCATTTGATTGTGGATGATCGACACTTGAAAATGTAAGTTTCATATCATAGAGTAAACAAAAGTCTTTAATTAGAGTGTTATTAAATTCTTTTCCGGAATCACAACGGATTTGGAGGGGTGTTCCATAATGTTGAAAAAATATGAGAGGTGTATGAATGATTGATTTTGCTGTTTTATTTTCCAATGGGTATGCTTGAGTGAACTTTGTGAGTTCATCCTATAGTAAGAATGTAATTGTCAGTGGGTATTTGCATAATATCAATATTTATTCTTTCGAATGGTGTTTTTGGTGTTTCAGTGATCACAAATGAATTGCTTAAATTTTGTCTACACATTGTTTATTTCTGACAATTTTCGCATTTCTTCATGAAATTTTCAACATCTTTCGAAATTCCGTGCCAGTCATATTTTTGTTTTATTCTTCTCAACGTTTCATTTATTCCACGGTGAAGATTTGCTTTTCCGTTATGGTACTGGTCAAGGATAATGGGAATCGTATCTTGTTCAGGTATTGTAGTGATATTTTGACATATGATCAGTTTTATCTCTTCAATGTCAGCTAATATGTACGAAAGCATTTCTTGTGTTGGTAGGTCAGGGTTATTTTCAAGATAGTACGTTTCATTTGCTTTGAATAGGTGTTTGTCTTTATATAATGAAAATAACATCATTTGCAAAGCTTTAACAGCATCAAATGGAATGGGGACAACAAAATATTTTCTGTTTTTGACTGATTTACTTGAAAGTACATTTACTTTTCTAGAATTGAAGTCGTAATTTTCTTCAAAAAAATCTTCAATTACTTTCTCACGAAAATGTGTAACTTTATTCTGTTGTATTATAACGATAATATTCTTATGAGTTTTATCATCAAGTTGAGAATTTGAAAATGGGATATTCGAATAATCAATTATTGATTTTGTTTGAAATAAGTTTACAAAATTATTAAATTCTTCTTCGACTGTTTCAGGGGCAATTTCAGTACCAACTGAATTATCTGAATCTTCATCGTCATTATTTGCTAAATTTTTTTTATGAAATTCTGAAATTTCTTTAAAGTGGTTTATTTTTATTAAGGAAAGTGCATCCGCGTTTTTATTATGTTTTCCAGTTTAATGTATGATTTCATAATCATATTCTTCAAGTTTAAGTCGCCAACGTGCAAGTCTACTTCCTGGGTCTTTTATACTAAAAATCCATGTTAAAGATCTGTGGTCACAATAAAGTTTGAATTTTCTTCCGTGAAGATAGGGTCTAAAATATTTTGCTGACCAAACGATTGCTAAGAGTTCTCTTTCAATCGTTGAGTATTTTGTTTCTGATCCACATAAAGTTCGCGAGGCACAAGCAATGGGTAAATCTTTTCCTATAGGGCCTTGAGATAATACAGCTCCGATAGCAAAAGCAGAGGCGTCTGTTGAAAGTATAAAAGGTTCTTCAAAATTTGGATAAATTAATATTGGTGTTTTGGAAAGGTATTCTTTAAATTCATTAAATGATTTTTGACATTCTTCATCAAATTTAAATGGGGTTTCTTTTTGTAGCAATTTTGTCATTGGTTTTGAGGTTTTTGCAAAGTTTGGAATAAATTTACGGTAATCAACTGCAAGTCCTAGAAATTGTTTAATTTCTTTTTGATTAATTGGTTGAGGAAAATTTACTACTGCATTAATTTTATCAGGATTTGGTTTAACTGAAATAATATGTCCAAGGTATGCAACTTCTTTTTTTTAAATTCACATTTGTCTGGTTGGATTTTGAGGTTAGCTTTCTGTAGTCTCTTGAAAACTTCTGTGAGTCGTGAAATATGGTCATGAAGTGTCGGTGAGTAAATTATTATATCATCCATATATACTAGGCACCGTTCATTTTGTATTCCAAGTAGAATATTGTCCATAACCCTTTGAAAACTTGAAGGACTATTTTTTAGACCGAAGGGCATACGAAGGTACTCGTAATGACCGTTCTCAATAGAGAAGGCTGTTTTTGGGACATATTTTTCGTCAACTTCGATTTGATGAAAACCTGAGGCTAAGTTGTAAAATATGTACATTGTCCAAGTTGATCTAATAGGTCAGAAATATTTGGCAAAGGATATTTATCATCAACTGTTACTTGATTTAATTTTCGATAATCAATTACTACTCTCCATTTTTGTTTCCCGGAGGCATCCAATTTCTTTGGTACCACCCAAACTGGAGATGACCAGGGTGAAATTGAAAGTCTAATTATATTTTGGTCAAGCATTTTTGAAATTTGGTTTTTTTACTTCTTCTTTATGCACGTATGGGTATCTATATGACTTGGTAAATATCGGTTTAGCATCACCTGTATCTAGTTCATGTTTGATTTCATTCGTGAAGGTTAGATTGTCTCCTTCAAGATAGCAAATATCGGAAAAATGTAAACATACATTTTCTAACATTTCTTTTTCTTCATCATTCAAATGTTCAAGTCTTAAGTTTTTTTGTATTTCAATTCTTCTACAGAAATTTTGATCATCATTTTCATTTTCAAAATTTTGATTTTGGTTTTCATTAAAACTTAAAATTTCTTCATAATTTTGGATTGGTTCTAAAATTTTATCAGAAAAATCAATTGTTTTCGGAATAGCACTTGCATTGAGAACTGTTGTTGAAACTTCTCCTTTTTCATTCGTTTTAATAATTGCATTTGGAATTGGTACTTTTCTTTCGTTTGAGCAATCAGTATTGCTTCACAATTTTTTAAATTTGAATTTAGTTTTAGGACCTTTTCTGTTCTAGGTTCAATTTCAATTATGTTATGAATTTTCCTTGCGATAATTGTTACATTCGGATTTTTCTATTCAAAATTCACAATTCGTTCATTCATGAATTGGTTTGAGTTATTTTTTTGAATTTGGGGTTTTTGAGGCAATTTCGGTGAAAATTGATTTTGTGATAATTTTATTTCGGTTGGTTTTAAATCATACTTTTCTTTATATAGGGGAAGAGTTTTATAATTCAAAATTAATTGTCTACTCGGGATGTCAACAATTCCTTCATAATGTTCTAGAAAATCACATCCTAAAATTCCATCGAATTCTATATCTAGATCATAAACATATACTTTATGGGGATCATGAGTTTGAAATGGAATATATACCGATTCTGTGACTAAAATTTCTTCATTGGAAATACCGGATATAGGCAATCTTTCGGGATATCTCTGTAGGTATTTTTCACATGTTTTCTTTTTAAAAACTGAAATTCCAGCTCCAGTATCTATGAGGATTTTAAATTTTCGAGTTGCGTCAATTATTTAATACAAATTGTGGGATTTCATTGTATTTAAGCAATATTTTGGTCTGTCATTTCTACTGATAGGCTTTTCATTCGGTTCGTCAATGTGTCTGTAACATGGTGTATAGTTTCTGGTTTGTGATAGGCGGTTTGATTGATGAATGAGCTCCTTGAAAATTTTGATTATTTTCATCTTTTGCAAGGAAGTCATTATGTGAACTATAGTGTTCATATTCATCGTAATAGTTCTCTGGTTCATTGTTATATTCGGAACAATAAGTGTTTATTCCGTTGTCTGAACGGAAATTGTTTGCATTATCATATTGCAGATAATTCTGGTCGTTATCGAAGGTTGTACTCTCGATTTCTAGAGGAATTTGTTGATCAGCAGAATAATCAACATATGAGTCATATAATAGCTCATTATAATCGTAATATTCATTTCCAGAGTTCCAGTGTGTTCTCTGAAAGTTTGGTCTTTGATAATTCGGATTTGATTGTATGACTGAACTTCTTTGTTGGGAAAAATTCGGATTTGGCAATAATTGATTTGAATTTATTTGAGGGCGGTTTTGATTTGGGAAATTTGGTCTCGATTGATTTTGAAAATTTGAACTTTGTTGGTTTTGAAAATTAGGACGAGGTTGATAAGTATTGGGTCGATTTTGGAAATTCGGACGATTACCAATTTCATTTTGGAAATTTGGACGTTGTTGGGTATATCTTTGATTATGAGGTTGTTGTGGATAAAATTTCGGTTTGAAATTTTGAATGGAATGCGGCCTTTGATTTTGAGGGATTCGTGATTTTTGGGATTCAAAATATGAGAGTTGGGTTTCACGTTTGATTCTGTGAGCTGTGTCTCATATCTTGAGGGTCACTGGCTCTAATGATTTGTCCAATTCGGGGTTCAAGTCCTGTCAATAGTGTATTCAATGACATGTTGTTAATGAGGGCAATTTGTGCTTTTTTCTGATCAAGTGTAAGATTTGATTCATCTATACATGAAATCATTTTTGCATTATGTGTTTGAATACGAGAATGGAAAGCAATTCCTGTTTCTCCTGATGCTTGTTTCATTCTTTGTAAGTCTTGAATAAGTGAATTCAGATCTCGTGAATCACCAAAATGAGTGTTCAATAAAACTTGAATATCTCTGTAACTTGTTGAGTTTTGAGAATTGACTAGAATTGCTGCTTGTTTTTCCAATTTGTTTTCGAAATGAATAGTCAAAAGGTATTTTTGATCATTTGTAGCAATTTGATAAGCTTGATCGCAAATGTGGTTAATAAAATACTGTGGTTTTAGCTTTATCAACTGAAATAGTGTCAAGAGTATGGGCCAAAGCAGTCATATTTGTTGAGGAGTTCAGGAAAGGAGGTTTCATTACACAATATATGGGTCAATTAAAGAAAATGTGATCGAGTGTCTCCATCTGAGCTTGGTTACAAACTGTACACAGCTCGTTTGGATTGATGGTATGAGTTGAGCCATTGTATGTGAATTTGGCAGAAATGGAATTACATAGTCTTAGCTGTGCAATGGTTCTTGTGTACTTGTTGGGCATCATATTAAATGTATTAAGGATTTTGTCATATAATGTTCCTGAGAAATCGAAACCTAATTTTCAAACCATTCTATTTGAAAGGACAGCAGCTACTTTGGTACACCAATTTTCTTTTTAGTTGTCCCAAAAACGAATAAGTCATCAACATAGTGACTAAAGTTTATCTTTCAGTCGCAGATGATTCCACATCTGATTTTATGAACATCCTGTTTATATTTTCAACAAATCATCAACATAGATTGCAACAATTTGTTCATGATCTTGAGAAATGAACACAAACATGGTTCTGCATTGGATTGTACCAAATTGATTTCTTTGAACACCTTGACCAATCTTGGGTTCCATTGGCATGGATACTGCTTCAGTCCATATATGCTCCTTTTTAAGCGACATGCTTCACCAGGCCTGGAAACTAGTCCCTCCGGAATCTTCATATATATATATATATATATATATATATATATATATATATATATATATATATATATATATATATATATATATATATATATATATATATATATAAGGGGATATTTTCGTGACTGTTCGATAATTTATGTAGAAATTAGTGGGAAGCAGTCAATGACTGCTTCCCACTAATTTCTACATATATATATATATATATATATATATATATGTCCATTTGTCTAATTGCCATTCATGAGCCAAAAGCAACCGAATTGTCTCGTACCTCACAACTGGAGAAAAAGTTTCTTCAAAACTAATACTGGGTTTTTGACTAAAGCCTTGAGCTACCAGTCTCGCTTTGTATCTTGGATTTTTTTCTGTATCCGAGCACTTTCTTTTGAAACCCCATCGACAACTCACCGCTTTCTTGTCTGGAGGCATAAAAACTATATCCCAAATATAATTTTTATGCATTTAGTCGAGTTTTTCATTAATTGCCCAAATCCAATGTTCAGCTTCAGAGCAGTAAATCGCCTTTTGGTAAAAAGTTGGTTCGTTGATAGCAAGTTTACAGAATTCTTCATGAAAACGAGTGGGTGGCTTGTTCTCCTTACTGCTTCTTCTAATAGCTCCAGAAGTCGATGGTTGGATATCTGTAGTATCTTCTGCTGCTTCCTCCATGTCACTGACTTCTGTTGCCATATTATCATCACATCATCACATATTTCATCATTTTTATCTTTCCTCTGAATTGGTACAAGAATGGAACCTTCTTCAGGAGAAAATTTGAAATCTGTGACAAAATAACTTTGTTGCCAGTCCAAAACCGGTACCATCCTATTACGGTTTCGAAGCCACGGGGGCAGAATTCACTTCCAGATGGCAGAGATTCTGAAGGAATATGAACATAAACTTTCTGTCCGAAAAATCTAAGTGTCCTATTGTTGGTTTCATTCCATAATACTTTTCAAAGGGCGACGTTTTATGGGAACCATGAGGTATTCTATTCTTCGTATAGCTGCATGTGCAACTGCTTTGGCCCATAAGCGGTAATTCAGAGTCGATAAGGCTAGTACTGGACATAGTTGTTATGGTTCTATTCATTCTTTCTGTCAAACCGTTAGTTTAATGTATTCTGGGAATAGAGTATTCAGATTTGATTCCTACATCTAAAGAAATCTTGCAATGATTTCGAGCAATATTCACCCGCATTATCAGATTTGAAAATTTTAACCTTTTTAACTGTTTGTCGCTCGATTCTCTCAATATATTCGATCACGGCAGTTTTAACCTAATTTTTTTTTTGATAAATTTCACTTCTGTATACCTTGAATATTCATCTATGAAAGTGACATAATAGAACTTTTCCCGAACAGATTTTGTGGAAAAAGGACCAGCGACATCTGAAAGAATTTGCTGCAACATATCTGAACATGTGGTAGCTTGTTCTCTGGGTATTTTCCTTGTCATCTTTGATGTCTCACATGCTTTACAGTCGATTACGGATCGACATTTCGACAAAATATCAGGATCTGCTATAGCTCCCGCAAGTTCTTTGAAAGACTTTATTGCCATGTTATTAAACTCAGATTGGTTGATTCTAGACGAAATTCTTGGAAAATATACCCTTGAACTCCGAAACTACCCATCCAACAATCCTTCCGTCTTTCCAGAAAGTAATATACTTCCCACCTTTCATAGTTATGCCTTTGGACTTCATCACTTCCCTGGACATCAATGAACACTTCAATTCAGGAGCATAAAGGACATCATGCAACGTCACAGTGATGTTCGAACCATCAGGTAACAAGGCATTGAGTTCAACATTTCCAATATGGGTAACATCAACCCTCTTATCATTTCTTAGCCGAATAGAACTTGCATATGGTTTAATAATTGTGAAAGCTTGCTTATTACCAGTCATATGGGATGTTGCTCCAGTATCAAGAATCCATTTGGATACATCGGCGGGGATCTTTGAAATTGGATACGCTATCGAGGCGGGATATGCTATCGAGGCGGAATAAGCTATTTCATCGTCTTCCGAATCTGAAATCATTGTATTTGCTCCTCTTCTTCTTTTCTTTTATTTCGACAATTATTGATCGTATGTCCTCTGTACCATTTCTTGTGCTCCTTACAATAAACGCATTCTTTCTGGAAAAAATCTTCGATCGTTTTTATCTTTATAACAAAAGCCTGATTGTCTTGAGTTGATGAAGACGCAATTGATAATTCTGATAACCGTGTATGTCACATTCTGTTTGTTTTCAAATTGTCAATTATATTATCAAGTTCTTCAGGCAAGGTAGTTAAGAAAAATGAACCTTGGCCTTAGTTGAAATGGCTAAAGGGCGGAGAGCAGATTCTAAGGAATCATCTTCTTCATTAGGGGTTTTGGATGTTCTTTCAACAAGCCCAGCCCACAACTCATTATATTTGGCAATGTGCTCTGATATGGCAAACTCACATTTAATACCAACTATCGATTGGACAAATCATTCAGTACTTTCCACATATCCCAGGCATCAGAAAAACATGTGATTTGTGGTGTTATATTAGTATCGACATTAACCAGAATGAAAGCTCTAGTCAGATAATGTCTATATGTCCACGCATTTGGGTTCGAAATTTTTCATAACAGTTTCGTAATTTGTGTCACTTCTGGTTATTTCAGGTGGAGACAGTGAGGGATTCTTCTCTTCGCCCGAAGAAATATTATAAAGATTCTATGTAAGCAAAAACCATTGTTCGCCAGGAACGGAAATTGGTCAAACCATGTAGTTTTTAGAATTTGGGGATTTTTTCCATGGTTCGGAGTTATCCTCTTGAGGTGACGACTTTCTAATATTTTAAAGACTTGTTTCACTATATCCTTAAATGTTATTTTCGAATGCTCAGTTTACATCGAATCTGGTCCCATAACCTGTAGTTTTGCAGATATAACTCGAAAAAACTAAAGCAACTTCTGTGACAAAATCTCTTTTGTCAAAATTATATTGTCAAAGTCAATACAGAAAATAGTATGAAATACGAAGTGTACGAAATAAAAAATTGAATTGAGCACTGATAGTTCAACACAGAGTTCCATGAAAAAATATTTCGAATGATTGAGAGTTCTTCGAGATTCATATTGATTGGTCCATCCATTTCTTGGATGAGCACAAGAAATGGACTCAACGTGGAGAAACGTCAAAATCGGGAATCGCTGACCACGCCTGGACTGAGCACCATCGAGTTCTATGGGACGACGCAAGTGTTCTACATAGAGAGGAGCATTGGCTCAAACGAAAGTTCAAAGAGGCCGTCTACATCGAAGCCAATAACGCCTTTAGTCAAACAAGCGTTGAGATCAATAACGTATGGAAACCACTGCTTGCTCTTTCTGGCGGGCTGCAGAGGCGCGAAACTTCACGCACCACCACACCGCGCGAAATTACACGCACCACTGCAGATGGCGGGATTACACGCATCATTGCACCGGCAGTCATATAAAATGGTAAGTAGCACCTAAACTTGTCAGTATTCACCTGAAGACGATTGCAGATACAAGCATTCGAAACGTCGTGAAAACCTTTTAAATCCATTAAGACGATGGACGTCCGAAACGAGAGTAATCAACTCTTTCTATTGGTTTAGTTAAAATTAGTACTATTGAAATTGGTCTATGATTGTCAGGGTTATTTTCATCTCCTTTTTTTTTAAATGGGTGTAACCTTTGATTGTTTTAGTGTTTTTGGGAAGTCGCCAAGTACCAAACATTTATTTATAATAACAAGAAGATCTATAATACCTTCGCCAATGGCTTTTATGAGTGTATTGCTCATGCCATATATATCTAGTGCCTTGCTATTAGAGAGATTTCGGAGGATGTATTCAACTTCTTGTGGAATGGTAGGGGAAAGAAATAAAGTTTTTCTGCATCTGAATTTCTGAGGTACTTGTTCAATGGGATTTACATTTGTTTGGGGGGCGAGTGAAGAAGAGCTGTGGAGATGTTCACAAATAAATTATTAAATTCATCAGGAGTTTTAGAGTCAGTCTTAACCTTGTTTTTCAAGTTTCTAGGTTCATTTATTACTTGCCAGATTGCTTTGGAATTGTTTAAGGCATCAACTGTTAAAATCTCCATATAATATTTGACTGAACTTTTGTAAAAAAAAACCTGTGTCTCCTGATGGCGATCTATATATGCAGAGCACTATGATGTTGATTGTTTTCACTTCAATAGCTGTTACCTCACAGTGAACGTCCATTGAGAGACAGTCAATGTTCTGAAGTTTTTTTATTTATATTGGGATTTTACATAAATCATGACACCTCCATGGTTGCTTCGTATTCTGCAGTAGCTGTTCGCAAGGGAAAAGTTTTATATTTGGTAGTATTCAATGATATCCTGATGAAGCCAATGTTCACATACACAAATTACACCTAGGTTTTCACTTTCGATTACGAGTTCAAATTCTTCAAGTTTATTCTGTAGACTTCTTTTATTTACGAAAAGTGTATTTAATTTATTGTTTATTGCTCTGCTGTTCGTTGCGTCCCTCAAAAATCTTTGCTGTTATAAGATTGTTGTTTTCTGAAATCGTATCTTTTGACTCCAATACCTCGGGGCCAAAAGTTGGGATTATACATATCTTCTTTCTTGGAGAACAATACAAAATTACGCGCCCAAACAACATCCGAAAATAATTATAAATTGGCCATGAAGAGTATCGAAAACCATGGAAAACATTAGAAAGCACACAGTTGTGGAAATGATTAGCAAATGGGAGGGTAGATATGGGGCGAAATATTCAATCAGCAGTCCGAAATTCCACAATTGAACCATTTTCGATGAAAACCTAATGGCCATCAAACTCAACAAATCTAAACTGTTGTTCAATAAACCCCTCTATAGAGTTCTTTTATCATTTCATATGGTATTTGGTCAATGCCTTCTGCTATATTTTCCACTGATGAGAGTACGTGATTCAGTTCATTCAAGCAGAAAGCTGCGTTATAAGGTAAGTCCGAATCTGTTAAAGTCTAGGTAATTTCGTTCTTTTTCTTCTTTGTGTAATTTGAAAGTGTCCTCGTATTTTTCTGTGGAGCTCGTAGATTCAAAATGTATTGTCATTTCTTCTGCAATATTTTCTTCGCCCGATACCGCTTCACCGTTTATCATCAAGACCTGTGATGTGGGACAGAAACCTTTTCCTTTGATAGCACCGATCTTATCCCATATTTCTGCCATAGGAGTTTCTGAGGAGATTGATTCACAAGATTACTCCATGATTCTTTCTTGCTTTTATTCTGCAGGTATGTAAATTTTGCTCTAAGTTTTTTGAATGAAAGCGTGTTCTCAGTTGTTGGGTATCTTTTGAATGCTCTCTTTCTTTCCCTGTTGGCGGTTTCCAATTCAGCATTCCACCAAGGGACTTTGTTTTTTTTATTTGTACCTTCTTTGGGCTGCATTTTGTATCACCTGTGTAAGTTCGTCTACGACCTCTATGATAGTTTCTTTAATGCATTCAGTTAATTCTAATGTTGTTCTGTATAAGTGCCAATCAGCTTTTTGGAGTATCCATCGTTGCTGATCTTCATTGTTAACATATGTATCTGCTACATCTATGAAAATAAGAAAATGATCTGTATTCCATTCACCTTTCACCGACCATTTGAGGCTTGGGGCGATTGGTAGGGAACATATAGTGAGATCCATCTGTAAGAGGTTATTTGATCTATAATTAATATATGTGCCACGGTATTTAGTAGAACCAAGTCTAAATAATTGATTATTTCTTATGGGATTCTTCTCCCTGGGCAAGTTCTGCTCGAGCCCCACAGTGGGTTATGTACATTTAGGTCTCCCACAGCCATGAATGGTTCTGGAAGCTGTTGTGGAAGGTTTTGTAAGCATCTGGATGTCCAGTCAGCATTGGGTAAATACAAATGGAAGGGAGGAATATCGAGGGGACTGTTAAACGAAATGGAGAATTTAATGGACATAGCCCTCAAAGGGAAGTGTTAACCGTAGACACGTGTTTCGGGCTCTCGGCCCTCATCAGTACGGTGAAGAAGTGCAAGGATGAACAACACTTGGTAGAAAACGACAAATCAACGGAGTCAACAAACAGAAGCCAGCCGCACATTTGTGGTTTCGGTTAGCAGACCCTGCATTCCAGGGCAACAACCAACGTCACCACGGAGGCAGCTAAAGCTACCTGAGAGACATCCGAGTCCAGTATTATAGAGATGAAAGGGAGGAATATCGAGGGGACTGTTAAACAAAATGGAAGAAATTCAATGGACATAACCCTCAAAGAGAAGTGTTAACCGTAGACACGTGTTTCGGGGTCTCGGCCCTCATCAGTATGGAGAAGTGCAAGGATGAACAACAAATCGACGGAGTCAACAAACAGAAGCCAGCCGCACATTTGTGGTTTCGGTTAGCAGACACAAGTGTTGTTCATCCTTGCACTTCTTCAACGTACTGATCAAGGCTGAGAGCCCGAAACACGTGTCTACGGTTAACACTTCTCTTTGAGGGCTATGTCCATTAAATTTCTTCCATTTTGTTTAACAGACATTGACATTGAGCAAGGGCGCAAGGAGATTCTGCTTAGGATAGTTATTTCCTGAAACAGACAACGCAAACCTAGACTTCGAGAACTACCAGGAGTACGGCGGAGACCCCATACCCCTCTTTACCATCCTTGGCAAATGAGATGATATCAGACACTCTATATGCCAGAGGAATCTTATCGGACACGTGGAAAAAAGGCGAAGCCATTTTAATTCCTGAAGGTGACCCACGCGTTGCACTGAAATATAGGCCTCTTCACCATCCATAGAATGTCAACCAGTGGTGCAATTCAGACTGTTATGGACACGGTGAATGGAAGCCGCAGGACTTGGGGAGTCATTATCATGATTGACGTGAAGAACGCCTTCAATACTGCCAAATGGCAGTATCTAACAGGAACTGCGACGCCTGCAAATCAGCTGGTACCTGAGGCGGGTAATTGAAAACTATTCGGGACCAGAACCCTAAGCTCTGGTAGGTTAGACATGGGCATCACATAGGGCGTGCTACAAGGCTCGGTACTTGATCCCACACTGTGGAACATCTTATATAATGGCGAGCTACTCTTTGAGTTCCAACGAACTGCAGTACCGTTGCTTATGCAGACGACCTTGCACTCACGATCGTGGCAAACAGCAAGGAAGTGCTGATAATAACGGTCAACCAGAGTTTAGAGAAGATTGCGGGATGGATTACGGATCACGGGCTAGAGATAACCCCTCACAAGACTGAAGCCATCGTAGTAAAGGGTTCTAGGAAAAGGGAAGGCAGTTGCTTCAGGATGGCCGGCGCATCTATTCAGCCGAAAAAATATGTGAAATATCTTGGAGAATGGCTCGATTACAAACAGATTCACAACGAGCATATCAGGAAGACCTGTGAGAGACAAGTTACAGCTCTCACGAGAATTCTCCCAAATACTAGGGGATTAGGCATATATAGGAGAAAAGTTATGTACGGCGTTGTACTGTATTTCGTACTGTACGCCGCCCCAGTTTGGGGACAGGTTATGAGGGTAAAGAAGTACAGGGCAAGTATGATACCTACGCAACGGAAGATGCTCTTGAGAGTAGCCATGGCATATAGCGGAGGCCCTTTGCGATACTGCCTATAGACCTCATGATCGGCGAGAAAACCCGGATACACAACAATCTGGAAGCAAATCAAAGAACCAATAAGGAGGAAAGAGAAAGAATCATTGACCTATGGCAAACTAGATGGAATGAAAACACCACTAACGCACAATGGACCAAGCGGCTCATCCCAGACATTAAGGCATGGGTGGACTGTAAATACACGACTACTGTCTACTATGTAACCCAGGCACTGGGCACTAGTCTACTCGACAAGTTGAAAATGGTCTAAAATAGAGATACTGCTCTTAAAATTATGTGTGATAGCTCATTGGATCCGGAATAACACCTAGAAAAATGTGCCAAAAGCGTGTATAGCACATAAAAAATTGCAAAAGTTATAAACAATTGAAGATGAAAAAAAAAATAGCGATAAAAAACTCCCAGCTCCCGGAACTATATCTCCATTATTTATAATTTTAATTTAACGCTAAAAATGGTTCTCCGAGCGACATTTTTAGGATGCGCGCGCGGCGTCAAAAGCGAATACGACACATTAATTGATTTATTTAAGGTATTACATTTTTTTTTTATTTGAAAAAATTATGGTGTATTCGGAACACTATAAATAATATATTCCCGTTGGAAATTTTACATAAAGTTAATTTTTCAACAAGTTAAACGATTGTTAACTAACAAAATTTTCTCGAACTTCTGTCTTAATTGTAAATAAAAAAAAAATGTTTAAATAATTGTCGTGAAATTTTTTTGCTTCGTAGAGCCTTTCTTATATACATACTTAACAAGATCACGCCATAAAAATTAAAAACATATTCATATTTGTTTATAATAATTTTTGTACTTGAACAAAAACAAAAAAATCCACGTAATGTTGTTAAAAAATTTTTTTTTTCTTAATTATCATATCGTTTTTTTATTATTACAAGATATAAATTGATTTGCAAAAAAAATTTTTCTCGCCATATGTTGATAAATTTTTTATAAACAAATTGATTATTTCAATATTTTTGAAAAAAATTTTTTTACAACTTCATTATATTAAAAATATAATTTTTGAAAAAAAAATTTCCTCAATAACAATTTTTAATTATTTATAATAGTTTTTTTACATTTTTATTGTTTAAATAAGTAGTTAATTTTTTTTAAACAATTTCATTGTTTATTAACTTACCAATTTTTAAAAAATTTTTAATTTTTGATTTTTTTTAAACTCCTAAAATTTACAAAAACAACCATATATAACAAAGTATAGAAAAAAAAAATTCCCAATTTTTCCCAATTCCAATTCCCAAAGTACAATAAAAAATAGGAAAAAATTTTTTTATACTTTGTTATATATTTAAAAAATTAAATTTTTTGTTATTTTTGGTTGTTTTTGTCAATTATGATGTTTAGAAAAAAATAATTATTATTTAAATAATAGAAATATAAAAAGAACGATTATAAACAATTAAAAATTGTTATTAGGGATTTTTTTTTTCAAAAATATTGAAACAATCAATTTGTTTATAAAAAATTTATCAACAAATAGCGGTTTTTTTTTTGCAAATCAATTCATATCTTGTATTAATAAAAAACCGATAATATGATGATTGAGAAAAAAAAAATTTTCCCTATCCTGGAATACTGTGAACTGCAGAAACCAGTTCACTGAGGACCATAACCAAACCCTCTACATAATCCACCCAATAAGTTACTATACGAGGCAACAGGAATTGCCCACATAGACGTTTACGCATCCTTACTGAAAAGTTTGCACATAGAGAACACAACCAAGAAATCCTAAACCAGTTCTGTGTGAACAGAAACCAAGAAAGAAGACCGCACAGAAAATACACAGTTAATACCACAGCTAATACTCATTCAAAAAATCAACAATTAATACTTGTAAAATTTCTCTTGTTCTATAATTTAATTTTTACATATTCTTATTATAATTACAATGCGTATAGCCCATATATAATAATATAAGCCACCATGTAATTCAATATAACAGGCTGAAGGACCTCGGTCGATGGGTAATCCAATAAAGTACATTAATTATTATTATTATTAATGTGTGAATGCCTATCAATCTTGATTATTTTACCAAAAATAAAGATACTTTACTGTTGAGGAATGAGGAGTGTTTTTGTACCACTCTGTAAGTTTACAATTTTGAAAATTTAATGGTTGCATTCGAGGTTTAAAATGAGTAATATACCACTCTTTATCAGAAATAAAATTTCAAGGAGTGCATTTTTTTTTTCGTATGGTTTGAAGTTTTTGAGGCTTACAGTACTTTTTATGATGTGTGGTAAAATAATATAAACCAATTTGAGTGCCAGCTTTTCAATATTTACTTTTACATGCATTTTTTCTACATCACTGGATATACAGGGTGTCCCTGTACTTCCTCTTTTTCTTTCGGGAGTGTGTATGGATGGGGTCAAAATATCACCAGTACTTCATATAACTTTTTTTCCTAAAATCCTTCGTTAGATTAGATTTTGTATTGGTCAAACTATTACACCTTAAGTGCTATAGTTACATAGAATATAATTGTAGTTACATTTGAAATATTATAGTTCTAGTAAGACAGTGAATAATTAGTATAAATTGTATAGGATACGAGCACAAAAACAGGTGAAAACAGTAAATGATTAATATACATTGTAATACGATACGAGCACGAAATAAATAAATATATAAATATTCAATCAAAGATATAGAGGTGCATAGAGACAGAATACATTTACAATAATCATTCGGTAAAGCTGACATTCTCTGATAGGTTTTCTTATATTCCGTTTGGAATTAGTGAGGGTTTCATTTTTCATTGATTGGGGAAATGAGTTGTGAAGTGATATGTATGAGTTATATCTCCTTGCCATTTCTAGTCTTTGGTTTCTAATATTTTATTTGTTCCTAGTATTATAGGAATGGTTGTTTCCATTATTTGTAGTATACTTCTGTGAGTTTTCTCGAAGTGAATTAGATTGCAGTATATAGTTAATATATTGAACTTTACAAACCAATGCTTACAGCTCTCCATTTGAGTTGTTCCAGCTAAGGCTCTGATTGCTCGTTTTTGAATTGTAAATTCTCGGGATATGAATAGATGTGCCCCAGTTTATGAATACATAAGTTAAAGAACTATGAAACATTGCATCTTCATTACCAACTTTATTTTGTATTTGTCTAATTGCATAGACCTTGCTTGATAGATTTTTCGTTACTTTATCAATATGAGGTTTCCAAGTTAACTTTGAGTCAATGGTTATGCCAAGACACTTTACATTATGTGAGGGTATATGTGACGAGAACATAACCTTTGGGTTTTGCTTCTATTCACACTTAGGCTATTAGCATTGAACCAGTCCGTAGCTTCCGGAATAACTCGCTTTTCTAATTCATAGGATTCTTCATCCTTGTTTTTCCAAAGGTGTTTGGCGTAGGTGGTGTGTTCGGCGAATGGCATTGTAAACGTCATTGAATTTGGCAAGTCATTGATATAAATAAAAAAGTTAGTGGCCCAAGGAACCTTGTGGAACACCATTCAAGATCGTCTGCATGCTACTGAGTTCTTCATCGTATAATACGCATTGCTTTCTCTTGTTCAGATAGATGTGAGAAAGTGTGTGCCACACCTACAAAGCCATAGTATCTCAGTTTTTCCAATAAGTATCCGCAGAGACACAGTAGAACACCTTGCTCAGATCCAAGAATATGCCAAGTATTGATTCTTTGTTTTTGAAGCCATCATTTATGTAATTGACTAATTCGAGCACTGCTTTCGACGTTTTTCTCTCTTTTCTGAATTTAAACTGTCTTGTCTGTCAATATGTTTGTGTGCTCTAAATAATTAATAATTCTTATTGCTATTATTTTTTCTATAATTTTTGAAATGACTGGAAGTAGTGCAATTGGTTGCCATTTTTGAAAATGGGAATTATTTTCGCAATTTTTTGTTTGGATGGAAATACACCAGTTTTCAAAATCAAGTTGATAGTACATGTAATCGGTTGCAATAGCGCAGATAGATTTCCTTTATACATGACCATTGAGTGGTTGTAAATATCAAGGGATCCGGAGTATTTCAGTGATTTGATGACTTCTTTCACCTCTGTACTATCAGTTAGACAGAAATGCATTGAGTTGTCAGCATTGCATGGAACTTGTTGAAGATATCTTGAAAATTATTTATTGGGTGTGCTTATTTGATTATTCATATCACTGGCTACATTTATAAAGAAATCATTGAACTATTCTGATGTGAGACAAGATGAGCTATTTATGAAATTATTACTACCTATGTTTTCATTTATAAGTTGCCAGATAGTTTTTTGTTTATTGTTTGATTCATTCAGTTGTTTCATCATCCATTCTCCCTTTATTTTCATAAGTAATAGTTCGTAATTATATATTTTTTTAAATTTGAATTTTACTTTTATTTGTTTGCTGTTATTAAACAGTTTTAATTGATCGTTCAGTTTCTGGATTTCAATTCGTGTATCAATTACTTCTGGATAATGCTAGAACTTTGAGAATCAATGGGAGGAAATGAAACTTCCATATAGTAGTTGCGGATGTTAAAGAATACTTAGATCATCTCATTTGTCTCAAGTTGTTCATAGACTTCATTCTAATTTTCTAATGCTAATTTATTACAGAATAGAGTTTTGTTGGCAATAGTTTTATTCAAAATAATCTTATTTTTTTATGTGGCTTCTTGTTCGATGTTGATATTTAGAATTTGAGAATAGTGGTCTGATAGATGAAAGTCAGAGATTGTGGCTGCATTAACCTCAAAATTTCTTTTTTGTTCAGTTCACTTCATTATCATTATGAAATTTTAAATATATCTAATTTTCATTGTACCAATCTCCCTAAGCCATAAGTGGCTTGTCGGGACAGTGGTATTACGTCATTTAGTTTTTATAAAACATACTATATTATATAAATATTAACTTAACATAAAAAGTATAGCTAAATGTTATTCCTATTCTATTTATCACAGTGTCATTAATCATCTATTTTCATTCAGTTCTAAAAAATTTAGGTACATAATTGATATATTACTATACCGAGTGTTAAGCTCACAGCTACCCCAGGAATAGTTATGCCCGAACCCAATCACTCCAATTTTCTTATTTTTAGAATTATTAAATGTATTTTTGATATAGATAGAATTGTTCTTTATCCAATCACTACTTTTACTATCAAATGTTTTTTTATTGACTATTTGCTTTATTTCGTTTGGTATCATGTTGAAGAGTCTTGGCCCAACAAATGCAATGTGCTGTTGGCAAGCTGTAAATTCTACTCTAGAGATCGTTATATTCTGTTAGTTATGGATCGTGTTGTTATGTTATAATTTTTTAAGTTTTTATATCTATTATTGCTTTGCATATATTTTGGAACATTTTTTAAATATAAAACCCTCTTACAGTTTGAAAGTTAATCTCATTGTTTACTGTTGGGTATCTTTTCGGGTTTTTTAATATGATTTTCAGTATATATTTTTGAGTTATTATTAAGTTATTCAGTATTGTTGTACAAGCGCTGCCCCAGATCCTCACACCGTAATTCAAAACGTCTCAATCAAAGCGTGGTAAACTATTTTTAATACCTTGTAAGAGAGGAATTCTCTTAATTGAGGGAATTTGTACACTGTTTTCCAGATTTTTTTTGTTATATAATTTATATGTACAATGTATTTTAAGTTGCTATCAATATACACACCTAAGTATTTTATATTTGTTGCTGTTGAACTATATTTACAATTCTGTGGATTACCCTTTGAGAAACAGTCGTAATAATGTATTTTCAAAGAGTTTTTTTCCGGAATTTTGTGGTTATTCATTTAAAATAAAAATAAAATGGTTTTTGTGTTATTTAGCGTTAATAGGTTTTGGTCCAACCCAGCTTTATGATTGATATATACTTTTCAGCTAAATTATGAGTTTCTTCCCATGTTTTGGCCCTAATTAGACAGACCGTGTCATCACAATAACATCCAATCCAACAGTTATTTTTTGACAGTAAATTTGTTAAGCTATTTATGTATATTGAGAAGAGTATGGGCCCCAGAACGGTTCCCTGTGGCACACCAAACTCTATATGTCCTTTTTTGCTTAGTTTTTCGTTTATTTTTACTTGTTGTGTTCTGTAATTCAAATACCATTCGAAAATTCTGGATTTTTTGTTGTGCAAACCAATGTTCTGAAACATATATAATAGAGTCAGATGCTCCACAGTGTCAAACGCACCGGCTAGGTCGATAAATACTCCTATGGTTTTGTAACCATCATTGAAATTGTTTATTACATTTTCAGTCATGTTCTGTATTGCATCTTCTGTGCTGATACCTTTACGAAAGCCGAATTGCGAGTCTGATAAAATGTTATTTATATTTAAGTATGAGGTTAATCTCAGTTATATAAATTTTTCCAAAAGCTTGTTTATTGTACCTGTTATCGCTTTCGGTCTATAGTTCTCTTTATCTTGTCTATCTCCTATTTTGAAGACAGGAGTTATAATAGTTTTTTAAGATACTAGGATATTTTCCAGTTTGAATTACTAAGTTAATGATATGTAGCAAAGGTTCAGTTAAGCTTTCTCGGTTGTCTTTAATGATTTGCACTTAAGTAATCTGGTTCAGAAGGAGCTTTGTTTTTTAGTGTTCTTATTTGAGTAATTAGTTCAAGTTCTGAGAGGTCTGCGAATTGAGCAACTGAACTTATTTTTATTTCTGGAAATTTATAGTTATTTTTTTAAATCTTGCTACTTAGTTTTTTCCCCACATTACAATAATGCTGTAAAAATGTATCGGCAACCTCATTTGAGTCTGTAACAAGGATATTGTTTTCGTTTAGTGAGTTCACATATACATTTTTGTTCATTTTTTCATTTGATATCTCTCTTATGGTCTCCCATATCTTTTTTCATATCATTCTGGTTTAGATTAATTTTTTTTTTATAAACGTAAACTTAGCTTTTTTTATTGTTTTATTTAGTGTGTTTCTGTATTTTCTGTATCTATTTAGTAAAATAAAGTATTTAGTGGGTTTTGTAGTGTATCTTGTTTCAGTTTATCCCTATTTTTGATTGATTAATTTTGCCTTTGGTTATCCATTTTTTTTTTTTTTTTTTTTATTTTTGATTTCTAGAAAGTTTATTTTTTTTATTTGAATTTGTTTATCCTTTTTATTCATGTTTGTATTTTTATTACTTAACTTTAACACAACCGGGAAATGATCTGTTAAACAGATTTTTAGTATGTAAGATTTTGTTGTCATTTTATCATTTTGTGTTTTTTTAATAAAAAGATGGTCTAAACAACTTTTAATATCTAGAGTGACCCTGGTAGCTTTTTTTAAGTAACTAATATACTGGTCAAGACAGTTTAGATATTTAGTTGTTGTTTGTGTCATATTATCCTCCAGTGTGTTTATATTAGTGTCACCGCAAAATATTTCTATGGTTTGTTTTGTAGTATTAGTTAATTCAAGGGTATGCTTTAGGTTATTTATGAATGTTTCTTTATTATTAGCGGGTGAGTTGGATATTGCAGTTAGTCCTGTTCTAATGTTATCTTTTAAAAAGAAATTCGTAAAAACTTGGACAAATTTTTTGTTATTATACTTGCTATTGGGAGTAAACTTGTTTTAATTAATACCACCGTACCATCACACTTGTTGAGTTGGCTCTCATTATGAAATATCTCGAAGGTTGGGATTTTAAAGTTACTGATATCGTGTATTTTATGTTTTTCAGATAAAACTGTTATGTCAAAGTTGATACTACCTGTTTCTAGGTATGCGACCAGATCATCATGGTGTGCGTTTAAACTACATATATTAAAGTGAATTAGGTTCAACCATTCCTCTCCCCGGGATACCTGTATGTCGCTTAAATAGTCACACGTTGTAGCCTCTACACTCTGATAATTATCCAATACATCGTTGTATGTCATTTTGGTCCTAGAAAATATTAAAATTTTAATCTATTCTTGATCTATACACATATTATTCTTTAATCCTCTCGATATCTTCTTCTCTTCTTATTCTTATTATTGTGCTTGCATCTTCTTTCCTTGCAAATATGTTAACATTCTTAACCCATATGTATTTGTATTCATTTGTTTTTAATTGTTTGGCTTTTTTAAAGAGCTCACTCTGCTCCTTGGTCATATCCTCATTAAAATATAATATGTTTTTTTCATCATGTCCTTCTATTCCACAATCTGTTGCTTTAATTTTACCTTTTTGTTTGCATGAATTTATTTTTTTCAGCTGCCAATTCAAACTCAACTACCAGCGGAGCATTTGACTGTCTTGTGTTTGTGAGTCTAATTTTGTATTCTTCGGTTTTTATGTTTGGGTTTACATATTGTATTGCCTTTTCGGCATTTTGCTTAACTACCTTAATTCATGAGCTTTCATTTTTCTTGGCTTCATACTTTAATCCCACACTTATTATATTATTTTTTCTTTGTTGCGTATTTTTTTCTGTCAGTATTGACTTTATTTTTAGTACTTCCGTTGTCAGATTTTGGTTCTGTTTTTTCAGTTCAAGTATTTCATTCTCATAGATTTGGTTTTTTACTTTTTGTTCCTTGTAGTGTTCTGAGTAAAATTGCATATCTCTCTTTATGTCTCGTATCTCCAGTTTAATTTCTTGTATGGTGGTCATCACATCTTCTAGGCTTAGTGTTTTGTTAGTCTTTTTTATGTGACTGGTTGCCGGATTAGCAGACTGGGGTGTAGTTGGTGCTGCCCGTTTTTTGCTGGTACAGTTTTTGCAGCAGAAATTTTTATGTAGCTTTTGCATAACCTCAAAATCTACTGCACTTAATTCACTGCATGCCAGGTGGAACCATTTGTTGCATGAATCTGTCTCTTTACGCTGTAGGCTTTCAGGCGACTTGGTATTTATGTTATTTTTGCATTTTGCGCAAAGCAGCGATGCGTTTCTTCCTTGTCCTCCTGCCATTTTCATCGCTAGTACACTCTGTGTCCCTTATTAGCTCAGGATTAACTACACCACTGGTTGTGGATTGTTTTGTAGGACTTTAACATTAATTTTTTGTACACAAAATGAAAAAAAGACCAAGCACACTTTAATCTTTGAAACTTTTTGTCACACTTTAATTTCGAATTATCATAGATCCTAGGGTATGCCAAAATTCGTTTGGATAAGCCGAAAGATGAGAATAGTTCTATCATATCTTCACTGCGTGTTTAGAATTTACGGCAAAGTCAATATTGAAGTCACCATCAATGACTAGATTGAATGTTCTGAATTTTTCTGACAATATTAGTAGCATATGGCAGAAATGTTATCCTTGAAAATATTTATTATCCACACGGAGAACGGTAACTAGTCATAACAATACATTTTTATTTTAAAAGCTTAATGCAACACGTTTCGATGTGCTTTTTCATGTTATATTCGTTCAAAGCATTAATTTTTTCGAACAAAATATAATTTCTAATAAAAATGCATACACCTCCGTGTATGTACAAGGGGATCTCGAAAAGGAAGTATATAATTTTCCATTTTACAAAACTGTGATTCGTCATTCCTCAGCTAATGCTTACTTAACATTACAATGCCAAAGTTATGTTGCAGTATAATAGTTTCGAGTGAGTTCAACTTATTTCTGAGACATTGTATTGTAACGTAAATAAACTTAACTTGGTTTAAATAATTTATTTCACACTTAATCTACAACTTAATTTATATTACTACGCCACTGTATAGCTCGATGGTATGGGCTCGTTCAGACTGTCTACTCCCTCTTGAGGGCTCTCTATTTATCTCCGATACAGCATTCTCGATGTTTCGAATTCTTCCAGTTGGCGACGGCATGTTCCAATTGTTTCCAATATTGACCGTTGCATTACGCGGACGAGGGACTGGATGGTTCTCGAATATCTCCGGGGATGATCTCATCGCTGTCGACGGCAACATGTGAGGCGACAGGTCCGGCCTAGGTTCGTTACATTGCCCCCTTCTTAAAGACATTTCGTCCCGAAATTTCATCCTTGGAGTGTGACGATATCTGCATGACTCCCCATATCTGCATGACTCCCCATATCTGCACCGTGAAGTTCGATGGAAGTAACACTCCACGGTCTTCATGATCGGTCGTGGAAGAGGGTTACAGCAAACCAAAATCTTGACGCCGCTGGATCTGAATATCGCCTCCAGCATACTTCTTATGACTCTCCAGTCCAACCCATCAATACCACAGGACAATTTTGGAATTGCTAGATCCACCAGATTCTGGTCCACCATAGTATCTCTTAGTTTGGTGAGACTCTTCCAGACATCTTCATAGGACGGTTTATCTTGGGAATGCCTCTTGGTGACTAGGTAGTAGATGTTTCTCTGGCCTTTCTTCAACTGTAGCACCCCACCAACTTCTGGATTCTGCTCCCGCAGTGTTTGGAGTTGACCAAATTTCTTGGAGAACACTACGGCGATGCCCCTGGACATTCGAAGATCTTCTGCCACACAGTGCGCTAGTGCGTAGTCAGCAGGCACCTCGAAAAGGTCTCGTGACTCCTCTCTAGTAACCCCATGTAGAACTTTCTGCCCGTTTGAATACAAGGACATAAACTTCTCGAACGTCATATCATCCTCCGGTGGCTTGAGGGTGCGAACTTGGTCATGGTTTCCAGCGTAAGGGGCCAACCTGTTGAAATGGACGACCCTTGGTTTCCCTCGGGGTGGCTTATGGATTCGGTACACAAGGTCGTTTATCCTTTTCACGATTTTATACGGGCCTTCCACGAGTTCCGCAACTTTGGTGATAGTCCACGACGACGTTTGGGGTTGTACAGCCAAACCAGGTCATCAACCTTAAATCCTCCAGCGTCGGCCTTGATGTCATAGGTCTTCTTCATTTTATCGCTGGCACTCTGGATGTTCAACCGGACTCGTTCGTGGATGTCGTCCATTCTCTGCCGAAGTTTGCTGACGTAGTCCTCTCCCGCAGTGTCTTGTCCTGGCGGTATCCCAAACTTCAAGTCACAAGGCAGTCGCAGTTCTCGGCCCATTATAATACTGGCGGAGTTTGACCGGTTGACTCGTGTACTGCGGATCGATAGGCCATCAGGAACAAATGAAGATACTGGTCCCAGTCTCTTTGATGGTCAGAGACAACCTTGGACAAGTGGCGGTTGATCGTCCTGTTCATCCGTTCCACCATTCCATCAGACTGCGGATGTAGGGCCGTGGTTCTTGTCTTGCGGATGTTCAGCAGTAGACATATTTCTTGGAAAGGTTGGATTCGAAATTTCTGCCTTGATCCGAGTGCAGCTCCATTGGAATACCGAATCGACATATCCATTCTTTCACCAAGACGTCGGCGACGGTGATGGCTTCCTGGTTGGGCAGGGCATAGGCTTCCGCCCACTTACTGAAGTAGTCCATTGCCACAAGGATGTATTTATTGCCGTGGTCGGATACGGGAAACGGGCCGGCGATGTCAATGGCGATTCTCTCGAACGGGCTGCCTACGTTGTACTGACGCATCGGGGCCTTGGGTCGTATTCGAGGTCCATTGCTAGCAGCGCATACAGCGCACTTTCTGCACCAGTCCTGGACGTCAGCTTGACAATTGGCCCAGTAAAACCGTTGCCTCACTTTCTGCAGGGTCTTCGTCACTCCCAGATGCCCTCCGGCGACTCCATCATGGATTTCCCGCAGCACTTCCTCTCTTCTGTTCCTGGGAACAATTATTTGGCGTCTGTCTTCCCACCAATATCGGCCTCAACACGTTTCAGGATTCCATTGTCCAGAATAAGAGGTTCCATTGTCCCTCAATAGGACTTAACAGCCGGCGAGTAACCTGCGACTTCTTGCCATGATGGTCTTCGATTGCCCTTCTTCCAGCTGACGACTAAGCCAAGGTCGGGGTCTTTCTCTTGGTCTTTCTGGATCTTGCTGTCATTCAGTTGTCATCCATTGCCGCGGTTCTACAAAGTGTTGCTTCTTTCTCTTCTGCTCGTCGGCAATGTGAGCAATCATCTGGACATGGTCTTCGCGACAAGGCATCTGCATTCTTATGGCTAGTTCCGGCTCGATGTTCGATCTCGAAATCGAATTCTTGGAGTCTCTCGATCCAACGTGCTACTTGACCCTCAGGATTTTTGAACTGTAAGAGCCATTTGAGAGCTGCATGGTCAGTCCTCAACAGGAATCTTCTTCCATACACGTACTTGTAGAAGTGTTCCACTCCCTTTACAACAGCTAACAGCTCTCGCCTGGTGACACAGTAATTGCGCTCTGGTTTGCTAAGCGTCTTGCTGAAATAACCAATGACCTTCTCCTGTCCCTCCTGGATCTGAGATAGGACAGCTCCAAGTCCCACGTTGCTGGCGTCCGTATCCAAAATGAATTTCCCTTTGGGTAGGGGATAGCTCAGTATAGGTGCGTTGATCAAAGCTCCTTTCAGCTTCCTGAATGAGTCTTGACATTCTTCGGACCACTGGAACTTTGTTTGGCCTTCCGTGAGCTTGGTCAGTGGTTTAGCGATGTTGGCGAATCCCAGCACATATCGGCGATAGTATGTGCATAAACCAAGGAAACTTCGAAGTTGGTGAATGTCTTTTGGGATGGGCCAATCCTTAACAGCTTTGATCTTCTGGTCATCCACTGCTACTCCTTTCCCAGAGACAACGTGGCCGAGGTATCGTACTTCTTTTTGGAACAGATGGCATTTCTTAGGGCTCAGCTTCAATCCGGAGCTCCTCAGTCGCAGGAATACTTCCTCCAAGTTTTTCACGTGGTCCTCGAACGATCTGCCGACCACAATTATGTCGTCGAGATACACTAGACACGTGTTCCATGAGAGTCCCTTCAGCACTGTCTCCATCAATCTTTCGAATGTGGCGGGAGCATTACAGAGCCCGAATGGCATAACGGTGAACTGCCACAATCCTGAGCCGATGGTAAAAGCAGTCTTTCTCGATCTTCCTGAGCCAGTTCTACTTGCCAATATCCACTCTTCAGATCAGGGTCGAGAAAATCGTGGAACCAGCCAACGTGTCTAGGGTGTCATCTATTCTTGGGAGAGGGTAACTGTCCTTCTTCGTGACATTATTAAGTTGGCGATAGTCTACACAAAAGCGTGTCGATCCATCCTTTTTCTTCACCAGTACGACTGGAGAGGACCAGGGACTGTCAGATGGTTCGATAACTCCTTCTTTTCCCATATCGCTGACTATTTTGTCAGCCTCTTCCTTCTTGGCAAGAGGAAGTCTTCTTGCTGATTGCCGGATCGGTCGGGCACCCCCAGTATCAATCTTGTGCTGGACCACATTAGTTCGACCTCCTTTTCCTTGTCCGGTATCGAAGATGTCTTGGTACTTCTTAACTAAATCTCTTAGTTTGGGCTGTTGAGCTGGTTTTATATCTTTGGAAGAGATGGCAACTAATTTTTCTAGTTCTGTGGGCAAGTTGTTGGGTTGGCTAATCGTACCTCGTACACTCCGGATCACTGAGGAAACTGGCGAGCAGTGCCCTAAAATTGTTCCTTTCTTTAAGGTCACTGGAAAGTAATTGACATTCATGACCCTTACCGGTACAAATTTTTCAGCACGTAACAGGGTTTTCCCTAGGGCAATCCCTCGTCCAATTTTCTCATCATGAAGTTTGGGCTCGAACATCATCACGTCTCCACTGCTCGCACTCCCGTCCAGGCGAGCCTCCAGGATGGTTTCAGCCCTCTCAGGTACGCTTACATCTTCAGCCAACAGCACACGGATCAACTCTTCACTTCTCCCATGAAGCACCAGCTCTTCTCCGTTGACACGTAGGACGCCGTCTTTGAAATCAATTCAAACCCTCTGGAATTCATGATGTCCATTCCGATGATTGCATCGTCTTCGATGTCCGCTACAAGTGCCTGATGTTTCACTTTAGTGCTGCCCAAAATTATTTCAATCGGTAGCTCGCCATATACGGTAGCTGGCTCCCCTGTTGCTGTGCGTAGCTTCAAGTTGTCGGTTCAATTCGTTCCGGTGTTCTGGCAAAGGAAGGTCCGAGAATTGTCCTAGTCGCACCTGTATCTAGCAGCATGGTGCAAGGCTCGTTATTGATGAGACCGTCTACGAAAACACCTCTGTTCTGTCGTTTCAGGATAGCGACATATGCGTTGTTAACCGGGGCTTGCTGGACACAGGCCGACGATGCCCCTTCTCGTCGACCTTCTTTAGTTTTCCTGCATCGAGTCGTGTTTTCGAATGTTGGACATTTGCTACGCACATGTCAATTTTCCACAATTCAGCATCTTATCTGTCTTTTCTCAGACAAAACTTCCTTAATCACTTTCCTTATGGCAGCTTCCAAATTAGCGGCTCATGTGAGTCTTCCTCAATCATTCGGACTTTACTCTGGCTTTTGCAAGATTGTTTCGCTGCCTCGAATTCCAAAGCGCGTGCCAGTCGTCTACGAGATGTGTTGGACGAGCTAGTGTCAGCGCTTGTCTGGTTTCTTGGTCCGCGGAGTCCATCCAGGAATGCTTGAACCGCTAGTCGCTCCATTACATTTTCTGGTGTGGCTGGATATGCGAGAGCGAACCAAGCGTGCAATGTCAGTTTCGAATTCTTGTAAGGATTCGCCCGATTTCTGGCAGCGATTTTTCAGTTGGGGTGGTATCGTGTTCCAAATGGGCCTGGCCATATCGTAATTCTAGATGTTTAATCAGCTGATCATAGTCCTCCTGTTCTTGGGCGGAAAGAGTTTGTAGAATATTCGTCGCTTCTCCGCGTAATGCAAGTGTTAGTGCTACAGCTCTTTCCCCTGCATTCCATCCATTTGCTTTGGCCGCTGCTTCAAACTGTCGGCGGTAATTTTCCCATGGAGTTTTCCGTCAAATTGAGGCGGCTTCATGGAAAGCTTCCTATTTCAGAAATGACCTTGACATCTTTTATACCCTCTTGAACTTTATCAAGTTCAAACTCAAGTCCAGCATTGCATTTTCGTTAACCATCTCTGTGGAGGGCGCACTATTAATTCGTTTTCCAGCTTACTGATCGTTTTCTTTATTTTATCTACCTCCGTGTTCATTTGCTCCCTAATTTTATCTATCTCTGTCTCAACGGTTCCCATTCTTTCTTCTAGAAATTTAGCCACACCACACAATTCTTTTTTAGGCCTTCTGTGTTTTCCAGGAACTTCTCTTCCAGGCTTCTTGAATTTTCTAGAAGCTTCTCTTCAGATTTCTAGAATTTTCTTCCAGGCTTCTTGAATTTTCTTGAAGCTTCTCTTCCAGATTTCTAAAGCTTCTCTTCCAGATTTATAGAATTTTCTTGAAGCTTCTCTTCCAGATTTCTAGAATTTTCTTCAAGCTTCTCTTCCACATTTCTAGCATTCTCCTCCAAAGTCCTCGAATTTTGTTGCAGCTCTTCTTTCAAGGATTCTATTATCGGACTCAAATCACCTCCGGGAACTTCGAATAAAAATGTTTCGGGGTCCTCACCTTCTTGTATAAGTCCTTCTGCAAGTCTTTCCTGGAGTACTTGCTTTTACCTGTTGTTTCCAGTTCCCTTTCCTCCAATTCCTGTTTCAATTCCGCTACCTTCAAATCCGCAAGGCGCACTTTTCTTGAACACATTTTGTCTCGCGAATTCTTTTCCACGGGCCACCAGTCTATTGTCTGTTTCACGCGAACAGTGTAGCAGTTTATATTCCCACGCACAATTGTCCACTTCGCGAAAACCGGGCCACTGTCTATTTTTGGGCGTACAAAAAGGTCTATCAATTTATTTTTCTGACTATCCACTCCACGATCACTTGTTTATTTTCAAAATCTCACTTCCGACACCAATTGTAACGTAAAATAAACTTAACTTGGTTTAAATAATTTATTTCACACTTAATCTACAACTTAATTTATATTACTACGCCACTGTATAGCTCGATGGTATGGGCTCGTTCAGACTGTCTACTCCCTCTTGAGGGCTCTCTATTTATCTCCGATACAGCATTCTCGATGTTTCGAATTCTTCCAGTTGGCGACGGCATGTTCCAATTGTTTCCAATATTGACCGTTGCATTACGCGGAAGAGGGACTGGATGGTTCTCGAATATCTCCGGGGATGATCTCATCGCTGTCGACGGCAACATGTGAGGCGACAGGTCCGGCCTAGGTTCGTTACAGTATGTTAACATGCATTATCTCAAGTCAATTATCCGTTTTACTACTTCTGAAAAAGTTGTCTGAGGATTCCTTATGTTAATTTTGCCAAAATCTTCGCTTTTCGTAACATTTTTTATTTCGATATCTCTATCTCGTACTACAATATTTCTATTAATGTCCTCACAGTCCTCCCTATCCACATCCTGCTGTGATGATATAACAAAGACGTTATTAATTTTAATTGTTTTTAAAGCTAGGTAGATTTTCTTGGTCTCTAGTATAGACTTTTTTACATTATCCCGAATGCACATTTTACTATTTGATACTTTTGGGTCTATTAAAAATTGGATATATGTATTTCTTGTTGAATTGCAATATCTACTTATTTTATTAGTGTTAATAATTAATCTGTCGAGAAGACGGTTTTGTTTAGTGGTTATCAAGATATTTGTAAATTTACTGATAGGTATAGTATTTCTAATCCCAATTGGACCGACATAAAAAGTTTCAAGAAGGAATTCTCTTCCACACGACAGAACTTTTTTATGATTGTACCAGGAACGCTTTGAAAGTAAAAACACTGGTAGTATATAAATTTCCCATTTGCCGGGCAGGGCATATGAACACTCCTCGTAGTGCTCTTATTTTTATTGCCGTTCCAATTGGGATTAGAATAACTATACTATATTTTTCAAAGCTCTGTTGAGACATACCTGATTGTTATTAGTATTAAACATCACAAGAATAAAGTTGTTCCCTCCGTATTGTATCACCCGGTTGAATAGATCCTCTGTTGGCTTGGAGATTTCAACATTGTACATGTTCTTCGGTAATAAGGTCTTCACTATTAATAAATGTTTTCATATCCCTACTAAACCCCTCTGCCTAGCCATCCCCTAGAATGAATACCCTTTTCTTCTTCATATTATTCAATATAATTTGTTGAGGTGCCTTTGATTGTTTTTTATAATCGGAATTTAGGGACGCATTCGTGATGATTTCTTGGTCTCTTTTGGCTGTGGCCGTAGTAGCTTCTTCCATTTCTTCGAGTAGGCTCAGTGAGTTTCTGTCTTTTTGCATCGTGTTGGTCGTTTTCAATTTTTCTTCTTGTACGGTGACTATGAAATCATATATTTTGTATTTTCTCCTTTTTTGTGCTATTTTTCTTGTAATTTTTTGCTACCTTGTCCTCATTGTTCAAAATATTTTCACTCTTATAAGAATCCAACAATTCAGTTAGTACATTTCCAGCACCCACATATTTGTTTTTGCGCTTCAGTCCTTCTCTATTTGCCTCCCACACTTTGGCTCAGGAGTTTCGGGAGAAATATTTGGCTTTGGTAACACTGTAGTAATATTTGCTGTGTTGATGCATTCTACACTCTTAGTTTAAGCTGTTTTTTTCCCTTTCAATTATATTTATACTTGTCTGGGTATTGGCATCAATAAAAACTGGTCTCCTCGTTTCTATTGTTTCCTTATCTCTAAGAGTTTTTATTATGACTTCTAGTTCGCAGATGTTATTTTGAATGTGTTCTCTTTCTGTTAGGAAATTGTTCTCCATTTCAATTGCTTCATCATGAAATAATTTATGTTCCAGGCGCATCTTGGTAATAGTGTCACATTGTGATTTTAATTCACTTTTCATATCTTCTATTTGTCCATCATTGGGATTTACGTCGATATTCGCTTCATTGGGGATGTTACAGTTTTTACAGATAATCTTGTGGTCATTTAGATAAGTAAAATACTTCGTTTGTAGAGAACAACAGATATGAAAGACACCGGAACACTTTCTGCACACATAGTAACCATTTAGTGTTTTTTTCTTACAAGAAAATACGAATTTCACATTTTTACTGGAGCACTCCGATAAACTTCGTTCATTTTTATTATTGCTATTATTTATATTAAGTTAGGGGCCCTCGAAGTTACAAAATGGAAAATGTTTTTCTTTGATAACTTCTCAAGTGAATATTGAATATCAACCTAATTTTGATTGATGAAACAAATGAATTCCTTCAGTGAAGTTTTATGCACGAGGCAGTTGTCTGCTTCAAAGTCAGAAACGGACTACCCCAATGGTCCTCACCCCAAAACTTGAAATGACTGAGATTTTCCAATATTTTCCAACAAAACAAGGTTTTTCGGACAATTTTTAGGATAAAAGTACTCATGTGTAAAGTCGATCGAAGCAACGATTTTTGATAAAAATGAACTTTTATTCGACGACATCCAACCCGAGCCATTTACCATTATCTGAAAGGAAAAAGGTTCAAAGCCGGAAATGTAAGATGGGGTCAAAATATCACCAGTACTTCATATAACTTTTTTTCTTGAACTCTTTCTTTACTAAGCTACGGGCCCTGAAGTTACAAAATGAAAAAGGTTTTTCTTTGATAACTTCTCAAGTGGATATTGAAAATCAACCAAATTTTGGTGATTGACAACACAAATGAATTTCCTCGATGAGGTTTCATGCATGAGCCAGTTGGTTTGCTACAAATACTCAATACTCAATTTATTTCATGTTAATCACAATTTCATTGTCTTACACACGTCAGGTCATAGCAATAAATAAACTAAATTCAAATTTAGGGCCGTTAAAAGAAACATACATGCATAAAACACTATTAAAACACAATACAATTCACTCAAGTAAAAGCTAATAAAATTTACTAAAACTACGATAGTGAATGTACAATTTTACCTACAATACTATATAAAACGATAAGAGAGAAATTCATTTACTGAATAGAAAGTATTCCCTAATAGGATTTTTTAAATTGTTTGGACATACTGGTTGAGAGGTAAAACCCTTATATATTCTGGTAGTACATTAAACATTTTGATCGCCCAGTACCCGGGCCCACCCTGACACCTCCTAGCCTCCATAATGCTGGAATCAGGTTCTGTTTGTGTCTTGTGTCGTGAGAGTGAGTGTCTTGATGAGACCTATGGGAGGCTTCATTTTGCTTTATATATTCAAGGTTTTCTAAGATATAATGTGAGGGAACTGTTAATATATTGTGAGATATATATGCCTGTCGACAATCATCCCTGAAATCAGCGCTTTACATTGTAACCGAAACACCCATTCCATCCTTGTCGAGTGACCCCAGGCAATGAGACTATAAGAAAGATGAGAATGGAAAGTAGAGTGATAGGCAGTCCTTAGTACCCCACTGAAAACACAGTTTGACAAATTTCGAAGGATGAAAAGGCTTTTACTTAGTTTATTTGAAACACTGTTTATTTGCATGTTCCATTGGAGTCCCGGATCGAGATGAACACCCAAAAATGTAACCTCACTTGCCTCATCATTCAGATCACCCACATCTCTTAATGAGAATACTGTTCTCTTCGTTTTGTCTCTATTTAATTTAATCTGTTTGCACAGAACCATCCCTCATTCTTCTCTCATGCAGCCATAGAACCCTCCAAAGCTTCATATAATGTATCAGCCGCAAATGCAACAGTGGTGTCATCTGCAAAAAGTGTGAATCTTGCCGCACCCTGAATATCTGGCAAATCATTGACATATATTTAAAATAATATTGGGCCCAGCACCGACCCTTGGGGGACTCCAATATTAATCACACTATCTGCAGATGAAACCCCCGAGACCTTTACAACTTGAGATCTGTCGGTAAGGTATGATCTTATGAGTTTGATGCTTTCAGATGAAAAGTTATATTTACTTAGTTTTTGAAGAAGGATTCCATGGTCTACACAATCGAAGGCTTTACTAAGATCGCAAAAGAGAACAGAGTTATGCTGTAGTCTTTGAAAAGATTCTGTGATATAAGACACAAGATCCAAAATACCCAGTATTTTGTTTTTTTTCTTTCTGAAGCCAAACTGACACTCAGAAAAATATTCATTCAGCTCAAAAAAAGTATACCAGCTGCACAGACATACATCTCTCTAAGACCTTTGATATAATAGGTAATAGAGAAATAGGTCTGTAATTTTCCGGCAAGTTTGCATTTCCTTTTTTAAAAATTGGGACTACAACAACCTTCTTCAGGATAGACGGGAAACTATTTTCCTTAAAGCATAAATTTATTAATTTGGTAAGAGGGATATTATTAGATTTTTTACTGTCTTGATCAGTTTCACATTTAGCCCAAATATATTTTTTTTTTATGTTCTGGTTCCCACGAAAAGGGATATCCTGTAATGTTCAGAGAACATCGTGGGAACCAAGGGAAAGAAGGTAGGAGTTGGTGTTCTTCTTAAATTTCTGGAGGTTGTATGCCTCGGGGAACACCTCCCTAGGCAATGAGTTCCAAAGCCTCGCTGTTCGTTGGATGAACGAGTCTTTGGAAAGTGATGTTCTGCAGGTCTCCAAAGTGACCACGAAGGGGTGTGATGACTGAACTTGACGGGTTAATCTCGAAGAGACTGCCAAAGCAGGAACGATTGTTGATATTTCAGAAGAGCATCGCCCATGAAAATATCTATAAAATAGAGACAAATCGCCAACTTTTCTATCACAGCTATTCTTGTTTTTGAGATTATTTATGACATCACAGGTTATGTTAAAAGTGACCTCAGTAAAGGAGAATTTATTTAGAGGAACTTTGAGTTCATCATATCTATTAGGTTTACATTTAAAATTGGCATGTTTTTTGCAATCTGGGAGAAGTAATGATTGAAATTGTTTGAAGTAATATTATGTAACGATGAAGTATTTTTGTTTAGTCCTCTATGGCAATTGATAATATCCCACATAGAGCGGGTAAATTACTTGAGTTACGTATGATACTATAATTTGCCCAAATTTTTGCATTGCGTATTTCAGCCCTATATGCCTTTCTAAATTCTTTAAATGCACTTTTAATAGCAGGTTGCCCGTATTTGCTATAGAGATCCTCTAGGAAACAGAGTTGATCCCTCATATTTTTAAGATCTTGATTAAACCAATTGGGTTTTTTCCGTTGATGGGATTCAACTTTGTATTCATTTTCTGGAAAACTCTAGATATGCATTTTCGAAAATCCTCAAAAATTTGGAAAATTTCTCATCTACATTCATACCACCTTCATTCACAAACTCCCAATTTACCTCAGAAATTTTACTGTGAAACAGGTTCTTACCTCTCTGTGTAATTGGTCTGCAGGTTATTTTGCTTTCCATTTCATCGTTTTTGTTAATTGTAAGAGAAACTACTTGACCCTTATGGTCAGAAAAGCCCATTTCACAAACAGTTGCCACGTGAAGTAAAATTTCAGAGTCTAGGAAGATGTTGCCTATATAGTTATTTCCTCTAGTTGGTTGATATATTGTTTGCTTTAAATTTGCGCTATTTAGGATATCTTGCAATTTAGAAGAATCTACATTGCAAAGGTTGATGTTAAAGTCACCTGCTAAAATTACTTGCTCTGCTGTACCTAGCTGATTCAAGACTGCATCCAGGGAAGCCAAGAAAGTGTCAAGAGGTCCAGATGGGCTACGATACAAAGCTAAAATATTAATATTAAAATCTTTTAAACAAACACAACAGTACTCAAGACATTTTTCTACATTTGAATTGAAGCTAAAATGTATAGTGCTAAAACTAATGGAATCTTCAATAAAAATACAAGTTCCTCCCCCAGTGGTCTGTAGTCTAGCTGAGAAGGCAGCCAGCCTGTACCCTTGAAGTTGGGTGGTTGTTATTTCGCTTTCAGACATCCAGTGTTCCGTCAAGCAGACACGTCGCTGCTTGAATAAGGCAGGCCGAGTGGTAATATTTTATACATTTACCGCACTTTACAAAGTTCTTTGTTGTTTTTTTGCAGTGATTTTCCGTTATTTTTCCAGACGGTTTGTCGGGAGCAACTTCACCGTCGGCCATCTTTACTATATTCACAAAGTCAGGAACGGACTGCCCCCGATGGTCCACACTCCAAAACTTTGAAATGACTGAGATTTTTCAATATTTTTCAACAAAACAAGGTTTCCTGGACAATTTTTATAATAAAAGTACTTGTGTGTAAAGTTGGAACAACGATTTTTGTTAAAAATGTACTTTTATTCGACGAAATCCAACCCGAGCATCCGCCATTATCTAAAATGAAAAATTGTCAAAGACGAAATTATAATGATAATGTTAATTCAGCAAAATTTATAACTGGGATAATAATAAAAAATATCATGAAAAAACTTTTAAACAAAAAGTACAGTTCCTATTTGAAAGTTAGTCAAAGGCAGATATTTTTAAAAATAAAATTTCAAGTTCTGTAGATAAGCTAGTATGTTTCAATGGAGACTCTGTACTGTATTGGGACTAAACACTTATCTATCGAAAAAATTGATTGATTGATTCGTGGTGTTTTACATGTGGAATAATCACGTATCGTGTTGTTCTGTTATCTGAATCATGAACTGTGGTTATCTTATGAAACTCAAGATTTGAATGTTTCAAATTCTTCTTCGAAGCTTAAATGTTGAGGAGTTTTTCTAAGAATACATTTAATGAGCAAAAATCTTCAACCCAAATTATAAGTTTAGCTGAAAAAACTCAAATCAGAAAAATATGTATATTAATAAAAAGCAAATGAATAAACTACAGAAAAAAGCAACAAAAACAGTCAACATGAATGGGTAAAAAATATCCAGTGAATAATCATGTTTCATTTCTTCCACAGATGTTAAAAAAACAAAAATAAAATAGTTTTGATGAAAAATGAGAAATTGAAATGCGATTTTATTTTGTTGAGCGAGCCGTTGTCATATGATTGTCAACGTATTGTCAATATTGTAGAGGATTTTTTGAAGTTTTTTTAAACAGTTTACTTTTAACGAGCATTTGCTGGTTGCTTCTGGCAAGACAAACTTTCGAGTGTCGAGGGTGAGCAGCTTGAGGGAGACAGGTATGTGTAATGGATAATTCATTAAAGCATGTTCAGTCGATTTTTTTCGATATTGTAGGTACATTTTTGCCTAAACGAGGTGGTGAGGGTCCTCCTAGGACTGTACATACCGTTATATTGGAAGAATATTCTGGAAGCTGTCGCTGATGATCCTTCCATGAGCATTAGAAATATATCAGAACAGTTCTACACATCCAAATCCAGTATTAACAGAACAACTGCCCATATCACCAGAAGGTACATGCCATGATACCTCAAGATTTTCCAGCACGACTGGAATATGCCAATTAGTTCATGGGTAAACAAAGACAGTATATGACATTGAAGTCTCAGGAAATGTACACTTTTTCAAGACAAAAGTTAAGCAATTACTATTTTTAAAAAAAATATTTTATATACATCTAGAATTAGTTATTTTCGCACATATTTGTGATTATATAGTCCTTAACGTGTATGTGATGTTTCTATAAACATTCTCATGCTGCTGGTGAACAAACTGATTTGAGAAAATAAATGAATTATTTTTATTATTAAACGAGTTTAATTCACTGATGTAGCAGGTTTCAGTAGAGATAGAGTTATCAACTCTCGCAATCTCCACATATGGGCCAAAGAAAATCCCCATGGTATAAGCTAAACACCAACAGAAATTTCGAAGTGGATGTTTGGGCTGGTATCTCATATAAGACCATTCATTCTACATGATCGATTGACTGGAGAACGTTATTTGGAGTTCATTCAGAACTATTTGAATGGACTTTTGGAACATGTTCCATTGCAAACCCGAAGAGGTATGTAGTTTATGCATGATGGCGCTCCTCCTCATTCGAGTTTGATTGTGTGGGACCACCTGAACCATATTTTTTCCAATAGATGTCTTGGTAGAAGAGTGCCATATTCATGGCCAGTGCGGTGTCCGGATTTGAATACATTAGATTTTTTCTGTGGGGGCACCTCAAAAGCCTTGTTTACGCTACACCTGCTCAAACAAGAGATGACTTCTTGAATAGAATAATATTACATTGTGAAGCCATACGAAACGATCGTGGAATGCTATTTCAAGTTCAAGTATCTTTGCAGACTTCGAAAATGTATTGAGAGAGAAGGGGGGTTTTTGTAATGGATTTTTCATTTCTGTTTGCTCTTGAGGATTGCAATTGATATTTACGCTATGAGTTTTGTTAGGTAAAAGTGTTTGTATTATTAAAATTTGTAATGAAGATTTTACCCATTATTTCAATTGTCATTAAAAATACATAATGGTGGACATCTCACGTTGGATGTTGTCGAATAAAAGTGCATTTTTATCCAAAATTGTTGCTCCGACCGACTTTACACACAAGTATTTTTATTCAGAAAATTGTCCAGAAAACCTTGTTTTGTTGAAAAATATCGAAAAGTCATTTCAAAGTTTTAGGGTGTTGGACCATCGGGGGCAGTTTGTTCCAGACTTTGTAGCACTGATTCATGCATGAAACCTCATCGAAGGAAATCATTTGTTTCATCAATCACCATTTGGTTGATTTTCAATATTCACTTGAAAAGTTATCAAAGAAAATTTTTATATTTTGACCCCATCTATACATTCCCGAGATGGACACCCTGTACAGACAAATGAAAATGAAAGAAAAAAATATTTCTCATTGGATATAGTTTTATTTCATTATAACCAACTGACAATATGATATAAAGAAGTCTATTCATATTTCAATGATTGAAAAAGCCAATCTTTTGTGGTTTTTATTATCTTACAAGTAAATTAATGACATTTAGATAATGGACATTTTTGAAATCACAATATTATTTTTATTTTGGTGAATGGCTGAAAAAGTGCAGTAAAAAAGACATTGCTCAATTTCATGCAATTTAATACTTTAAAATATATTTTGATGAGTTTTTCCATTCAGAGGATACTTTCATACCACTAATAAATAACATCAAGACCAATTGTTGAAGAGAATACCAACTCCCAGTCATCAACTCTGTATATATTGAAGGAGTCAATACTCCGAATTCTGTAATTGCCACAGAGGGTAATAAAGCAACTCCAGTGACGCATACAGGTGATTCTAGTGTATCAGATAAATATGTAATTTCAAAATATATTTTAAGTGATTTGTTGAAAATATGAACAGGATGTTCATAAAATCAGATGTGGAATCATCTGCGACGGAAAGATAAACTTTAGTCACTATCTTCCATCGTCAAGATAACCTCTTGTGGGGTATTCATGTTGAAAAGGGAAACATTCTCAGTTGAATAGAATTTTTTTTCTAAAAACCAAAAAAAATATTAATTTTTTGTGGTTTTTAATTACAGAAAAATCTTTTTATTCAATATTCAATTGAGAATGTTTCCCTTTTCAACATGAGGTTATCTTGACGATTGAAGATAGTGACTAAAGTTTATCTTTGAGTCGCAGATGATTCCACATCTGATTTTATGAACATCCTGTTAATATTTTCAACAAATCAATATATCATACCCCATGACAGGTTTTAATGTCAAAAAACACTAATTTCAAAGTGTCTCTCCAAAAAAAATTATTCTAACTTTTTCCATATTTGCAAAGTGAGATTACTTCTTGAAAATGTGTTTCCCATTTCTTCCGGTCTTCCTGATGATCGTGAAAGCGTGCTATAGATTTTTGTCAATAAAAATGTATTGAAGACCTAGTGAATGCGATGCCTCTCTTGCGTCAATGTTACGAATGATTTCTGGTGAGTACTCTCTTTTGGAAAACATTCTTCTTTGCCTCATTCATCTTTATGAGTTCTTAATTAAGACTGGAATAGAGAATCAAATAACTATCTGAATGACAATACTAATTTTCAATTTAGATTGTTTCTTTTGAGTTAGGGTCTTTCAGAATTCTATCAGATGTAGTTCAATGTCACGTGGCTTTAGCGGGGAAGTAGTTGTTTTCTGTTAGACATTCACAAAAAATAACTTTATTTTTATTGTGGATTTTTCAATTCACAGAAAAATCTTTCTATTCAATATTCAATTGAGAATGTTTCCCTTTTCAATATTATGTGTGATTATTAATAATTCTATTTTGAAGGATATCAATAAAATATGTTGAGAATACATCATGGAAATAGTAAATAATCAGATTTTGAATTTTCTGCATAACAAAGAGAAGCGAATCTTGGCGATAACAAAATATTTCATTTGAGTGATATCCCAGTCCAACTTTCTATATCTTCTAATGGAAATTTGAATATTTTGAAAGAATTTTTAAGCAAGGAAGACACACGGAACAATTTGGTATGAATATTTTTGTGGAGTAATTATATAAGTTACTGTTGATTTTTTTGTGATTTTTCAGATTTCCTTATTGTCTTTTCTAGGAGGGAAAGACGCTATATTATAGTATTTCTAATCCCAATTGGACCGACATAAAAAGTTTTGGGAAGGAATTCTCTTTGCAGTTGCCACCTTGATATAGGCGTCGGTATTTTATTTTTCAGTGGTATTTTTTCAGTTACTTATTCTTACAATCATAGCAATTGATCCACCCCATGTAAAAGTAGACACATGTTATCTCAACTGAATTTTATTATTTGTTTCGAAAGGTCTCCAGAAAGCCATATTGATAAAATTATTTCCAATGGATAATTCCTAACCTCACCAACACACGGCACTGATTAAGGAATATTGTGAATTGAGGAAATCATGCGGCTTCAGATAACAGGTGTCCAATCCAGCTAGCCGAGCTTTTATTACTCAAATATATATATATATATATATATATATAGCGCCTTTCCCAATAATCTGGGCAACTAGGGTCACACGACAAACTTTTTTACGATTGTACCAGGAACGCTTTGAAAGTAAAAACACTGGTAGTATATAAATTTCCAATTTGCCGGGCAGTGCATATGAACACTCCTCGTAGTGCTCTTATTTTTATTTCCATTCCAATTGGGATTAAAATAACTATACAAACTAATAGAACACTCCTCGTAGTACTCTTATTTTTATTGCCGTTCCAATTGGGATTAGAATAACTATACAAACTAATAACCTTCATCAATAGTTAAGAAACCAGTTTTCTTCTAATTTCAGTTTTCTTGCCAAAGGAAGGAGAAAAAAGGCATTTGTGAGAAAATTGGTTGGTTGGATGTTTTATTTCAGTTATGTAGGAGCGGTCAAAATAGGAGAGGTGGAGGATGCCAAAAAGGCATTCACCACAGAGATACAAAAATAAATTTTCAAAAATACGAAATGCTAAAAAACAAACTGGTAAAAGACAAATGTATAAGAGAGTAAAAAATATTTGGAAAATATGAGAGTGAGTTGAATAACAATTCATCAAATACTTCTAAAATATTCCTGATTAAGTTATTCATTTTTCAGATACTAATTCAAAAAACACTGTTCATCAAAATATTGACAAACCTGATTCTAAAAGATATATTCAATGATACTCCTCAATATTCTGAATTATCCACCAGTTCGAAAAAAATAGCTATTGAAAATAGCATACCCAGAAGTTCATTAACATAACTCCTACAAATTCTCCATCCATATCACACTGATTTGCCCATGGATTACAGAACTCTTCTTCTCTCTATCATCAGGAACATTTCCTCAGTTTTGGAAACAAAGTTTCCTCACTCCAATCCACAAATCTGGACCAAGAGATGACATAAAGAATTATCATCCTGTGAGTAAGCAATCTGAATTCCCCCAATTACTTGACTGCTTGATTACTAAGGAACTTACTTATGACACTAGGAACCTAATTAATGAAAACCAACATGGCTCCACCTCTGGAAGATCTACCAACACAAATTTGGTTAGTTACCAGCATTTTATTTTGAACAGTTTAGAAGAAAGGCACCAGGTTGACTCTATCTACACAGATTTTTCAAAGGCATTTGATAGAGTTAATCATGACCTTCTAATTGCAAAACTCTCTGCGTTAGGTATTGATAGTAACTTTTTGAACTGGATCGGATCTTATTTGAGAGGTAGGACCCAATGTGTCAAATATGCTGGCTCAGTGTCATCAGAAATTTTTGTGATTACTATCGTTTCGGAAGTCCATCGTCTTAATGTATTTAAAAGGTTTTCACGACGTTTCGAATGCTTGTATCTGCAATCGTCTTCAGGTGGATACTGACAAGTTTAGGTGCTACTTACCAATCTATATGACTGTCGGCGCAACGATGCGTGCAATTCCGCCATGTGCAGTGGTGCGTGTAATTTCGCGCGGTGTGGTGGTGCGTGAAGTTTCACGCCTCTGCAGCCCGCCAGAAAGAGCAATCAGGGGTTTCCATACGTTCTTGATCTCAACGCTTGGTTGACTAAAGGCGTTATTGGCTTCAATGTAGGCGGCCTCTTTGAACTTTCGTTTGAACCAATGCTCCTCTCTATGTAGAACACTTGCGTCGTCCCATAGAACTCGATGGTGCTCAGTCCAGGCGTGGTCAGCGATTCCCGATTTTGATGTTTCTCCACGTTGAGTCCATTTCTTGTGCTCATCCAATCTTACCGATAACGGTCTCTTTGTCTCTCCAATGTAGGAATCTCCGCATTCATATGGAACTTCATAAATGCAATTCTTACTGATTTAATTTTTGTTGTCAGGTTTGATCTTGGTCAGGAAACTCCGTAAAGTACTGCTGGATTGGAAGCAGCTCTTGATGTTGAACTTGTTTCCGATCCTTCTGATCTTCTCGGAGACACCTCTGATGTACGGAAGGCAGATCACTGTGCTTTGTTGTTGCTCTTCAGTTGTCTTCGTTCTCCGGAGTTGTTTCAATACTTCTTCTAGGAGTTTCTTGGGATATCCATTCCGGTGGAAGTCCTCTCTGATGTGGTTTAATTCGGCATCTAGTGACTCTACGTCGTTGCATATGTGCGTTGCTCTCTCTACCAATGTTCTCACGATCCCTCTCTTCGTCGAACTCGGATGGTTGGAGCTGTAACTGATCTCAAGTCGACGGACTCCCGATGGGATCTTCCCTTTCTCCAATCATCGCCAACATATACATGGAGTGGTTCGAGGAATTGGCTATACGGGAGGCAGAATACAAACCAAAGCTGTGGTTGAGGTATGTGGATGACACCTTCATTATATGGAATCACGGAGACAAACATCTCCAGGATTTCTTCTCAAGAATTGACAGAATCTGGGATTCGATCAAATTAATAATAATATGTTTATTGTTTAAGAATAGAATTCTTGTTACAAACACAATGTCATAAATAATAATACTAATATAAACATGAAATATAAAATGTGACAATAATTGAATCAAAATATAAAATATATATACATATATATATATATACACATATACACATATGTACATATACAAAGGTTACAGGACAAGAACTAGACTAACGATTAGAATTATATTTTTCACACAGTACAATCGCAAATACTACACATTATAAATTACAGGGCATCATCAAAATATTCTTGTAGGTCATAATAGGCTTTATCACTTAATAGTTTTTTACATTTATTTCTGAATATGATAAAAGAAGTCTCTTTGATTTCATTGGGAAGTTTATTGTACATCCTGATTCCATTATATATCAACGAGTTTTGAACAAAACATGTTTTTGGAATTGGTAGATTCAGTTCATTTGACCGCCTTGTGTGGTATGTGGCTGTGGATTCATACTTCTCCCTATTTTTATGTATAATCGATACGGTTTCCAATATGAATATTGAAATAACCGTAAGGATTCTATGTTCTCGAAAAAGGGGTTTACATGAATCCCGCAATTTCGCTTTACATAAGTACCTAATAGCCCTTTTCTGCAAGACAAAAACCGATTGCATAAGTTGTTTACTGCAGACACCCCAAAAGGGTATACCATACCTTAGATGAGAGTCTATTAAGGCATAGTACACCACCTTCGCTGCAGCAAACCCCAGTTCCTTAGAAACGTTTCTCATTGCGTAACAGCCTGATGCCAATTTTTTGTTGATGTGTGCAATATGCTGAGAGAATTTTAAATTTTCGTCTAAATAGACTCCCAAGAATTTCAAAGTGGAGTTATTTTTTATTATGTCATTGTCGAGGGGGATATCAGGTATATTACACTTGAATGCTAATATATTTTTTTTGCTGGTATTCAATGATAAAAGATTTGAGTCACACCAGTTCTTCATTTTTTGTATGTCTTGGCACATTCTGTTATGCAATCTGTTTTTGTCCTTGTCATGCCACAATAATGTGGTGTCGTCAGCAAATAAGGTAAAACTTCCTGTAATCGATATGTTGGTCAAGTCATTGATATACAATAGAAACAGAATAGGACCTAATACAGAGCCTTGAGGTACTCCACAATTTATCCCTCCAACGTCCGAGTTAGACGACATTCTTACGAATTGTTTTCTATCAGAAAGGTATGATCTAATCCAAATATGACTGTTGTCCCTAAAACCATATATATATATATATATATATATATATATATATAAGATATATATATATATATATTTGTTTGCAGTTCCCCAAAATATTAATCCATAACTAAGTGACAATAAACGAAAACAACGTCCATAGTAAACATATATATATATATATATATATATATATATATATATATGTGTGTGTGTGTGTGTGTGTTTATTCACCTAATTATCATCAACATGAAAAAGGCTCATCCATATTTGACGAAGTATGATACTACTAGTAATGCTAGTAATACATATACCTTTTTCCTGTTTAGGTCTTTCTCAAAGCTCTTACACTTATTGGGGCATTATTGTTATAATCATACCCTTGAGTTGTTTGATGAAATCAAAAGTTTTGGACAATTTAAGTCAACACTGTTCAATTTTAGAAGTAACCACATATTTTATCCTGTGGGGGAATTTATTAATATTAAATACTGAGTATTTTTGTTTATAAAGGTATATTCTATTTGTGTACTAATACCTGACTAGTCCCCAGTCAACCAGCGAAGTAACAGTAAGTCACAGGGAATACGAAATAATATCACTTTGAAGATCATCTTGGAGACCTATCATAGATCTACTGAAGACTCCGCTTCGTGGACATAAATATCCACATATTGTTCTCGTTGCGAATTCCCCAACTAAAGTTCCAGGGCAATTGCATGCAACATTATACCAAGAAGTTCTGGTGAAGTGCACACCAACTTACTGAAATGTCCTCTTTAATGACACGATGCTACTACCCAACGATTAACTTTTTGCGTGCCTATTATAAATTCCAATGTTTTACCTGAATATGTATTTTGATCTCCATTGATACCTCTGTATACATATAATAATCGATTATCATGATGATGATAAAACAATACATGCAGATTATGATGAGCAATGAAAATGATATTTCGATCATAGGTCGGAAAACGCTCCTAATAAGTAATTTATCCTTTTTCAATAGTTTCAAAACGTCTCGTAATAAAGACAAATTATATGCCCAAAATATTTGGTATAAGTAATTTTTTCAATATATATTCGGCACCAAAATCTTAAATAATATTGAATTTTTTACAAATAAATAAAATATACCTATTTTTTATTTATTCATATCAACCAAATGCATCAATTTCGAACAAAATTGATTTGAACATAATATTATCCTTTCACATGACATATATACACGATTCTGATATTGAAGTACCTATTTCCTCTGCCTTACAACGAATTGAATTTCATGTTTTTTTACGACGCATGTTTGGTACCGTGCAAAAGCTGCTGATGTGGTCTTATTTCTGGACACCTTACCGCCCAAGGAGTTTATCATCGTCCCCGGAGTTTACCGTCATCCCCGGAGTTTTACACGTTTCCGTGCATTTCTGTAGATTTTTTGATGTTATGCTTTCGTAAGTTCGATACTTCTTAAGTGTTCGTATGTACTGATTCGAAATAGTTTCTAACATGGAGTTAAATGGCGCAATGCATGGGCCACAGCGGAATACCCGTTCTTCCGTAGATACTGTTGATATATACTGCGAACAAGATAACTTTCAACATCACTTCTCGGCCTTCTGGCAGAGTCGATGCCTTCACATTCACATTATCCCTCACTGTAAGGCAAATAACATGGAATTTAATGTTCAAGAAATGTTTTATTGCTTTTCCATTTATTCAATCTATAGAATATCCAAAACGTACATTTATTTCATCAATTCGGAAAATATAAAAGGGATGCTTTAAAAATGTTCATAGAGTAATTGCAAGTTTATACATTAATGTGCATGGGAGGTGCATTTAATTTCCATTTGACTATTTATAATCCTATATAAACTGCTGCTTTGCGAAATCTCTTTGTGGTTGTCTGTCAAACCTTTAAAACATACACTTCGGGACATCCTGGGTAACTACTGGCGATGTGCGTGTTTGTGGACATAAAGAACTCGCCAATAATTACTGGTGCCTCTTTTTTGTATCCACATTGTGAAGTCGCAGATCCCGCAGTAATTCTCTGCAACTTCTATGCAATCGACTTTGGTTGACTGTGTCTGATATAGTAGATTTTATTCGGGTGATGTTTCATATACTTATCTATCTATCTGTATTCAAAGGTAATATGTGCCTGTCCAAATTCTTAACCACCAGTTTTATATTTTTCAAAATGTCCAAAATCGAAGGCAATTGATGAAATGATACGTCATGTCTACAGTTTCTATTCCTAGATTTTTCAATTGTTAAAAAATGAGGTAGGTATTGCAACTGGCCCTGGTGAAACATTAGCATGTACTATTTATTAGGCACCTACATTATTTTGGACCTTGTTTGTCTAAAAATTTAATTGTAAATATTAATTTCAATAAAAGCTTTGTAACCCTCTTCAATACTTCAAATTTGAACAGTTTGATTAAAGATTATGATAAGTTTTAACATGCCTATCTAGAGGCTCCTCAGATTGGAATGGGTAGGATGTGAGTAAGATTAAACCAATTTAACCATTTAGTTAATAAGATGTTAACACCAATTGATTTCGGAAAGAGCAACATTTTGAATTAAATATTGAAAAAAAAACATTTTTTTCTGAAAATTGAAAAATCTGCCATGAAAATTAAGCTATTTTTGTAAAATCTAAGAGAAACAACTACTTCCCCGGCTAAAGCATAAGCTATATATTGATAGATATTGTGAAAAGGACCATAACTCAAAATAAAAAATCTGAAAGTGAAAATTGTCCAGCTTGTGCTTTAGCCTGGGAAGTAGTTGTTTACTATTATATATTACAGAAAAATAGCTTCATTTTTATCATAGAATTTTAAATTTACAGAAAAATATTATTCTCCAATATTCCAAATGAGAATGTTGCCTTTGGCGATAACACCTTATTAGTAGTGGCCACATTTCATAATATTTCCAGTACTCAACAAAAAGTTTAGATCATTTTCATTAATTTATTACTATGTGTCAGTCATAAATGTCTCATCTATGTTCATTGCACTGGTTTGTAGACTTAATATATGAAAGGGGTACTTACCTATTGTTTGAAGCTTGTTTTTTGTGGAGGAATACTCATTCTTGACATTAGTAAAAAAAGACCACTTCAAGAAACACTGCGAGAAAAACTGCGAAAAACTGAGAAATTTTAATCTACATCCAAAAGATTTCTTGAAAACGGGAAAGAAAACAGTTCTCGAAACGTCAAGAATCTTTAAATCTTTAAATTCAATAATTTTTGTAATAGGCAAAAAATTAGAATACGACAAGTTACTAACTAATTGATTTTTTTATTTCGTTAAAAATAATTTGGTGTATGCAGTAACTTATTGGGGCAAAGTAATTTATTTGCCCTTCTACACTTGTATAGATTCCCTGATCCATTTAATTTTGTTTTCAGATTGTGGAAGGTTATAATCCCAAAAAAGTGTCAAGAATAGGTACTTACCTCCTTTGTTCCACCTGTAAACAGGTTGATGATAAAATGTTCCAGGCTGAAGGTGAATTTTAAGAATACATGTGGTTTGTTTGCTTTTGATTTCCAAACTTCAGAGATCACATCCACTCCAGTAACCATTTCAAAACCAGAAACAGGCTGACTAGACAAATTTGTATGTGCCGAAATTTCTTGTAATGATTTTTGTTGATTGCCTTCCATTAAGTTACCATTCAGAATATCCATAACCATTTGGTAGTCAGCTTTACTGATTGAAACCTGAAATTCAGATGTTTCATTTATCTTTGATATGTGAGTGATGAAGCAAAATAATTTATATTTAAATTTTTATAATGCACGCATGCGTGGGTTGCTTGTATCTACAACAAATTGTATTCCAAATTCAAGTGACTTTAATGTATGATCAAAATAAAATCTTTTCAGATGTTGTTGTACCCATATATAATGAAAACTAATATATCTCTCACCTCAATCATTCCAATTTTTCCAAAAACGTCAATGTCTGGAATAGACCTATACCAAGCAGACAGATTTCTCTTAACTACAATAATGAATGTCAAAGGGTCCAATAAAGAACTTTCTGAAACAATTTCACATTTTGTATTCATGTGTATTCTTGATACTTTGAGTTCAGTCAGACATATCTTCAAATCATCTACAGTCACTGGATGACCCTCTTCATTTTTAACATCTATAGTTAGAAATGTATTTGATAATTTTATGACACCCATGTCTAATAGCAAACAATCGTAACTTCTAGAGTCAACTGGTACTAGTAAAACAGGTGCTTTCAAATCAATATCCAAAGAGATTTTTGTGGCTTTAGCATAGACATCTTTCATATTTTCTCTAGCAGAGTGGGCAGCAGCTTGGGAAGCTTCAATAATTTTTTGTTGTGCAGTTTGGAACTGATTTAGGAAATTCTGGAAATGAAGACCAACTTCAGTAGTGCATAATACCTATCATACAATATAACATAGATAACTTTATTATGAACATCAGAAGCACCTATAAACAATGGTTATGATCCCTGTATCAACACACACTAATTCAAGAATAAAATAATGAAAATAATACATGTTTACATAACATATGGAGTAAAAAACATTTCCCATAATATTTTTTCAAGATGGAGTAGAAATAAATTCTGCGACCGATTTCATGCAAAAGATGTGATTTCCAAGCGAAGCTAGCAGAAACTTTCATACTCCGAATATCCTACCGCCACTTGGAAAATATCAACTCCTCAGATAATTCTGGTACTGGATCACTGAGCCAAGACTCCAAGTTTGAGTGGGATTGAAATATGAAAGGGTTTCGCATCTCTTTACAATTTATTTTCTAATCTTTCACGAATATACGGGGGTCATAAAATAAACATAACATTACGTGAAAAATTCCCTTTAAACCATTTATCAACACATAAAAGAAAAGTATTGAACAATTTAGCAAATTTTCATAATAGAACACATCTCGTGAAAATTTGAGAGAAATCCCACCCAAATGATAACTTCCTCGATTGGGAAACAATTCATTCATCAAACGTAACTAAATGAATGATTTTTCACAGTCAATGCTTGGAATTCAAGAAATCGGTCAAAATAACTTTATTTTCCAAAGAATTAGATTCTAGTTGACAAAGTATGGTAATTGGTGAAATTATAAATATTATAGAATATAGGGACACCATGTACAGTGAGCCGTAAAAATAAAATCAAATAACAATACACAAAACTCATATAATCCTGAAAAAAAAAGGTTTTGTCACATTCAACCTCCACCAGTATATCTCTAAATATGCAATTACATGTAATGAGTAATGCATGTTTTAGTTCCTCAATTTGAGTAACGATAACCTTTAAAGATTTCAATTAATCCCTCAGTATCCAGAGAACATTTCATATGACCTCCTTTACCAATTCACTAATTTAGAGGAAAATGTTCAGGAAGAGAATTGAACTATCGTAGATAGTTTATTTGAAATATTGGATATCAATGATGGTGATTATGTGGAATTCCCAAAAAATATTATAGAACAAGTTGGGAGGATCTTCTAGAATTTCAAGAAGGGGTTGGTGGCTTTGTAAAGGGGATTGGTTTCTTGATTTAGATATTTATATATATATATATATATATATATATATATATATATATAAATATATATATATATAAATATATATAAATATATATAAATATATATAAATATATATAAATATATATAAATATATATATATATATATATAGAATATAAAATCTTTACGATAAGTCATCACCATGGCATATAGCGTTTCAATTGTTCGAATCTGAGTTCTGTATGATTTAAAGTATCAAGATGCATCTATATTTGAATAGATCGATATTTGAAAATCATATGTCACATGATGTTCAGATAGACCAACTCCATACCAATAGTGTATCTAGTGCGTTTTAGGGACGCAATACAAATAACGAGAATATGAGAAATCTGTTACGAATCCAAAGGAGATCACCATCCGTCTACAGCCTGTTTCATGGTTTCCCAATCATCAGGACGGCCCTAAAACTCACTAGGAGTACGACTATTGGTATCGTGGGTTGGTCTATGCTGGCATCTGTCGGTGACCTATTGATGTTGTACGAAATCTCGTATCTTCAAAATTCCACGATGACAGGTCTAAGCTCCACCACACAGATTATAGATGTCGCTATCTATAATTTGATACTGTTCATATTTCGATCGCACCGATTGTATTAACTACGAGATATCTGATACGAATTTGAAAGAGACCACAAGCCGTCCCTGATGATTGGAAACCATGAAACAGGCTGTAGACGATGGTGATCTCCTTTGATCTCGTAACAGATTTCTCATATTCTCAAGTATTTGTATAGCTCCCTAAAACGCACTAGGAGATGCACTATTGGTATCGTGGGTTGGTCTATGCTGGCATCTGTCGGTGACCTATTGATGTTGTAGCGAAATCTCGTATCTTCAAAATTCCACGATGACAGGTCTACGCTCCACCACACAGATTATAGATGTCGCTATCTATAATTTGATACTGTTTATATATATATATATATATATATATATATATATATATATATATATATATATATATATATATATTATATATTGTTTGTTGATTCTTTGGGTTTTGGTTCGTAATGAATATCGCTATGTATTTAGAACATGTTTTCCTTTATTTTTATGATGAATCACTGGCTAACGTTTCGACGGGGGGTCCCTCGTCTTCTTCAGAGCATATTATGGATTCTGGAACAGAGTTGGTGCTGTTTTTTTATTTATTTGGGACAGCAATGGAAATTTCTTACCTTTATTTTGGGGTTTAAACACGTTAAAATTTTTTTGGGACGTTAACGGAAAAGCATGATTTTGGAACAAAGCATCTTGGCTTAGTTTGCATTTTCTCCGTTTCATCTTTTCTGGTGGTCTGGAGGATGATTTAAACAGTTAAAAAGTAGATACATGGCCGTGATCATACTAAAACTAAACAAAGGATTGTGCGGTAGTGTGGCATTTGCCCGCTGTGTGATGTATAGTTCGGTTTATGATAGTAGGTGTCTGTGTTTAACTTATACTTATACTAGATGGCGGGAGAGTTGTTTATGTTTAGAGCCGGGAAAGGTGATTTTGTTTTGTTTATAGATTGTTCCGAAATCATGCTTAAGGTAAGAAATTTCCACTGCTGTCCCAAATAAATAAAAAAACAGCACCAACTCTATTCCAGAATCCATAATACGCTCTGAAGAAGACGAGGGACCCCCCGTCGAAACGTTAGCCAGTAATTCATTATAAAAATAAAGGAAAAAATGTTTTAAATATATAGCGATATTTATTACGAACCAAAACCCCAAGAATCACCAAACAAAACACACTCCGAAGGTTCAAGAATCCACATAATACATATTCCAGCATGGGTGAAAATATGCAAGACTTCTACCAAACCATCAAGGAAACCTATGGACAGCAGGTAACTCAATCCATGAAACATTTCTCCAAGCTATCCATCAAACTAGCAAACTGGAAAAATCGAAGAATATTATTTCTATGATGTAAATCACAGCAACTTACCCCAAAATTTCTTAACTTCAATATTGCTCATATACAAGTGAACCATGTAAACCTAAAGCATGATTTCGAAAAAACGTTTTCTACGGTTAAACAAAAAACCCTCCGCATTCTCATTGCAGATGACAAAATGATTAAAAACACAGAAAAAAACTTAGAAAATGTACTCCATCACATATAAAAAAAAACAAAAATTTTGCTAAAACAAAAACCCAAAAACTATAGAAAACCCAACTGACTGGCTCGAGAACCAAACGGACACTCAAATCCCCCCTGATGGACAAGAAATACTTGCCTTAGGACCTAATTTTAGCATACCATTTGCGCAAACGAACATAACAATACATGACATAATCAGCGGCATCGAAACCAACATGCTTCACCTAACCAACGAAGAAAAAACAAGGTAAGATCCAAAACTTGCAACATCCTCACAAACCACAAAAAAAAACAACACATGAACAGAGTATCTTAGACAATAAAATAAAACAAACCAAAAGTTTCATAAAAAACAATCCACACTTAAAAATCTTAAAACCAGATAAAACCAATAAAACAGTCGTCATGAACAGCACCGAATATAACAATAAAATGGAAACACTACTTAGTGATAAGAAAAGTTACACTGAGTTAAAGTCCGACCCAACCAACATAATCTTCTCTATATATAAAAATCAATTGCTGTTCGTTAGTCTCGCTTAAACTCAAAAATGGCTTGACCGATTTGAATAATTTCTTTTTTGTTTCGTTTTCTCTAATACAGGGGTGGTTTAAAAACAAAACAAAAATAGGGAAAACCCAAAAGAACACCTGAAAAATCGAAAAACGGACCTATCGTCTAACTGACGTGCTATACAATACAACATTACTGACGTGCTATACAATACAACATTTCTTCCGTGCGGTTGTATAAAATTTATTATATTTCAAATAGTTTTCAAACGTTGTGGATTTTAAGAAAAGTCTTGGTTAAAGTGAATGTATGTATTTTGATCTGCCAGTCTCTACAGGATGAGTCAGAATAAGACCGACAAACTCCGACTACAGATTCCTCACCTCATTTCGAGGTGAAAAGTTGCTATCAAGGTATGTCGTAAAATGCATCCCCTCTGAGATACATGGTGTCGAAAGTATGAAAAAATTAAGATTCAATGGTTCAGATTCACGAATTATTCCCCTAAATGTTAAGGGTAGTCCACCCCTGAATTTTTTTTTTTATTTTCTAGACGAAATTTTTTGTTTTTATTTTTTATGATACAGTATTCAAAAATACATACAACCCTAAATTTTCACCCTTCTACGATCAACCCCTATTTTTTATTTTTTTTTAACAGGAAAACGGGATAACAGGAAAACGGGTAACGGAAATAACGGGATAGGGGAATAACAGGAAAATGGAATAACATGATAAATCAAAAACGGGATAACGGGAATAACGGGATAACGAAAAACCGGGATGACAGGATAAGGGAATAGGGGAAAAGGAAAAAAAAAGGAATAACAGGAAAAGAGATAAGGGATAAAGGGGTAACGGGATAAAGGGGTAACGGGATAACGGGAATAACAGGATAACGAAAAAACGGGATGACAGGATAAGGGGATAACAGGGTAAAAACAAAAAGGGATAACAGGAAAATGGGATAACGGGAAAATTTTCGGGAAAAACATTTTATAGAACATAGAAATTTGGACTGGACAACGTCTGTCGGGTCCGCTAGTGCAAAATAAAAATAACGGCCTAATAAATAAATGGCTGAGGATGAATCTTATAACAAAACCTGAAGCCTTATCCCTCAAAATAAAAAATGCCTACCCACCAATGATATATGGCCTCCCCAAGTTGTATCTAATCACGTTTTGAAAAACTTTCAAAATTCTTAGCTCGCATCCTCAAAAATATAACCTGACAGAACCCATACCACATACAAGATTCATGGCATTTAAAATCCCTCATAAACCAAAAAAATATCCCAAATAATCATATACTCATATCACTAGATGTCGTCTCTTTATACACAAATATACCTACCACCTTTGCAAAATCTATCATCACAAAAAAATGGCCTGAGATACAACCCCACACCACCTTACCATTAGAAGAATTCCTTACCGCAATTGAATACACCCTCTCATCCGCATACTTCCAATTTGTTTTTTTTTTTACAAATATATAGATGGATGTGCAATGGGCGCTGCCATTTCTAGTATCATAGCACAAATTGTAATGAAAGATTTGGAAGTCTCATCTATTAAAAAATTAAATTTCAACCTACCGTTCTACTTCAGATATGTAGATGATTGTATACTCCTCACTCCAAATATCAAATGTGACCACGTACTATCCCCATTCAATGCCTACCACCCAAAAATCCAATTAACAATTGAAAAAGAGGAAAAACAAACATATACATTTTCTCGACATATACATTTTCTCACATTACACACACATAACAACAAAATTACCACTGAATGGAACACAAAGAATACTTGGTCGGGCAGATATTTAAATTACAAATCTAACCACCCTCTAGCCCAAAAAAAAATCGGTAATTATCGGCCTTGCTGGTAGCGCAATCAAACTATCAGACCCTAAACTATGCCCTAACGCGATTTACAAAGCCAAAAAAGCTTTAATTAAAAACAACTACCCAGAAAAATTTATAAACTAAATTTTCAAACAACAAAAAGAAACCTTTTACAACCAAAACGAAAAAATAAAAACAAAACCCACAAACCCCCACTATACATCCATCCCCTACACAAAAGAGGTGTCAGAAAAACTAGCGCACGCACTACCACCCTTCAACATGAAAATTAGCCACGAAAGTAACAAAACTCTGCAATTTTTTTTTTCAAAACTAAAACCTGACATCCCACTCAACAAAAAAACACATGTTATTTACCAAATTCCATGCAAAGAAACCAACTGCAATAAAGTTTATATCGGGCAAACCGAGCAGTACCTAGAAAACCGAGTATGTGCCCACAAATACACCCACACTGCTTTAACTGCCATCAATAAACACAAACAAACCACCACACATGAATTCAACTACAAAGAGAAAAAAGTGCTATGGGCAGAACGTAATAAAAAAAAAGGAAATATTAGAAATGATATAAATAAAAAAAACACCCAACTGTGTAAATGACAAAACTGAAATAAACCACCAAACAAAATCTATTTCAACCTATTAAAGCCAGTTACACAAAACCGCCCGTCTCAAATTAATCTAAAAAAAAAACAAAATCACCCTTGCCGGCTCTAAACATAAACAACTCTCCCGCCATCTAGTATATGACACTGCAACACATCTTAAAATAAGTTGAACACAGACACCTACAGTCATAAGCCGAACTATACACCACACATCGTGCAAATGCCACACTACCGCACAATTCTTTGTTTATTTTTAGTATGATCATGGCCATGTCACAATTTAACAGTGTATCACGGAAAAATATAGATTTCCACTGTGTTAACGTCCCAAAAAATAGTTTTAACGTGTTTAAATCATCCTCCAGACCATCAGAAAAGATGAAACGGGGAAAATGCAAACTAAGCCAAGCTGCTTTGTTCCGAAATCATGCTTAAAGGTGAGAAATTTCCATTTCTGTCCCAAATAAATAAAAAAACAGCACCAACTCTATTCCAGAATCCATAATATGCTCTGAAGAAGACGAGGGACCCCCCGTCGAAACATTCATTAATTCATTATAAAAATAAAGGAAAAAATGTTCTAAATACATAGCAATATTCATTACGAACCAAAATCCCAAGAATCACCAAACAAAACATACTCCGAAGGTTCAAGAATCCACATAATACAAGGAAATATGATCACATTTCTCAATACATCCTGCAGTTGAAGTGGCTCAAAATTTCTAATGTATTTAAACACCATTCATTTCCTCAATTTTTTGCATAGATTGTTTAATACTAAAAGTCCACCATACCTTCTTGACAAACTAGTATTTAGAAAAAATTTACACAATCTTAATACCAGACATTCACAGATACTTAACATGCCACACCACCGGACAGCTTTGTTTGAACGTAGTTTTACTTATAATGCAGTAAAACTTTTCAATTCCTTCAAACCAGAATTATCAACTCCACTGAATAGATATAAAAAAGTCGCTAAAAATGAACTGCTGAACCAACAAGACATCACATTGCTACATATTTTTTCTCTCTTTCTTGATTACAAAACTTACTAAATTGTTTACTTGTATCAATATTATTAACATTGTAAATGCTTTTTCTTTTTATTATCTTTTATATTTTATTATTTTCATTTTTGTATTTCATTTTTGTATTACCTTTTTTTTTTGTAAACTGAAAAAGTTAAGAGTTCAAGAGTAGCTATTAGCTAATCTTCGCCTTTTCAGGGCAAATGCATGTACATTTGTTAAATAAAGTCGATTTATTATTATTATTATTACATATAATATACATAATACATACATATATATATATATATATATATATATATAGAAATTCTAATTTGCCATCTTCAGGTAATGTCTAGAAATTAGATTATTTCGAACTGATGTTTTCATGTTGTGCTTCGAAACATCAAGAAATCGGACCTTTTGAGGACCAAGAACACAGAACGCGGACAGAAACCCAAGAAACTATCCCAACATAGATAGGTAGATAGATAGATACTTTTATTGGTATCTTTTGGTTATTTGCATAACATGACATACGTCAGTAGAATAAAAGGTAAAAATTCAATTTTTTCACATAAATAAGGTAGTTACAATTGGACTTTTAAGAAGTGTAAAAAACGTAAGATACTTGGACATGAATAATACATTACATGTTTGGACTAATATTAACATATAACACATACAATATGGTACAGGTGGCGAGATTAGGTATTAATTGAATATATTCCTCAATTGAATAGAAAGCATGCTGTGTTATGAATTTCTTCAGGTTTGATTTGAAAATACTGGTGCTCTGCATTGACTTTAGGTTTTTAGGTAGTAGGTTAAATAAATATCCACCAGCACAGAGAGGTGATTTTCTATGCTGCATTCTATTGAGTTGATGTGGATGGTCGTCTCGTCTTCTTGTATGGTATTCATGAAATTTGCTGTTTTTATTCAGTTTGTGTATAGTAATAGTTTGTATAAGTAGATGGAAGTGAATGTTAATATGCCGTATTGGATAGATGTATTTCTACTTGTTTCTCTGTAGTCGAAGTCAAACAGAAGTCCTAAGAATATTTTTTGTAGCTTATGGTTGGGTATACCAAAGCATAGTACATATTTATCAGCTTGTCCTTGTGAAAGTTGGACTTTAAGGTGGTAAATGCATAATATAGTTTTTTTGGTTAAAGTTAGTTTGTAGTTAATTCAAGCCTAAAAATGTTGTTGTCTGTGATGCTTGTATTTCCATGTTGCAGATTTCGAATTGTGAGTTTCCTGTTTGTCTGAATTGATTAGTGAATTCTATTAGCACCGTTTTGTTTAGATTATTGATAAGATGATTTTTTTCACACCAGTGGTTGAAATTATCTGTAGCTAGCTCGATTTTGCTATTGAGTTCAGTAATGGTATCAGCTGTAACAACGATTGTAGTGTCATCAGTATAGATAAAAGTACATCCCTGATCAATGTGATTGGGCAGGTCATTGACATAGAGAGTGAATAGGAGAGGACCCAGAACTCCACCCTGGGGTGGCCAATCGTGATGTCATAATCTTCAGACCATTCATTCCCAACCTGCACCTTGATAGTTCTATCAGACATGTATGATTCAATTCAGTCTTGTATAGGGCCACGGATGCCCATTGCCTCTAGTTTTACTCTTAGGAGCCTCGGGTTGATTGTATCGAATGCCCGACTAAGATCGAGGAATATTCCCACAACATATTTATTTCGGTTGATGTTTCCATTATTTTTGAGAAGCAGCTCAATAGGCATATCATCCTGTAGTTTTCCACACAATGTGGATCACATATTTAAAATACTGAAATAGTTTTTGTGATTTTCAATTTGTCCGGGAATTGGCCCTATGTTATAGAGTGGTTGATGATATTTGACATGATGCTTGATATATCATTGACACATTTCTTTAGGATTACTGCTGGGACCTCATCGATGCCGGTTGAGTATTTCTTTTTTAGGTTTAGGATTATGTGCTTTATGTCATAGTCAGTCACAGGTGAGAAGAACATTGAGTTGTGGCTTTTTATTTCATTTTTGGTGTACATATTGTGGGGTAAGTTAAGTGATTTAATTTTATCAAGGACATAGGTTGTGAAGTGTTTACCAAATATTTTGGCTACCTCTTATTTGATCTTCATTATAATTCAGAGTGATGTTATGCATCTTTTTTGTCCGATTTAGTTTGAGGTTACTAAGTTCCACATAGATTTTGTTTTGTTATTCGAGTTGTTGTTTTTTTTTTGGTGATTTTCCTGTCGAGTATCATTTTTGAGTGTTTGTAATGTTCCCTTATTTGTGGATCCCCAGTATTTTTCCTAAGCCAATTTAATTGTTTGAGGTCGTTGAGTTCAGTGTAGAATTCCCTCGGTAAGGGATTTTTTCCTGTTTCAATGGCTCCTTTCGGTTTTGCCTTAATTTTTTGCTTGGGGAATGCCAGATCGAAGCACCACTGGAAATGTGTTAGGAAATCATTGAACAGGTCATTAATATTTTTTTCAGTGTTAGTTAGGTAATTGTAAATACATTTGAATAGCGATTTGAATTTGGTAGGGACTTACAATTGATTTTCCGTGTGTTTGTTTTGTGCTCTTTTGTTCTCAGCCATGTTAGTATCTGAGCTGAGTGGTCCGAGATCCCTAGATCTGTGACCTTGCAGGAGGCGGTCATTATATTGCTTACTATATAGTCGAGGCTGTTCTCGTTTGATGGATTTTGCTATTTGAGTGGGCTCAGTGTATGTGAGCTCTAGGCCAAACATATCAAATATATATATATATATATATATATATATATATGAAAGAGAGTAATATCGAGGGGACTGTTGAAAACAAAATGGAAGGAATTTAATGGACATAGCCCTCAGAGAAAAGTGCTAACCGTACCAAGTGTTTTTCTACCAAGTGTTGTTCATCCTTGCACTTCTCCACCGTACTGATGAGGGCCGAGAACCCGAAACACGTGTCTACGGTTAGCACATTTCTCTGAGGGCTATGTCCATTAAATTCCTATATATATATTGTTTTGAACTTGAATATATATATATACAGTGTGTCTCACTTCTCATGGAAACACCCCCATTATCTTCCGTAATTATTGGAGTAGAATTCTGTAATTTTCACGATCGGTAAATATATTGGAGGTTAGTCTAAATTTTCCCTTGGAGTTGACCCATAGAATTGTAATTATAATATACTGACTAGAACGCGCTTAGTCTACTGCGCACCCGAATTTCGTGGCACCCTTATGCGATAGGCAAAGAGGACACCAAACAATGAAGAAAAGTATGACTTCATAAGCATATTACATGCGTGCAACGAAGATAATCAACTGAACGTATGACGGTAGTATTTATATCATCTATTTGTAAACATAACGGCGTTGTCGGTTGGCACTTATAAGCGTTGCCAAATCATTTCAATTTTCTTTAATTTCTTTGTGTTCGATTTGGATGTGTCTTTGTACTTTGTTGTCTTTTTTGTTATAGTGATCATAGTGGATAAATTAAAAACTGTTATATATAATGAAGTGTTACATTAGTTTGTAGTTGTAGGTAATGATATATCGCCTTTTCAGTGTGTCCATAAAGTAACGCATACATTCATTATTAGCTAAATAAACCATATCATTAAAAATTCCCGAAACAGGTCGATTTTTTATTTTAATTTACTGTTTTTTAAAATAATAATCCCATATACAGGGTGATCTACCTTCGAGTGATGACGTCATCAGCGGTTTTATTAAATGAACACCCTCATTTAACTTAAGAAATCCAGATGCCGACAAAATTACGTCTCGTCTTGTTGATTATTTCATTAACTGTAGGTCTACCTTGGTTTGGTGCATATCTCACGTGTCCTAATTCTCTGTATTTTCGCTCTATTCTGCTTACAGTAGATTGTGAAATAGGTTCACTATCTGGGTGGATTTCATGGAATAATCTGCATACATCTTGTTGAGTCCGCATCATATCGCCAACACCAATAATTAAAATTTCAATCCTCTCCCTTTCAGATAAAGGCATTTTCAAAAACAGTTTTAATATGATACATTTTGAAGCGTCAACAATACAGAATTAAATAAATGGAAAAAAATATTCTTAAACAATGAAAATATAAGGTATAGTCGAGAGGCAAGAATCACTAATATAAAAACTTTTTAACAGAAAATTAAACCGACAAAAAACGGAACTGAAAAGCAAAAAATAAAATAAACCTCTTTAGTCCTGATAACTAAGCTCCTAAACTAATGTAAGTAACTAATTTTGAGTCGGCGCCAAACAAACAAGCTAGGTAAAGCGTAAAATGATGGCATCGAGAGGCACGGTGACATTCTGATAATTTTTTTTAAGTAATTTAATGATCTTTGTTGATTATTCGTTTGGCGACGACTCGAAATTAGTTACTTACATTAGTTCAGGAGCTTAGTTATCAAGACTGAGGAAGTTTATTTTATTTTGTGATTTTCAGTACCGTTTCTCGTCGGTTTAATTTTTTGTTAAAAATTTTTTATTTTTCAATTTTTTGTGGCTGAAATATACTAATTACTACCTACTTAACTTTTGATTAATTCCAAAATACTTACTTACCCACCTTACTTCAACTAATAACAGTTAAATAATACGATTATCTACCTCAACTATTTATTGTTATATGATATAAATTATTTTTGATAGTTCTGGTAAGTTCATTTCATCACTTTGTATATAATTCCATCCTTCCATAGAATGTTATTATTGTGACGGATGTAGGAGAACAAAAATAATGACAATAGCGATCTGTCAATGTCAACTACATATGTGTGCCAATGTTCACAAGCGAAAAATCAATCATCCCCTATTTTTCTACCCATAGGGGTGGATTAATTCATTCCGAACCCAAATATGATCAACTATGAGGTATGCCCTAGGTAATAAAAAAAATCATCCAAATCGGAAAACCCAGTACAAGTTATGCATGATAGAATCGGTTAACGGATCAAAATTCAGAGGGTAAACGATAAATATTTTTCATTTTGCTACCCTTAGGAGTGTTTTTTTTTTCAAATTCAAATGGGATCAACTTCGGAGTATGCCCTATCCAATGAAAAAATAATCATCGGAATCGGACTCCTCTGTAAAAAGTTATGCGTGGTCATACATAAAAAATCGATAAATACAATGTTGAAAATATACCTCAGAGGGCAGTGTCCAGTGAGAGTCCCGTTACCAATTTAAAGTATTTCTTGTACAACTCGAGAAGCTGTTTAACTTTCTTTGGCAATAGGCTCCTGGCACTTTATTCCAGTGAGATTTCATTTCATGTTTCCCAGCCTCGAAACTCTTCTCTCTTATGGACTTAAGAGATTCCACATAAGGTTTCTGAGTCAGGAAATTGTATGTTTGTTATTCTTTGGCGAGGCAATCTGTTTCTTTGTTATCTCTGAACCCCCTATGATCTGGCACCCACATCAAATCTGACCTTATAACTAACTCATTTTTCAAATATTGATGTAATAGTGCAATAAAAAATCTTGATAGAAATACCTATTCAATTAAAAGGATATGTGAAACATGTCTCATATATCTTCATATAATATATGGGTGGAAGAGTAAACATTTTTTACATAGGTATATAACATTTATATTCACAATTCTCTGTACCTTTGATGCATCATTTATTAAAAAAAAACGTGTTATTATGATATACCCTATTTTCCATTACAAGCAATGCCACTGGAATTGTTCCGCTACTGCGAGGAGGACATAAACAACAATGGCGGCCACCATGCATGGGACATTTCGCGCAGCTTGAAACGCATTCTAGTCAGTATAATATAATTACATTTCTATGAGTTGACCGGAGTGACATACACTGCGCGAGGAGCGATGGATATACCGAGTTTTGCGAAAAATAATATTAGGGGGCAAGATAGGCTCAAAATTCTTACGGATTCGTGATCAAGACATTAACTTTAGCACCAATCCATATTTTCGCAAAAAAAAAATTCAGTTCTGAAAAATCCGAATTTGTTTCATTTCCCATGGAAACGCCCCTGTATCTTCCGTAATTATTGCAGTAGAATTCTGTAATTTCCACGATCGTAAGATATACCAAGAATAAGACTTAATCTTTCCTGGGGTTAATCTGAGTGACATACACTGCGCGCCAGGGACGATGGATATATTGATTTTTGCGAAAAATAATATAAGGCTGCAAGATGTGCTCAAAATTCTTACGGATTCGTGATAAGGACATCAATTTTAGTACCATTCCATATTTTCGCTGAAAAATTTTCAGTTCTGAAAAATCCGAATTTGTCTCCCTTCCCATGGAAACGCCCCCGTATCTTCCTTAATTGTTGGAGAAGAATTCTGTAATGTTTACAATCATTAGATATACCGAGGATAACTCTAAATCTCTTCTGGGGTTAATTAGAGTGACATACACTGCGCGCTAAGGGCGATGAATATATTGATTTTTGCGAAAAATAATATAATGGGCAAGCTATGCTCAAAATTCTTACGGATTCGTGATGAATTCACATCAATTTTAGTACCATTTCATATTTTTGTTGAAAATTTTTCAGTTCTGAAAAATCCGAATTTGTAATTATTGCAGTAGAATTCTGTAATTTTCACAATTGTCAGATATACCGAGTGTGAGTCTGAATCTGGGTTTAACACTGAGCGCCAGGGGCAATGGATAGAACGAATATCCTCACAATGCTGTTTTTGTTCCATCGCGGCACCCATTTGGTCGACCACTGCGATGTTTGTCTTGGCAACTCTGCCACCCAATAGTTTACTATTCTAAACAAAGGAGCAGACTCCCACAGAATAGAATCTAGCTCCGCTTTGATATTGATGGGACTGATGCCTTTCAAATAAAAGTATTGTATCACATAATAACCAATTTTTTCCACTATTGATGGCTGCCAAACAAATACTAAACAAGGTAGTGTTGTCAAACTTCAAACTTAAGATTTATAGGTTGGTACTTTTTTCCATAGTCATCTTTTTCAAACAATAACCGCCATCTATACGTCAGGTCATGAACTTCTGGGACTACCCTCGAATCAACTTTTGCAACCTTCTTCAATATGCGACTCCTTTAAAAGTAATAAAATTCTTGCAAAGCACTTCCTGCGAATACTACAGGCCAATTTTTGTATGAGATGTTTATGAAAAGCACTCGTGACTACGAGATTTATTGGACAAAATGTATCGCCACTTGTATCGATGGTGCTAAAGGTATGACTATCAATAAAAGGGGGCAGGTTGCAAAATTTAAATCAATAATGCAAAATGTCTCATGGACACACTGATTTCTTCATCGAAAAACTCTAGCAGGCAAGGTTTTACCTTCTGATTCGAATGATGTGCTCAAACAGGTTATCAAAGTTGTAACCAGTTTTTGTACGAGATGTTTATGAAAAGCACTCGTGACTACGAGATTTATTGGACAAAATGTATCGCCACTTGTATCGATGGTGCTAAAGGTATGACTAGCAATAAAAGGGAGCTGGTTGCAAAACATAAATCAATAATGCAAAATGTCTCATGGACACTATGATTTTTTCATCGACAAACTCTAGCAGGCAAGGTTTTACCTTCTGATTGGAATGATGTGCTCAAACAGGTTATCAAAGTTGTGAACTCTTCCAAAGGTTGTAACAAATTTTTCGTTCCATACTTTCAATGTAAAATTAAATATCTTACAAATCATTCTCTCGCTTAACTTTCCGGTGGTGTGAGTCATTAGTCACTGCTAAGCGCACGCGCGTTGATGTCAGATTTGGCAGTGAGATGAATAAAAAACTTGTTAAAGTTCACGAAACGAAAGTAATAGTTTTTGTATAATCCAAAGATCAATCTACAACCTATTCTTGCGAAATTTGTCGAAGCATGAATGGAAATTTAGCGAATTCATCGTTTTCGCCGATTTTTTTTATCGTGGTCTATTCGAATTCTGTGTTTTACTGAGACGGTCTAGATACGTTTTCGAGTGTGAAATTGATTTCTGGTAAAGTTACGAGCTATTCATTTCGAACAATGTCTATTCACTGTTAATTACTGGTTGAGTATATTCAGTTACCTGCTTTTGAGTTATACATTTTATAGTTCATTAACCTATTTTTTGCTTATTTAACTTATAATATTAATCCTATATTATGAATTTGCCAGTTCCTTATCTATTCCATATTTTCGAGTAACTTATTTTTGGATTTAAATCAGATTTTGTGGTAATTTTCAGATACATTTTCTTGCATGAGATTTTAAGGTTATCTGTTGATATTTCGTTTATAAATAGTTAATCAGTTGATTTTCTTATAATTTACTGTTTCTCTTTCGACTCAAGTTCAATTAATTCAATTTTGTAATATTTTGTAAGTTCAACCACGTTTAATTTTTTTCAAGTAACTTATGTACTCGAGCTATTGCGCATGCCTCATCGGCTGAAGGAGTAATCTTGTTTTAGACAATTGATTCTGCTTTCTACATTTTATTTGGTGAAAACAGTTTCTACGCTATTCCCATTTCAGGTACAAGATAACTGGAAACTTTGAGTGGAGGAGTATCTACCTAACCGTCGGTGTGATTATTCCAAGAGGGTTCGAACTATTAACAGCTGAGTCGACTATTCTGGGACATTTCAAGCAGTACTCCTTCCAGGACAACCTCCTCTGGCAAGCATTTGTTTTTTTACATTATAATCTCCGAGATTATTTTCTCTTTGAGAAATAAATGTTGCCTGAGAATATTGTTCCTCTGGCTTAACTTGTCACAGAGTACTTGATCTTCCAGTACCGGTTGCTTTCCTCAAATACGATTTATTGATTCAAATTTTTTAAGTTTCATTCTGTCATTCAACTCAATCAATCAACAGTAATATCTTGAAAGTCTGCCAGAAGTCAATTCATTCCCCGATCACTTTCTTCACATCGAAGATGTTTTTGAGCACATAAGTACAAAAGGAGGACTTGACAACCCAGGGAAATTATATTCTTCCATTTGAAAGAAATATCGGGCTTACCTTTTAGAAAATGGGATTTGCCACCCTCTGTATCAAGATATATGTGGATATATCAGGTACATATATATGTACGTCTAGGTAGATATCTATCTATCTGGTATTTCTGTTGGAAGCATTATCTAAAGCTATTTATCTTCATTTGAGAGTTTTATCGTGCTCACTTTTAAAGAAGTGTGGTCACACTCTCTGTAGGGGGGGAGGTTGCTTTTTGGCTGTTGTCTCGCTGCTTGTAACCCACTACATGTACGCGGGTTCGTTCCATGGAATGACGGGTAAATGTAACCATCGGGTATTTGCTTCCACGTAGCACCGCTACACTGAGGGTCGTTGGAGAGGCAGCAGTGCCTCACAATGAAACCTTGGTGAAAATTCTACCCAGATGAGCCAAAAGCTCATGGCTCTTCAAATAAATCTCCAACATTAAAAAGCAGCCACAAGTGTGCTTAGAAGAAAGTTTGTTGAAGAAAACCTAAGTGTAGGGTTGCCTCAAGAACCCTGGATTAATAGAGGATGAATACAAGGACTCGCAATAAAATCATGGAAGTAACTTTTTTGCAACACTCATGAAAAACCACGAGCAGCTATATTGCTCGCACCCAACATTAAATTTACTTCATGTTCCAGAGTTCATTGGTGGAGATTTGGCAACCACCATCGTGGAAGTGCCAACTGAAACCGGCAAGAGGCAGATTGTTATTGCCTCGGCCTACTTCCCAGGGGACTCGCCGTCACACCCACCACGAGAGGAAGTCCAAAGCCTCATCCGATGGTGTCAAAGAGAAAACAGGCATTTTATTCAGTGCTGCGACGCGAACGGGCACTATCTCACATGGGGAATCACAGACATAAACGCACGAGGTGAGTATCTTTTAGAATATTTGTCTACTACTAATTTAGATATTGTCAATAGATCCCATTTATTAAGGTGGGTTCGTACCTTAATAAATGCGTTCAGAAAAGAGGTTCTTGACCTAACCCTTGCTGATCTATTTATAACAGGGTACATTCACAACTGGCACGTATCTGATGACTCCTCGATGTCGGATCATCAACACATAAGATTCGACTTGGAGTCATCGGAAACACGCTTCGAAGGACATAGGATACCCAAACTGACCAACTGGGTTGCTTATAAAGAGCATCTCGAGAGGCAGTTGGAGGACCAACATATATCCATCGATTCAGCAGAGCAACTTGATACAGCCTCCAAGCAGCTTCAAAATGCTATAATGAAAGCATATGAAATCAGCTGCCCAGAAAAATAAAAGGCAGTCAATAGAGACGTGCCTTGGTTGAATAAAAAGCTAGCCAAACTTAGGAAAAAAGTTAGAAAAACTATTCAATAGAGCTAAAAGTATGGGACACTAGGAAGAGTACAAGGCGGCTCTTTCTGAGATCAACAAGGAACTCAGAAAATCCAAAAGAAGAACATAGAGGCAAATGTGTGAGAGGATTACAGAAATGGCCCCAGCCCAACGCCTCCAGAAAGTAATTTCTAAAGAACATACCCACGGCATCGGTGTGATCAAAAAGCCGAACGGTGGATATGCAGAAAACCAGAGAAGGAAAGCATAAGAGTTCTCATCCAAACACACTTTCCTGGGTCCAAGGTTGTTGAAGACGAGCTAAGTGCTCAGCTGGAAGGGGTTGTCACCAATCCCAACAGAACCAGTAGGAGGAGTCTAGCGAGGAAAATCTTCACCACCCAAGAGATCAAATGGGCCATTAAGAGCGCAAACCTTTCAAATCGGCCGGAAAGGACGGAATATTCTCCGCCTTATTACAAAATGACTTAGAATTAATAGAGCCCTCCTTGAAAAGGCTGTTCAAGGCCGGTTTCATTTTCGGTCACATACGGAAAGCCTGGAGGGAGGCTGCAGTGGTGTTCATACCAAAGACAGACGTCCAGCAGACGAACCAAAGTCTTATCGCCCTATCAGTCTCACTTCCTTTCTCCTGAAAACAAAGGGAAAAATTATAGACATATAAAAAGTGTAATCCTTTTGGACAGATCGCTTCACAAAAAACAGTTCGCCTATCAAGCAGGCAAATCAACGATTGATGCTCTACAATGCTTAGTTGAAAGCATTGAAAAGACATACTTGGCTAAAGAAATGGCTCTATGTGCATTCATAGATATAGAGGGTGCTTTCGATAACACCTCACATGACTCCATCATCAGATTGCTAGAGGAAAGGAATAAAAAAAATATAAACACCTCACTGATCAGATGGATACATGCAATGCTAAAAAGCAGAATCATTGTAGCTGCTCTCAGAGAGAAAACAGTCAGAATGACAGCGGAAAAAGGTTGTCCCCAAGGTGGTGTTCTATCGCCTTTGCTGTGGTCACTGACCGTGGATAATCTGATAGTGAAGCTACATGAAACTGGAATTACGACTCAAGGTTACGCCGATGACCTGGTCGTCACTATTAGGGGCAAACATGACGGGATAATATCCAATCGCATGCAGGCAGCCCTAAATATAATCAGAAGCTGGTGCGCAAATGAGGGACTAAATGTAAATCCTAGCAAAACAGTGCTGGTTCCATTCACAAAAAGGCGTAAGTATGAACTGAAAGCCCCAACCCTGAATGGAACAGCTAACTTTTTCCAATGAAGTCAACTACCTGGGCGTAATAATTGACCAGAGACTAACATGGAACAGTCATATTAAAAATATTATTTCCAAGGCTACAGGGGCAACTTAGACGTGCCGCAAAGTTTTTGGCAAGACATGGGGTTTGAAGCCGAAAACGGTTATATCTAACCCATGGTCACCTATGTCTCATTAGTATGGTAGCAAAAAACCCAACAGCACTCGGCACTGTCTGGGAATCACAGGGGCAATATTAACATGCCCCACTGCAGCACTAGAGGTAATGCTGATTCTTCCGCCAAATCACTTGTTTGTAATGAAAGAAGCGACAAAAAGTACCTCAGACTGCACCAGGTATCAAACTTGAAGGCTGGAAATCTGATTGGATATCTGAAGATTCTGGAAAATATTCCCCTAGATTCCAGGTACAAGCCATAAGATATTACGCCAGCTAGGCATGACTTTGAAGTGAATTATGAAGTGGTTATAAACAACCATCATATATTCACGAACGGGCCTCAAATGATGGTTCCAAAATGGACGAAAGGGCTGAAGTGGGAGTAACGGGGAATAATTCAATAAATGATTGATTGATTGATTGATTTTGGGCTCTCAAAATCCTTAGGCAAAGCCGCAACAATTTTTCAAGCAGAAACCCAGGCTATAGAAATTTGAGACCAAGAATGCTTTGAAAGAGGCTTCAGGGAAGCAAAGATCTATATCCTATCAGACAGCCAAGCAACACTAAAAGCTTTAAAGTCACACACTTGTGAGTCTAGACTGACTTGGGACTGCAAACTCTACATAAAACAACTGGCTACGAACAATCAGGTTACTCTGATGTGGGTGCCAGGACACAAGGGAATAAAAGGCAATGAAGAAGAGACAGCCTTGCCAAGAAAGGCGCAAACACTCAATTGTCTGGTATTTCCAAAGTTCACATCAATGAAGAGTTTCGGTGCTGGGAAGCTGACCAAATTAAAACCCAGTGGAATAAGGTTCCAGGGCAAAGACAAGCGAAACAGCCTCTCGAGTTGGACAAGAAAGACTTGAAACTGGCAACGGACATTGTCCTCTGAGGTATCACCTCAAAAAAATGGATAGATCAGACAGTGAACTGTGCCGTTACTGCGAGAACTTCGCTGAAACTGCAGAACACGTGTTTTGCGACTGCCAAGCTCTGTTTTGCAAAAGGCTTAAGTTCCTCGAAGGAGTTTCACTAACGCCCTCAGACATCAGAAACTTAGCTCCCAGGAAACTGATACGCTTCGCAAGGAATCTCGAAATCCCGGGTCTTGAATAGATGAAGGGTAATGTACAAAATACCTTACAGGTCGAGGTACGGAGAGGCTGAAGAGCCATATCGACCCCCCTACAATCTACACTCTCCATATAGTTAGCGAATACTATATTTTTTATCTAGAAAATTACCAAAATATTTTGATTTTGGAATACTATACTTTTTATCTGGAAAATTACCACAATATTTTGATTACTGAATTCATATGGAAAATTTCAAAGAATATCTTTAGTTATCGAATATTTTATTTTTTCTCTTGTTCTCTAGTTATCTTTACTCCTCTCTTTATAAGAATATTTTTTTATTCAACTACCTTTCACTATCTTCACTCTGTACTCTTCTGGTACATTTCAATAAATTATCAAGGAATATTCAAGTTTTAAATATTAAAATAATTTTGGTAGAAATTCTTTTGGGTGGGTATTTTTTTGATATTGCTCATTGAATTATTTCACAATAATTGTTAGCAAGATTAAATCAATCCAACTATACAGATTTTGATAAATATCTCCATTTCTACTTGAGAAATATATCTTTATTCTAGCTTATATTTTCCCAGTCATTTGTAGGCACTGATTCAATTTTCTTTACTAATTGTATTGAACCATTTTTGGTTCATTAAATTGAAATTTGAAACATAAGCTTGAGGTTCAAAGGATATCCTTAGTTCTCCCAAAAATTGTAACTATTTCTGATTCCCATCGTCTTATTCACATGTATATATATATATGTATATATATATATATATATATATATATATATATATATATATAACTGAGGAAAGCAGTATACTGGACAGGACTCAAGGAGGTCACACAGCAGTCCACTTCCAACCTGGTAAGTGAAACATATCACATTCACGAGTGAGTGAATACAAGGTGTCGCAATCAATACGACCACCCCTCTAAGACCAAAATTGCAACCGCTGTGCTGAGACCAACGTCGAATAAACCAGCCTTCCAAGTCTCCTTTCACCGAAAACCATCCTCAGTGGAGATCAATCCTAACTCGCACCTCAGGGTATAACTGTATCAACGACCATCTTCTGCGTGAATCAGAAAATCAAGTGGTAAATGTTCAAATTTTAATTGACTGATCCTAAATTTGGCATTCATTCATTAATTTTTTCTTAATTCTTTTCTATTTAAATTCAACATTACACTTTCACTCATAACTGTTCATTAAATTTTTTTGTTTTTATAAATCTTGAAATATTTTGTATAAAAGAAATAAAAAAAGTTCTGCAGATTTATTTTGACTTCCCATACGAGCTAGGTAAAATTTACTTTATAATAATAATAATAAACACTTTATTGTCCAAACAGGAGTACACCCAATTACAGGACAGATTAAGATTATTGTGATATGTGTGTTCACTTTATTTGCAGTTTTCAACTTTTTCAGTTATGGGCTTTTAACTGTGATTTGAATTGGTCCAGTGAGCTTAGGAATGGGTCAATTTTTTTACAAAGTGTGTTAAAATTACTACACATTGAATTTATTGGTGAGTTTTCCATGATATTTGTTCGCGGGATTGAAATGTAAAATGTCTGTTCGGATCTACTGTTAATTCTTGGTACATAGAAGTTCAGTTGAGCAGTCAGATCTGGACAGTCTACGAGATTGTGGATGAGTTTATACAAAAAAATACAAGAATAATTAATTCTCCGTTCTCTGAGTGAGAGCATTCTGAAACGTTTTAAAATGATGTTATTGTCTATGCCTTGGGGGGGATGTTGTCCATCCGTTTTCCATGCCATGTACTTCATGAGGGTTCTTTGAACTGATTCTATTTGCTCAATATATATAGTATAGCTTGGGGACCATATTAGTGAGCAATATTCGATTCTGGACCTGAAATATGCATTAAATAGGGTTGCATAACATTTTATGTTTGTGAAATCTCTGCAGGTTCGAAAGATGAATCCTAGCATTTTTTTGGCTGATGAAATAGTTTTTGTTATGTGTACAGAAAAGTTTAGTTTATCATTGAAATAAATTCCAAGATCTTCGATCTGTTGTTCATATTGTAGCGGGGTTTCATTGATTGAGTAGGTAAATGAGTTGGTGCTGTGGCGCAGAGATATTGTTAAATACTTGCATTTATATATGTTGAGTGGAAGTTTATTTGTAAGACACCATTCATAAAGGTTATTTAGATCTTGTTGAAGGAGGATACAGTCTTGGACATTTTCGATCCTCCTGAAGATTTTCATGTCATCTGCGAATAACCGAACGTTGCTTTCTAGGACATCACCTATATCATTGATAAATAGTGAGAAAAGTAGTGGTGCTAAGTTACTCCCCTGAGGAGCACCGCTGGTCGCCTCAAACTCATAGGATTTATGACCTCTATACTCTACAGATAATGTCCTGTTTTTAAGATAGCTTGCAAAAAATGGTAGAAGATCTTGATTAAACCCAAGAGTGCCAAACTTTCTTAATAGTATCAAGTGGTCAAGCTTGTCAAAGGCCTTCGAAAAATCTGTGTGGATGACATCTAGTTGCCCTTTTTGCATCTATTGTATCACATGCAGCTTGAGTAAAACACATTAGATTGGTCACAGTAGAACGTTTTTCAATAACTCCATGTTGTTCTGTTTGGATAAGATTTTTGACCTTGGGAAATATTTGACTGTAGATAGATATTTCAAAGACCTTTGAAAAGCCTGACAGTAAGGTTATTGGACTATAATTTGTGATCTCGTTAAGAGAGCCAGATTTGAAAATGGGACATATTTTGGTTTTTTTCCACAAATCTGGAAAGTTGTTCGTTCTCAGGGATAAATTGAAAATGATTTGAAGTAAATGCATATGCACAGTCTCTGATCACGTAGCTAGGAATCCCATCAAGACCACAGGATTGTTTTGGTTTGAGTTTTTTGAATGCATTATTTAAATATTTCAGATTAATAACTGGATTATTTGATGGCGCTGAGATGGGGTGATTTATATTTTCTTCAGGCTTTACATACACATTGTGGAAATAGGAAAAACTGTTACAATATCTTGAGTACTGTATCCTTCATTTTCGTATTTTAGCAGACCAAGTATTCTAGATGTTCCTTTTTTATTTTGAACGAATGCCCAGAATTTTGCAGGGTCTTTTTCTATAGAATTTTCTGTTTTTGTTAGGTACTGTTGGTATGCAGTTTTGATTTTTCTCTCGATGGACTTGCGGAGTGTTTTGAATTGTTGACTGTGTACCTCAGAGTTTGTTTGTTTAAGTTTTTTAAAAATGTATTTTTTTGTTTCATTTTTTGTTTTTCCCTTGTGAACCGAGGAGGGAATTTCATTTCAAAATTTTGCAAAGTACATAAAGGTCAAAAATTGAGTATAGTTTTAAGTAAAATTCTTGCAGAGCTGTATTAACATCTGAAATATTGTTCAAGAATGTCCAGTCAGTTTCGTACAAATGAGCATAGAGCAGTGAAAAATGAGCATTTTTGAAATTATAGTTTTTGATGTTTTTGTTATAATTTATCACTGGCGTGGTTTTCGGTACTTTCGCTTCAATATTTAATGCAGGATGATATTCATCTTCCATAAAAAACGGTAGATCCTCATGAGATACATGGCACTCTAGGTGGGAAACGACCGTTTCTATTCAAAATATTGTTATGCTGCTTCAGGTCATAGAAGTTCATGAAATCATGCAAACTCACCATATTTCTATTAGTTATATAATTTAAAAAAATAAAAATAAATAAGATGGCTGAAAGTGAATCTATGACATAGCTATATCTCATAGCTATAAGTGGCAGAAAGCCTCTAAAATACTATGTGTGCACTAAATGCTTCAGTGTTTCTCACCAAAGTTGCATCATGCGGAAAAAAATACGATTACTTTTATTAGTGGGAACAAAGTGATATGCTGTGGAACTGAAAGTGAAAATGAAGAAAACACAAACCAGCCTGACAGCGTTCTCGAACAAACTATAAGAGATCTGGTGGAAGAAAATCACTGGAAATGCAATTATATTTCCAAAATGAAAGAAGGAAACAGTGTGTTGGAAAGTGAAGCCCTTGAAATGGAATCAAAACTTAATGAACAGGTAGAAGCCCAACGACAACAGATTGAAAAACTAGAACAATAAATCACCTATCACATACAAAAACTGGCCGGTAAATATCTCGAAACAAAAACAATAGAAACTCAAACTGATAAAAAACATCTTGAAATAAAAACAATAGAAACTCAAACTGATAAAAAACATTTGACCAAGGAATCCCTACAAGACGCGGAACAGGAAAAAAAAAGAGAATACCCCAAAAAAGGAAAATTTGACTTCGAATCCCAGCGAGTCACCAATCAAACTTCATATACAGGGTGATAGGCAACGGGAACCAACACATTTAAATTTATATATTGACAAAACTCTAGAGCAGGAAGAGAATAAAATAGAAGTGACTGAGATTCCAACTCCGACAATTATACAGAGTATTGAACAAGGTACACAAACTAGAAACGGCAGACTATACAAAGTGGAAGACATAAGATGTAAAAGAAAAAGGGGGAAGAAAAGGTAGTCCATGAAAATTAATTCCTTTGAAGTTGAAATATTAAATGATGACAACATTCAACCCAGTAGAGAAAACGCCGGAAAGTTGGCTCCTGAAACACCGGAAACTGAATCAACTGAAACCAGCCCAAAGTCTATTGGAAATCAGACCTCGCACAATACCATATTAGAAGACGAAGTGGTGGTGAATCTAACAAACGACGAAACAGGATCGAACATTAGTGATGACAGGTCACGGACAGACTCATTAAAAAGAATAGTGATTTTGGGAGATGACTATTTAATAAACTTTTCTATGGCCCTGGAAAGGCGTATGGGAGAACGCAAGTACTCACTGCATGAAATATTAAAACCTAAAACAGAGCTATCTGAATTAACTAGTAATTTGTTCCAAGACACGATACACTTAGGGCAGGATGATTATGTTATCTTCATGTGCAATACCAATAATATAAGCAATAGTTGTAGTCTAAATCTAGCGTTCAAACAAATTATCCAATAAGCAAATTCACAAACTTCCTTTTTTTTGTTGAAAGAAATAATATCATTGACCAAACGCTGCTCAATTCTATCAATAAAAGGATCAATGAGTTCTCTCACACACACATAAGTGACGTCAGGGAAGAAGGAAGTAAATTCGATGTACTTACAAGGGTACACAACTCCCTTACTGAATTTAATAAATGTCTTGTAAAGACAGTGAAAATACAAAAAATTGACAAGGCTGAGACTCCAAGTAGATACCTCAATGAATCTTTTTTATTGGAAATGCCGCCAAGACTAGAAAAAGAGTAGCAAATTTCAAACTTCCAGAATGTATGAACAATAGAAAACTAACACTGCTTCTCATTAACATACAGTCAATACGAAACAAAATAGATGACTTGTATATTTATTTAGAAAATCTTGATTCTCCAAAATTAGTATTAGTTACAGAACACTGGGTGAAACCGCAGGAACCAATATGTGTACCAGGTTATAAATGCATTTCTAGATTTGATCGAGTAACGGCTGAACATGGAGGAACCCTGATACTAGATAATGTAAATGAAGATATATTCACCTTTGTTAATGTAGAAAAATTCAGTAACTTGTTGGAAAAGAAAAATTTTGAGTTCTCTTTGGTGTACTGTGACGCTTATTCCCTGTATGTTCTGTGTATTTATAGAACGCGAGATATTTTTCGAAAAGCTCGAAATGCTGCTGTCACAGCTTCCAACAAATTCGAATATTGTTCTTACAGGAGATTTGAATATAAATTTTGAAGATAAATCAAATCGTTCCTGCCAGCTTCTGGAACAATTGTTACGACTCCTTTAATTTAACCATGCACGTGAAATCCGCAACACATATTTGCCAGAATGCATCTACTATAATAGACTACATCTGTTCCAATGTGGATGAGTCTAAGGTAACCTGCTCAGTTTTGCCAGCTAATCTCTCAGATCATGAAGCACACTCAGCTTCCCAGGTAAAGGTAATTCTAAAAAACATAATAAACTTGGGCGTATATTTTCTAAAAACAACTATTGCAAATTTCAAAAGGCCTGTGATCAGGTCATCTGGAACAGAATCAAACACATATTTGAATACATTTAGTAATATTTTTGAAAGTGCTTTCCCAATCACCAGAATCCGAAAAAAGGTAAGATAACCATGGATAACGAAGGGCATTAAAATATCGGCCAAAAATATGCGCTCATTGAACTACATTAAAAAGTTTCATAAAGAGGAACATCTAAAAAATTATTGCAATAGGTATCGAAGTATATATAACAGTGTCATAAAACAGGCTAAACTTTCGTATTACCATACTAGGATTAATACTGCCTCCAATAAAGTAAAGGAGAGCTGGATTATTATTAATGATATCCGTGGAAAGAGCAGAAACCAAATTGATAAAATCAATCTGAAACCTGACCGTATCAATGACTACTATTGTTCTATTGCAACCAAACTCACTAATGACATTTCCACTAATATTCATATTAATCCAATGCAATATCTTGAGAATGCAAGAATTGACAAGAACTTCTTTCTATTTACAACAGACCCAGATGAAGTAAAGAGTGCTATAAAGGACATTAAGAACAAAAATGCATCTGGAGCTGATGGTTTGTCTATAAATATGCTGGAAAAATTGCCCCCTGCAGCTATTGACGCGTTTACTAGTATAATAAATGAATCTTTTGCCTCGGGAACATTGCCAACTATACTTAAATCAGCCATGGTGATCCCAATTTACAAAGGAGGGGATAGGGAGGATCCATCAAATTATAGACCAATATCCCTCCTATCTACTATTGCAAAAATCATTGAGAAATTAGTAAAGAAGCGACTCATGTCATTCGTCGATAAACATAAAATAATAAACGGTAACCAATACGGTTTTCAAACCAACAAAAGTACAAATGATGCTATTTATAAATTTTTAGAAAACGTGTACACAAATCTTAATAATCAAGAAGCGACTGCGGCAGTGTTCTGTGACCTATCTAAAGCTTTTGATTGTGTGAATCATGGAATACTGCTGCAGAAGCTTGAGCACTACGGTATCAGAAGCATAGCCAATAAATGGATGACATCTTACTTGAAAGACCGGGAACAATATGTAAAAGTTTCGGGTGTAATATCTGAGAAAAAAAAAATGAACAGTGGAGTTCCACAAGGCTCTGTCTTGGGGCCCATATTATTTTTGTTATATGTAAATGATCTCACTAACTTGAATATTAGCCGTAGGTTCACCTTGTTTGCAGATGATGCAACTATTGAATGGCACACTAAAGATAAAGATAAGAATACTCTCAGCCAATTGATCTCTACAGATCTAGCTGAAATAAAAAAGTGGTGCGATGCCAATCATATGGTCTTTAACTCTAAGAAAACTAAGGTGTTATCATTTAAGGGAGACATTCACAAAATACAACTAAATAATGACACACTCATGAAATCTGATATTTAAAGATTCTTAGGCATTGTATTGGACCATAACTTAAAGTTCGATGAACATATTATGGCAATGGCAAAGAAATTGTCATCTGGGTGTTATGCTATCAGAGTTATTCAAAATGACATCGGTCATCTAATTGCTAGAAAAGCCTACTTTGCTCTTATGGAATCTCACATCAGATATGGTATAGCATTTTGGGGAGCCTGCTCACAAGCGTTGTTTTCAATGATATTTACTCTACAAAAGAGAGCACTGAGATACATATGCCATGTTAACCATCAAACCTCATGTAAGCCCTTATTCATATCTCAGAAGATACTTACGCTAACATCAATCTTCGTGTTAGAATCAACTAGTTTAGTTCATAAGCATAAACTACATTTATTAAAATCAGACACTGCATATAACACTAGGGCAAATGGCGAGTAGTTTGCGTCAACACATGTTCACCTCCTACGAGAGATGAAGATGGGTTGCGGAAACTTAGGTGGCTACCTCCAAGTGGTATCGCTGGATAACGGGGTTGACAAGGAAAATCCAGTGGAAATGACCAGAAATGGTCAAAACCTGCGGATCTCTAAGTCAATCTCAAACCAAATGCCACCACAACATGGCTTAATCCAAGGCGTCAAGCGACCCTTGCCGAGGGATGGATGATACCTGAGCCAGTCAGGTATAAAAAAACGGAGCCTCTGGGATACATGGCGACCTCCCAGAGTAATCTGCCTTACACCTGCGCAGGGGGCACCGCAGGTGTGGACGACCCTTTCCCCTACACAAACAACCCTGGGGAACTTCCAGTTGAAGAAGACCCAACACCGATAGCGGTATGGAAGTCGAGGAGATTCCAGTTGAATCACACTCGCACCAGAAACCGTAAACCCAACTCGAGGAGGGATCAGCAGATGGTCGAACACCTACTGAGAAACTCCTGGAAACAGAGTGGATTCCAAAGCCATTTGGTAAAATGGAAACTAAAAAGATTCTTCAGCTCATCAAAACCCAGGACATGGGGATAGATACTGAAGAATGGCTTGTCATCAAGAGACAAGAGGAGGCCTCGGTCTAACTCTTGTCTTTCATCTTCGACTGTGACGCCCTAAGTAGTAGGCTACACAGAATCTTTGGAGAGATCAGCCCGGAAACAGGCATGAATCCGAAGAACCTTATCAACAGGCTTCTAAACCTAATTAAAGGCACAAACCTGTTTGAATGAGGAACCACTGACGACAGAGTGATACAATAGACCCCAGCTGGTCGCAGTGTCAAGGGAAGCTAAGTGCCAACCCTGTCTCTGGCTCGTCAGCCTTAAACCAACCAACCAACCAGGGCAAATGGCCAAAATATATCTTTATTAATCCCTAGAACCACCCAATGCCCAAATTCAATTGTTCACAATGGTACGAAAATGTTCAACCATTTACCAAAGCAAATAAAAAATATCCATAGCCCTCCGAAATTCAGAAGGACTGTAAAAACATTTTTACTCACAAGACCGTTTTACGACATGAGGGAGTTTTTTGGACAAAACTTTGAATAACTGTGACAGCAGTACAAAATATGAAGTATCCACGTCTTACACCAACTAGTGGAAGGTATATGTGTGTTTTTAGGAGTATATATGTACGATTGTTTTAAAAAATCAAAACATTTTATTAAAGTATTTTATGGTGGATATGTGTATATATATTATGTTAATATTTTTATCATCTGACAACTCTCTCCTATTTTTGTTTTTTGTTTTTATAACCAAAGAATAAATTAGGGAAAAGTGTTTTTATATCTATTTACTGTATTTTCTTTAAAATATTTTATAGTATATGACTGTATATATATACATTTAGAAGTTCATCTACTTTCAACATTCGACAATCCTTACTGGTTTGCATAATTTTAATTTTATTTAATTACCATTACCACCTGCTCATTTTAAGCAGTTATGATTTATGTATTATATTTAGAAGCTTTGTCAATAAGATTTCTATTCTTTCGATAATAAAGCATGCTTTGACTTTAGACTTGTTCTGTTGTTAAACATTGGCTGGTTGAAGAATCCCATTATCAGAATGTTATTGCCATACATTTTCTCAAAAATTTTCCAATGTTTCTATAAGATTCTGCATTTGTGCATTGTTGGTGTAAGGAATATACAGTACAAAAACAAATATGGTAGTGTAATTATACAATAAGCGACATCCTACAATATCTATGCTATTATAAGTGTGGCTATATTCAGATAAATCAATTTCACCGGCGGCACAGTTATTTTTAATGACTACGAGTACACCCCCTCCTGTTGTGTTTGCGGCTTCCACGTTTCTATCACTACGATATATTATATAGTTTTCATCAAATAGTTCACTGTTAAAAACATTTGGTTGGATACAGGTTTCCGTGATCGCGATAACCTGGTATTCAGATGCAACTGCCGATTGAAAGAACTCGTGGGTTTTGGTGTTAAGTCCTCTGGAGTTCTGGTAATAACAGTAAATACTATGATTTCCTTTCTGTTTGGACGATGTATCTAGTTTTTTTACAATTTTAGGTTCGCCGATAATATATTTAATTTTCATGTTTCCCTCTCCATTGGATATCCTACATTGTAGTTCTTCCTTTAGTTTTTTGTACTGTTGTGTTTAGAGTGGTGTTCTGTCGTTAGTGACTATTATATTGTTGAGTTGGGCATTTGTCCTGAGGTTTCCAGATTTGCTTAGAACTGCATGGGCTTCGTTTGGCGTAGAAAAGATAACTTTAATTGGCCTGGGATTGTTATTTGTAGGATTGAGTCTTCCCGCTCTGTATATTTTAATGTTAGGGTCGATGTCTGGGTTGAGCACCCTGAGGATAGAAATGCCTTTTTCCTGGTCGTCAGTTCGGTTGTGGGATTCTGGGATGCCGAATATTATAATATTTTTCTTTCGAATTTCTCTTTCATTCATCTCAGCAATAATTTCATTCATATTTGTTATTGGAGTATTGCTCAGATCTGGAGTGGAGGTTTGTGCTTCTCTAAGGGAAGCTATTTCCTTGTCCATTTCAGCTTTCTCTGTTTTCATTCTCTGTAGATCCTCTTTTATTTCTTTGATATCACCTTTCATTTCATTAATTTGTCTAATGACACGTGGAACTTCTTTAAATGCAGTTTGGACAAAAGAAGAAGATGAAATCACTTCTCTCCTTAAGTATCATGGCTCTATATTCGGTTGTTGAAATATCCGAGTTGTTTTTTCCTTTATAGAATGAAAATGAATGTATTCTCTGCAACTGTCACATTGAACCGAATCCTTGAGGTCCTTAATTTCGAGTTTGCAGATAGTACATTTTTCATCGTCCATTGTGATACCTTAAAGTTGACTTTCGAGTTTCATCCTTCCAAAGTAGCACGCCACTGGAGACGTCTTCTATTTCAGGTAGAGGATGCACAAGGGACACCTTTTTTTTATCACTTAATGAGCTTTTTGCTGTAACGTGTGTTTATCGTGTATTTGTTAATCCAGTGGATTGTTTATTGATTTGCTGTTTAACTTCAGTACTTTGAACAAAATCAAGTTTAGCACTTTGAAGATGGCACTCTTAGGAACACTTTGATACGACTTAATAACAGATGTTTTAGATATACATCACTTAAAATATCGGGTATAGACAGAGCAATCTATTGAGCTGTTGACTGTTTGACACACAAGAAATATGTTTCCTTATCTTTCGGCTTTTGTCTTTAACAAGCCTAGCGCCCAATTATTGAACAAGTCAAGTTGATTAATGTAGAATTTTTCTAGTGGCATACTTTGAAAGAGCTATTAAAAGTCGTTGATTGAACTTTACTCGTGACCTAATCGATTCAAACTGAGCAGCCTATCAGCAAAGTGATTTCCCTTCTTACAATTTGTATCCGATTCTTCAAATTTGCGATTTAAAGAATAAGGGGGGTTACAAGGTAGAGCTATGCGAACTCGACTGTTTAGAATTATTTGTGGAGACATAGGTTCGCTCTATCAAAATCTCCTTTATCACACAAAGGTCAGGTTGGTATCCTAAAAGCTGAATTGTTAATGTTCTTACAAGATGCTAAATCTGAATAGGCGAATTATTTTTGTAATCCCTTTTGACTATTAAAATTAGCATTCCTCGCTGATATTTCTAACCACCTGGATATTTGGAATAATAAAGGAAGAGATAAAATTAAAGGATTCTCCGGAAAACCTCGTTTGTGATCAACGTCCTTCCAAAAAGTTATGTTTGAGTCTTTTCCTTGCATTCAGAGAATTGTCAAAGAAATTAGAACGGACCAATCCTTTGTAGTAAGTTATCACATTTCTAGCATGGTACAGAGTTTGCATAATTTGGAAGAAAAACGATTATGTTACTTTCCAAAACTGGACTCTGAAGCTGACAATGGGCATAGATATAGATGGATACAAAATCCTTCTTTGGGTATGTCACTGCAACTGGCTGATCTGAGAAGAAAGGAAATCTCATAGATTTTGCAATTCGTTTCTCTTCTTCCAGAAGAAGAAGAGAAACGAATAATATCCAGAGCTGGCAAGGGAAGCTTTGAAATTATTAGTGCCATTCTTCACACCTATGTGAACTAATGTTTTCTCATATGGTGAATATAAAAACTAGGAAGAGAAATAGGCTCCAATTAGAAAATGATTTGAATATGTGCGTCTCAAAAATAGAAGCACGATTCGACAGATTATTAAAAAATTAAGAGGCACTAGAATTTTTATTGCAGTGTAGGACCTATAACCCTTGCTTTATACTTTTATCTGGCTTGCGACCGTGACCCCCCAAGCTAGACTTTGCGACCCCCCTGGGAGTCACGACCCACAGGTTGAAAAACACTGATCATGTTATAAGATATGGGTGTGAGTCCAAACTGACTGATATTAGATATATTATTGAGAACAATGGTAAAGTTATATGTTCATTTCGTGATTTTATTATTTATGAAAATCAAAACATGATTGATCAAAAGTTTATCAAAGTATGCCTTCTTATGTTAAAGTGTACAATATATAGTAATTTACTACTGTTTCTATAACTCCTCAATATCGTCAATCTTCATTTTGAGTTCAATGAGAAAAATAATATTTACAACTATCATCCAATAACAATACTGGATGCAATACCTAAACTTTTTGAATCCCTCATATGTAGTGATATTAAAGATTGTCTGAAGTCCATAGCAAAGAGCAACATGGGCTCCTACAAGGTAGATCAACTACAACAAACTCCTTTATTTTTCTACAGTTTTTGCGGAATGCTATGGAAAATAAGTCTCAGGTTGATACAATCTATAACGATTCCTCCAAGGCATTTGACACAGTTGATCACGCAATATTGATAAAAAAGTGTTGGTGTGCATGGGGTATCTCTTCAATGGATCAACAGCTATCTTAGCAATAGGACTCAGATCATGAAATAAAAAAAAATTATCAAATGATCAAATGAAATTATTGTAACCTCTAGTACCCCAGGGAAGTCATATTGGACCATATCTATTTGATATCTTCATTAATGATATTCAGTCAGAAATAAAACATAGTGAATGCCTCCTATTTCCTGATAATCTGAAACTATTTTGTGCAATAAATAATGCCAAATCCTTCAAGATCTCAACAGAAAATTGGGGCTCCAAAAATCGTATGCACTTAAATGTATCATATTATTTGTAGATCTGAAACTCAACTAAAATGTGATTACAACATTTATAGTGAGGTATTGGATGAAGTTAATTCAACAAGTAGCTTGGGTATTCTAGTAGATACCAAGTTAGACTTTCGAACATGCTATATTGTCAACAGAGCATTGAAAATCAGAGATTTCTTTGGAATTGATTTTAGCAGATGTAGCTATGGAGAAATTTTCCCTTTAACAAGAATCGCTAAGTACAACAATGAAACTCAGTTGGATATTTTCAACTTTTTATTAATATTTTTTTTTAAATAGTCCATTCCTGGAGTTAGTTCTGAATGGGGTGAAAAAAAGGAAGTCTGGTCCACAATAAAAAAGGACATTTATTTCTATCAAAGAAATAGCTATGCATATCATATTTCTTTGATAGAAATAAATGCCATTTTTTATTGTGGAACAGACTTTTCTTCTTTCACCCAATTCTTTATTAAGTCTCATGTAGGCTAAAATTGAAAAAAAAAATTGAACTTCAATAGAAATAAATAACAATCATTGATTCATGTGTTGTGTACATTTTTTTGTATTAAACTTTTTCTTAGATACATATATTTGGTGTATTTTAATTTTAAGTTAGTTCTAGTATTACCCTAATCAAAGTATCTATTATTCACCTACTTTATAAACTGGTGTTATGTGTGAATAAATAAATAAATATTTGTTTCATTCCCTAAAAGTTCCAACATTGTTATTTCTGAAATATCATTAAATATTTGTATTGTACAAAGGCGTAGAAGGGCCAAAAACAATTGTCACTTCGAAGTGACAATTGTCACTTAAAAAACATCTGGAATTGCCATTTCAAAGTGACAATTGTCACTTTGAAGTAACAATTGTCAGTTAGAAGTGACAATTGTCAGTTCGAAGTGATAATTGTCACTTCAAAGTGACAATTGTCAGTTCAAAGTAGCAATTCCAAATGTTTTTGAAAAATATTTTGTTGTTGGCCCTTCTACGCCTTCGTAGTATTGATTATAATTTCAGAAATATATTAATCTTAAGTTTGTAATCGAACATGTAACAAAAGAAATGATATTGATTCCCACCATAATAGGCAGGGTTGGTAAAAAACAGGTTTTATTTTTAAAAACAAAACATTGTTTTTTTTAAATAAAACTATTTTATTTGATTTAAATCATGTGTTTTCTGTTTGTTCAAAAAACATTATTTAAAACATTAAAAACATGTTTAAGATACATTTTTTGGGTACCAATTTTTGATTTGACAACATTGCTATGATAGTTTCGGGTGAAATATTTAAATCTGACACCACCGATTACAACTTTGTTTACAGATGATAGGTGTCTGGCCTGCCTGTTTGTGTTTCATATAATGTTTGGAACAAAATCAAACTTACTCATTCTTCTGACAGATAAACAAAAAGGGTGTAGTGCAAAAATTGGCATATCAAGCTGAACTCTCTGAACCATTCAAAGATTACCTTTCTTCCACAAAATCTACATCAGATTTTAAACCATTGACATGATGGCTTTCGAAATAGTAATAGTCAAATGATAGATTTAGCTATACAGTTGCATACAGCAGTTGCTTCATCTGCCAGTGTTGAAAGGATTTTATCAGCGTTCGGGCTAGTTCATAGCAAACTGAGGAATCACCTTGGGATAGAGAAGTCTGCCAAGTTGATGACAGCCTTCCTGGCAATCAATTACTAATACTATAGACCCACATATAAATATATAATTTTTATTATTCTCATAGTTTAGAAAAGATATCTCAAGATGATACTTTCATCTACCTATTTTTGTATAAAGTAAATACATTTTGTATTATATCTCTGGAGTAATTCTCATTATTATATGGTAGACTTATTTTAAAATTATGATAAGATATCAATTCGATTGTTAGACGATTATTGGCCACCAGCATTAGTGAGGCGAGTATCATTGATTGCCTATCGATAAGTTCTAGGAAACTTGTAGGTGTAACTGACAAAGTGAGAAGACCACATGACGTCAAAACAGCTGATCGAGACTATAGGTATTGTCATTAAATATACTCTGTCCTTTTCCTTCTCAATAGATTGAAAAAAGTTATTCGAATATGAATAGGAAGATTGAGAGGTAAATTCATATTACCCACGAAATTTGGATTTACGGTTTTCTAGTGAGAAAATTAAAGTGAAGGAGATTTCCGGAAGAAGGCTCTTTTTTCACTGTGAAAGTGATGGCGAGGCCAACCATGTAGTTTTTCTCTTCTGGTAGTAGATTTTTTTAAGAAAATACAAGTTTGGATTTGAATAAAGTTTCCAGTGGTTATGATTTAATCCATTATCGTATTTTTGATGGTAACTAGATGAATGAGATTGGAAATGATTATGGTTCTGCACGAGATTTACACCACGAGTTATTAATGGAGAATGACACAAGCCAACTTTGTTAATTAATGGATTGAAAGTGTAAATTTCTCTATATATTTGAGACATCCTTCTTTGAATGAAGGTAAGGAATTCATCAACAGAAATAATTTTACAAGAAATATTTTAATATTTCATTGGTATGAACTCCCATGGTATCTTAAACTTCTAGCAATTTCGATTCTAGGCTCGTTTACTTTGTTATACAGTATGATCAAAAATATTTAAACAAACTTTGATAATCAGGTCTAGAGCTACGAAACCAGGAAGAACAAAAATGTTTTATATTCGTATCGTATAAATATTATAGGGTTCTTGGTAACGGTCAATTGATAATGGTACCTACAGGCAAATTAATTCATGGTTCAGGACTGTTAGGAGGTCACGTATAGACGACTCAGAATGCTGATGAGTCCTACCAAAGGGATGATTTGCTGTGTTCCTGTGGGCATCCAGACTAGTACATTACGTTGTTGGTACAAATTGCATTGTCGATTTTCAATACCATTGTCTATTTACATTGTGTATGAATTTATTCACTAGACATTTGATTCATCTTCATTGTGTTGATTTTCTTCAAAGGTATGAACATAATTGATGATGCAACAGTGTGTAATATGTCAAAGTTGGGAAATACCCATATTTTTGTAGTCATCTGTCTTCTACGGAAGTACAGAGACCTTGATTTGTTGGAAATATAAACGGGATGTTCATAAAATCAGATGTGGAATCATCTGCGATTGAAAGATAAACTTCAGTCACTATCTTCCATCGTCAAGATAACCTCTTGTGGGGTATTCAACAATATTTAATTGAGAATGTTTTCCTTTTCTACAGAGACCTATATTACATAACTGAACTTCTCAGCAATGTAAAATTGTATATATGATTATCGTACCGATACCGTTGTTTTTATAAAGTTGATGTTCACATATCAACCTTATTTTAAATTCGATGAAACGCCTGTATCGAAACTATACTTCGAAACGTAAGCCAATGATTGTACAACATAGAAAATATCGAAAACTTTTTTTTTACTTGAATATCTATATGTGATTTTTATAATGTGGGATACCACATTATTGTGATAGCTGGAAATCCATTGGATATTATAAGCAACTAGAGTTTGATTTCTAAATAAACCCATCCACACAGTATTTTTTAAATTGTCTATAACTTATGTATATGTTTTAATCTACAAGTTCTCAGTTGTGGTAGATTATTTTTCTAGTTTTATGTTTAACTAAGTGGCGTCCAAAAATAAGAAAAAGGGTCACAAAATAATAATATTCAACATCACACTATATGAATCTATTAGGGCCAGTTCCCACACGAGTCTCTTGTTATGAGTAAACTAGCCGAGGGAAAATCAAGTAACATCTTGTCGCTATATAAATAATGGCCACATAACCCGCTACAAAATACAACATCTGATGACAGTTATGACACCAAATCAGAATGATTGAATTTTATTATTTATATGTTTATAAGTTTTGAATCCCATTATTTATTTTTCAAGAAGACATGTCATATTTTTCTTACTCAGTGGAGAATAGTTTTTGTGTTGTATTTGTTTTTCTGTTATGAATTTTTGTTTATTTTTGAATTATTTATTGTTTTTTTATAAAAAAACTTATTTAAAACAATTGTTTTTGAACAAATATGTTTTAAACAGAGGGTCGTGTTTAAAACATGTTTTAAAACATGCCAACCCTGATAATAGGTAAGATCCCCGTTATCTTAACTCTTGCAAATTTTTATCGGGGGTTGGTTAGACCCACCTAACTCACCCAATATACTTAGATAATCTCTGGTATACTCACCAACATGTGCGAAACAAAACAATTTAGGAAAACTATTCTCATTTCCCCCATTTTAACAATTACATCAATATTAGGCTTTTCTGGGTTATCTTCTGAGTCATTTACCACTATTTGTGTTTTGAGAGCAACTCCTTCCATCCCTGACAATATCTAAAAATAAGGGAGTTATAAAAATTCCGTGAGAATCAAATGAAGAAATAATCACCAGTTTGTGATGTGTTTTCGGGTTTAAGTCAATTATGGCAATATCTTGTAGCATTGAATTGATCTGGGTGTAAGTGTCTTTAATGATAATAGTAGTCTCAATTCCCCGTACGGCACATGAAGATATGTTATTTTCATCTGTGACAAATTGTATTTCTACTTCATTCAACATAGCCTCGAGCTTGAATTTAATCGTACCAACAACAGCAGGTAACTTCTTCTTTGGTGCTGAAATGAAAAAAAAATTACTTATATCTTATATAATCTTATATAAGTATATTAAATATATATATATATATATATATATATATATATATATATAAATATTATGTATATTAAGTACTCATACTTTTTCTTTTTTCAACTATATTTTCACCGATGGAAGAAAGTTGCCTATCAAATTTGGTGGAAACAATTTTATCTCCCTTCTTGTTCTGTTCAATCTGCTTTATTTGATTCAGTATTGTTGTACTAAACTTCATGAGACAAAGGAGCCCTTCTTGATGTAGTGTGATATTCAGCATTTCAAAATTCAGGAACAATCTTGATTCACATGATTTGTGGGTTAAATGTAGATCTGGACATTTTTTGTCTACCTAGAAACAAAATAAATATTTTGAATTGATGCGGCCGATACTGGATGAAAATCCATATTAAAGCAAACAAAAGACACTTCACGACACGTGTTTCGCTATACAATAGCTCCTTTAGGTGGATATATCATGTTAAATAATCAAGACAGGCAGTAGTAGGTATATACATCTAATTATGAATATTCCAATAGATAATGAATAGAACGGGGACTAAGTAGAATGGGGATTATATCCATCAGTAAAACAAATCTAACGAAGGAGAATTATTTGCTTGATGACTTCATTAAGCAAATATCGCAAGTTTTTGCATTTATTAATTTATAAACTTTCGAGAAGGTTGAGTTTTAAACATTTTCATTCTATTTGTAATATTTCTAAATCGTCAACAGAAGCAAAAGTTGAATTTGTTTTCCCATTGAGGAAACAGTTCCTATGTTCTGATAACAGATTTTTAAATATTCTGCCCGTTTGGCATATGTAAAAACTTGCACAAGAGCCACAAGTTGATTAATATACTTCAGATCTATCAGATTTCTCAGTTTTATCTTTATTGTTCTTAATAAATTAACTTAAATTATTATTTGTTTTGTATGCAATATTGATGTTGTTTTTTTGATTTTTTTTTGAGTAGGAAACACTTCTCGTAAAGCTTTTTTATAAAGTTTTCTTGAAATAATATTATCCATCAGGTTTGAACTATAACCATTATTAATTGCAATTTGTTCAATTATATTCAATTCTTTATTAAAATTTTCTTCTGTTGGCTGACCAGCAACAAGCTGGTAAAGAGCTCTGTGAAAAAAGGGCAAATAGTAAGACTTTTGAATGTTGTAAATCCAAACTAGTTGGTGTTAAAATGTGGGAATGCATTCCACAAAAGTTGTGTAGAAAGAAAACAATACCATATACTAGATGAAACAAGAATAGTGTGCTGCAGTGAGAAACAATAAAAAAACATTCAAGGATATGTGGCCGTAGGGCAACAAGGTGAATCATCATCACAAGGTACCAACGTCGATAGCAATATCATTAACTTATTAATGAAAATTGATTTGCTGAGAAAAATCATTGTTGAAAAAGACGCAAAATACGAAATTCTCTGGGAAAATAAAATGTTATTAGATGAAAAAGTGATGTTTTTAACTAAGACCAATAAAAACTTATCAACAGATAAGAACACAAATAAGGAAAAAAACACCACCACTAACAAAAACAATATACCACAACTGGAATACCCAAACACTACAAAAACAACTGACCCAAATGTAGGTCAGTCACATATCACAAATACCATAAATAAACAAAGAACTGGATATGAGTCAAATAATCAGTACACAAAAGAGAAGGAATCCAATTCATCTGAAACCAGCCACCACATAGAAAGTGAAATTGCACCTCAAGTCGCCTCTAACGATAATGATAGTAGCAAAAAACCTGAAGACAATTTTATTTTTCCCAGAAACAGAAGGAATACAAGCAAAAAATAAAAATATTGGCTCTGCCGACGACAATGATGAAGAGTTCACTGGAGAAAAACCTAAAGCCTGGATATATCTATACAGAGTCAAGAGAAATGTGAAGGACATCAACATTAAAAAATTTGTAGAAAAAAAACTTAACAATGAAACGGTCGTAGTGAAGGAACTCACAACCGATGAGCATCGTCTTAAATGTTTCATGGTAGGCGCCGACTTCATACATGAGGAAACCTTATACGATACCTCCTTTTGGCCAAAGGGAGTTGGATTCAAAATATTCGACTTCAAGAGATACAATAACTACAATAGAACAAGTGAAGAGAACGATTTTTTAGCATAAGTCATCCCAATATAGAGTCAAGTGAGGCGATGGAACTGGAACATGTACAGTTTATGTTTTATCTCAACTTCCAAAGTATCATAAACAAACAAACTCAAATAGAAGTAGAACTTGAACATCACTCATATCCACCATTCATTGCGGCAACAGAAACCTGGCTATCAGAAGATGAAATTATTTGGTAAGTAGTTTTTGTGGAAACACATATCGAAGAGGAGGCACTGCATTATGGGCAAAGAAAGGCTATGAAGCAACTCCTATCTCTAGTTCATATATGTACTGAAAAAGACTTTGAGGTCTGTGGTGCAGGCTTCAAAACCCACAAAATGTTTTCCATTTATAGATCACCCACCGGTAATTTCCAAAATTTCCTAAATAAACTTGAGATGCTATTAAATGAAGTATTCTCAGTCCGTTCACAAATATGGTTAAGCCGAGACTTCAACATTGACTTTAGTACCCCATCTAAAGAGGCATATAGTATTTTGAATATCACTGAACAGTTTGGACTAAGATCGATAGTTCATGACTATACAAGAATAACCTCACACTCGAGTACCAAAATCGATAATATCTTTACAAATGTACAGTCGATCTCTCTAGTAGTAGACACACCTATCTCTGATCACAGACTTATCATTACCTCTGTCAAAAAATCACTGTCGAACTTCGCCCTGGCCGAAAAATCTTTTACGTTCAAAAGAATATTTTCCAACAATAATAAGCACCACATGGCAGAATTACTCGATTCTGAAAAATGGGTCTCTGTTTATAAGGAAAAATCCTGCGACGACAAATATGAGAACTCTATTAGTATTGTGACATCCCACTTTAATGTAGCATTTCCCCTAAAACACCTCCAAAATAAAAGTAAAGCAAACAGCACCTGGGTCTCGGAGGAAGTAAAAGCCTCTAGTTCATCGTTGAAGGATCTATATGCTCTCCAAAAAAACCACCCTGATTTAAAACCTATATGGCTCAATGAACATAAAAATCTTACTGATAACGCCAAAAAGTTACATTTCAGCAATGTCATCCAACATTCAGAAAACAAAAACAAGGCCTCCTGGCCAATCATCAATAAACTCAAAAACAAGGAATATTCAATGCAACCCAATATACATATCTTGCAGGATAATGAACTGATTACAGACCCTAGTAAAGTTGCTAATATATTCAACAACTTCTTTATATCAGCCCCCCAAAAAATCATTGATGCTATTCCGCAAATCCCCCTCGAAGATTCTGCAGATATGCCTAATAGAACCTTACAATCCTTGGTGCTATTGCCATTCACAGAAAATGATATGATCCACATCTTTGCAAAACTTAAAAACAAACATTCTTCAGGATCTGATGACCTCCCTTGTAATGCAATCAAAGAATTCAGCTCATTTCTATTATCACCGATCACCCACATTGTGAACTACTCCTTCGAGACAGGCACAGTCCCTGCTTAACTCAAAACATCTAAAGTTATACCTGTGCACAAAAAAACTGTAGAAATGAATTGGATTATTATAGGCCAATCTCATAACACCAACATTCTCCAAAATTTTCAAATACTGCATGCTGGAAAGGTTCAATCCTTTCATAGAGAAATTTAATTTAATACCAACCGAACAGCATGGATTCAGAAAAACACGGTCAACTACTACTGCTACCACTGAGTCTATAAATAATATTCTTGAAGAGCTTGACAAAAGAAAATGTCCAATTGGAGTATTCTGCGACTTGAGTAAAGCCTTCGATTGTGTACCACACAATCGGCTACTAGACAAGCTCTGGGCACTTGGCATTAGAGGAAGAGCACATGATTGGTTCAGATCTTTTCTTGCAAATAGAAATCAATATCTATCATTATCCCAAAATGAGAGAGGTCTCATCTCTTCACACTACTCCACTACACTTCCCGTGAAAGAAGGAGTTCCCCAAGGAAGTGTAGTAGCTCCAATTCTGTTCTCCCTGTATCTGGCAGACATTGTGAACTACCTATCAGAATTTAAAGTTATCATGTATGCGGATGATCTGTCGATCTTGGTATCAAAAGAATCTAATGATTTGAATGAACAGGGTGGTATCAATCTGATGTACAAAATTGCCAAATGGTTCTCAAAAAATAAGCTGTATATAAACTCAGCAAAAACGGAATTTTTTATCTTCCATACAAGACAAAAACCAATTAAAAATATCAACCTGACCTTAAACAACACTAATGTGAATTGTAATACCACTGTTAAGTTCTTAGGTCTCACTATAAATGATAAACTAGACTGGGAAACCCACATATCTACAGTAATAAAAAAATATTAACACCAAAATATTCCAGATATGCTGTATGTATAATGTCCTGACAACCCCGGTAATGAAAAACTTCTATTTTGCAGAAATTCAATCGAGACTGGCATATGGAATTATAGTCTGGGGACAATCACCTGCTGCCAAATGTCTCTTTATTACACATAAAAAGTGCATTCATGCCATGTTTCGTAAACCTCAAACAGAATCTAGTAGACCTCTCTTTAAAAAGCTACAAGTATACCTTTTATAGTATGTATTGAAACTATTAGAAATATTATTCGCCCTAGAACATTAGCTGTTCGACTATCTGCTAATATAATTGCCCTCATTTCTCTGTACATATTGGAAAATGCCTGTTACATTTACAAACGTGAAAATACTTTACTCTGCCGTAATGACATTCACAGTCATTCCACCAGGAATCAGCATCTGCTGAATACTCCTCTAAACAACTTAAACCTAGCGCAAAACGGACCTCTAAGTATCAGAATTCGAATTTTCAATAAAATTCCCCAAAACAGAGATGAACCTACCAATTTCAGATTCAAGAAGTAACTGAAAAACGTACTAATGGAGGGTGCATTCTATACTTCGGAAGAATTCTTTAAGATATAATTTAATGTTAGTGTATTCTGTCGTACTCTATGTGAAATTGTTTTTTTATCATAATCAAATTGTAGTGTACTCTGTGTGCACTTGTACTAATTCTTGTAATATTTAATTTTTTACTCTGTAATTTTATATTGTCTCTAAACTCCAAACTCTTGACATGTCTTATACCACTTGTGGTCTTCAGATGAATAAACTTGAATTGAATATTGATCAGTCTATGTATCATACATACCATATTATAAGCGGCTAATTTATGTTGGTATGGATGTGTTGAGGGACTGTGTATTGTGATATCTGTATGGTGAATTGCATTTGTAAGGGTCTTTTCCCCCTACTAGCAAACTTTGGAGCCTATCACTAATCTCGGATTTCCCTCGGGCGCCACCTTTTGTTTTATAGTGGAAAAGGCCAATTTTGCTCCGGGCAGTCTCAGTGAAGAAAAACACTCCAGGGGTCAGTACGGTCGGCCAAGGTTACGTGTGTACGATATTTTAGTTTATCTTGGATGTCATACCCATGTTTCGTTTAGAACGATTTTAATCCCTGTCGCTATCCTTGTCCTACACGACCGTTAGTGTGGCTGGTCTGTGGAACCTTACCCAACTGTCGGATTGTACACTCTTACGGTTAGCTAGAAAACCAATTCCGACGTTTCTCCCCACCTAGCTCTACTCTGCACGACCGTTAGTGTGGCTGGTCCTTGGAACATTACCCAACTGACGGATTGTACGCTATTACGGTTAGCTAGAAAACCAATTCCGACGTTTCTCCCCACCTAGCTCTACTATAAAATATATAAGTTACAATGAAATATACCCCAATAAAATTTAAAATCACAGTATTGATTGGTTATTTAAAAATTATCATTATAAAATTCTTGTATATTATAGTATGGTCTATCACTTAAAAAACATTTCACAGCCTTCCTGAAGCATTGTAAAGATTTTATTTCTGTTACATTCTTTGGCAAATGGTTGAACATTTTACAACCATTATAGATAATGGAATCCTTTATGACTGATGTCATTGGTTTGGCAACTTAATGTTGTTGGATTGCCTTGTCACATAATGGGTTGGTAAGGATTGAAATTTGTTCAAATATTTTTTAATTAAACACACTGTTTCCATTATAAAGATAGAAATCACTGTTAGAATTCCATGAGTGGTAAAGAGTAATCTACAAGAGTCTCTACGTTTTGATTTGCACATATATCTTACGGCTCGTTTTTGCAAAATTAAAATATTTTGTAGTAGATAACCACTACATACGCCCCAAAATGAAATTCCATATCTCAGGTGAGATTCCACCAGAGAAAAATAAACAGTCTTAGCTACTGTTAAACCAAGTTCATTTGCGACTACTCTGACTGCATAACAACCAGAAGACATTTTGTTACACAAGGCATAAACATGGTCTTCAAATTTTAGTTTTCTATCGATATGTACTCCTAAAAATTTTAAGCTACTTTTGTTCTCAATTATGTCATTCCCCATGGGTATATTGTCAAGTTCACATCTGAAAGTTACTATATTAGTTTTCGAAATATTTAGAGAAAGACGATTTGAATCACACCAATTCTTTACTTTCTTCATATCATTGGATATGATTTTAGTTAAATCATTTGTATTGTCTGATTGCAAAAAATGGTAGTATCGTCTGCAAATAGTGTGAATTTTCCTGCGATATTTATACTTGTCAAATCGTTGACGTAGATGAGGAACAATGTTGGCCCTAGTATTGAACCTTGAGGCACACCATTATGTATTTTCCCAATTTCTGAGCGATGGTTTGTTTTCACCATCTGACTACGACCTGACAAATATGAGCTGAACCAGCTCAGTATCACTCCTCTGAAGCCGTAGTAAGGAAGCTTCCGCAACAGTATTTCGTGATCCACACAGTCGAAAGCCTTAGAAAAATCGCAAAATACTGCAGCAGCAACCTCGCCACTATTGATTCCAGTATAAACTTTTTCCATGAGTGAGAAAATTGCATCATTAGTGCCTTTGCCACTTTGAAAGCCAAACTGTTCTTTATTGACGATTTTATGTTTCGTCAGAAATGCAGTTATCCTTATCTTGACTAGTTTTTCTATAAGCTTTCCTAATGGGGGAATTAGGGAAATGGGCCGATAATGCGAGGGGTCGTCCTGATTTCCACCTTTATGTAGTGGTATTACCAATGATACCTTCAGGAAATCAGGAAAATTTCCTGATTGAAATGATTCATTAATAATATTGGTTAACAGTTGTAATGTGTTATCTGGGAGATTTTTCAAAATGTTTGCTGTAATGTCGTCGTAACCAGATGACGACTTTTTTCCAATGGAAACAATCACCTGTTTCAGCTCATAAATACCAGTGTCATAAAGAATGCAAGTTTCAGAAATAAAGGGGTTTTTGAATTGTTCCATAGGGTCGTTATAAGTAGTCAATTTTTCAGTCAATTTTTCTGCAACAGAGCAGTAATATTCGTTAAGAACGTTTGGTGAAAGTGAAACTTCATGTACTTTATTAGATTTACCTCTTAGGTCATTAATTACTTGCCAAGTCTCTTTCGATTTGTTTTCAGCTTGCTCGAATCTATTTTTATAGTAACTTTCTTTTGCTTGTCTGACAACCTGCCTATAAATACTGCGGTATCTACTGAAGTACCGATGAAAAAAAATATCATCATTAAACTTCCGAATATAATGCAGCGATCGCATATTATTTGCTGAAATTTTTATGCCTCGAGTAATCCACTGTTTTCTGTGCTTGATTTTTATCTTTTGAATCGGAAATGAACTATTGAAAATAGTCACCAAATGATTGTAAACATTTGAGAATGAATCCTGGTCATTGTTCACAATATCCCAATTGGTATTCAGGCATGTATTATAAAAACTTTTATAGTTTTTTTTACTGTATAATCTGCCAAATCTGAATTTATTGCGGTTCACTATAAAATTCACTTTACAGCAGCATAATATAGCTTCATGGTCGGACATACCAGCTGAAGTGATATCACAAGTAATATATTGTTTGTCCAAATTCGTACATATATAATCTATCGTTGTTGCAGAATACTGAGAGATTCGTGTAGGAGACTCTATATGCATAGTCAAGTTAAATGAGTTTAAAAGATTATTTAGAGACTGGGTGGCTAGAGATTTCTTGTCAGCGAAATTAATATTTAAATCTCCTGCTACCAGAATAGATGCATTTAAAGGAAGTTCATTGAGAAGCTGTTCTAACTTTTGTATGAAAATATTTACATCAGATGTGGGTGTTCTATAAACACATATTACATACATGTTCAATATTTGTGAATGTAACAAGCAAAATTCAAATGATTTTTCTTCCAAATAATCGTAGAATTTTTCCACGTTAACGAATTTTACATTCAGTGAGTTATTCTGAAGAATCATGGTTCCTCCATGGATGCTCTTAATTCTGCTGTATCTTGACATTTCTGTATAATGAGGTAAGTAAAAAGGTTCATTATGAGCAAGCCAATGTTCAGTCAACAAAATCAGATCTGGACGATTTAAATCCTCTAGGAAAACAGATAATTCGTTAACTTTGTTTCTGGCTGACTGAATATTTAATAACATAAAGGATATTGATTTAAGGTTGGTTGTGGTTTTGCGTTTCATAGTATGAGTCTGATGTGTAAGAGTAGTTGACGGAAACATTGTGATTGTACCTGCTGTTGTGGAAGATTCTGGTTGAGTAATGTGGTCCAGGATGCCGGTATGTTCTTGAAGGAGCTCTGTTGTAGTTTCTAGGGTGTCCAATTTCGTGGGTGTTGTATGCAGAATTTGTGTTTTCTTTTGTGTATAGTTGTGGTGAGTAGTGGCGTTTTGAGTTAACATCGTATTGTTCGTTGTTTCTTGAGTGGTGATTTTTTTCTTCATATTGTGTTCTTGGGGGGGGTTTTGTGTTTTGGGTTTCCAATTTCTTTGTCGAAGTACTGGGGTCTTTGACATTGTCCTCGTGTCTGCTCAGTGAATGTTTTTGTGTTGTGTGTTGTCACGAAAAAACTGAGTTGGTCTGAGCTCTATTTCTGCCTCAGAGTTTTTTTTGTTGTTGGTCATCATACATTCTTCATTACTAATAGTATGCTGGATGGTCGATGGTATCCTAGGTTTATTGTAACACGAATGGGAAATATCTCCGATCAAGTTATCTTTGTTTGTTAAAAGTGACACCAGATCAATATTGGAGTCCTTTAACACATCTATTTTGGTGTCAGTCTGTGAAATTTTCTCAATTATGTAATCAACAGATAGTCTTAGTTCTTCCTTTATAAATTTTTTTATACTATAGTGTAGATGTTCGTTGGATTGGTTAGTTTCATCATCCAATGATTGCTGTGGTCCCGACATGTTTGTTGATTCGTCCTTCGTCATTGGAGAACATGTTTGCATACTACAATCAGAAGTGTTAGGTTCCGTTTGTATGTTTTGCTCTTTGTTTTCTATTTCAGTTTGGGTACAAATTGTCTTCGTCGTCTTTTTGTTCATCAGTGTTTCAATTATTTTCTCCATTTCCCCTATTTTCCGTTCAGCTTGTTGTATCGCGATCTCTTGTTGCTTGATTATTTGCACCAGTTCTTCTTCTCTTTGTACTGCTTCTTCATTAAATATCTCATTTTCTTTTCGTAGTTTTTCTATATGTTTTCCTCTTATGTTACTCTCTTCCGAAATTTCAGAGATTGTCTGTTCCAATATACTTATATCAAGACTCTTATTTGTGTCCAACTCGTCAATAGTTTCACAGCAGGTCAGCTTGAAATCTCCTTTAAATGAAAATTTTTGCTTGTTTGCCATAGCGCAGCTCTTGTGGAAAATATTGAAACATCGAATGCAAATATAATAACTCGCCTGAAAAGATTTTTGTTTGCAGCATTCGAAATTGACCATTTTAAGGCAGTTTGCAACTTTAAATAATTTAAAATAGTACGCCTATGGTCTATGCTTCCACTTTCAGTGTTTTTAAGAATTGCTTATCAGCTGGTGTTTTTTTAGTAATGATATATTTATCTGTGTCTCGTTAAAGGCAATTTCAATAATGGCAAATGGAAAGGTCCCCTGATTTCCTGAGTATTACCACACAGTTTTCACTTTCAATTGATTTTGTTCAAACTCATTCTTTCCACCTACACACTGATATAAGTTATAACTTTGTATGTTTATTATTTCTTACTGAAATTACTGTTTTAAACAGAGCACATATTTTACACAGCAGCACTATATAAAACTTCTGAAGATGATGATGATCCTTGGACCCTCTAGAACCTATCTGGCCAAAAACAAGGCGAAACGTTATATATGAGGTGATAACGTTGTTTGAGTTTCCGATTTTGAGGTGACAAGGTACCCTTCATCTCTATATATTTATATATATATATATATATATAAAATGGAAGGAATTTAATGGACATAGCCCTCAGAGAAAAGTGTTAACCGTAGACACGTGTTTCGGGCTCTCGGCCCTCATCGGTACGGTGAAGAAGTGCAAGGATGAACAACACTTGGTAGAAAACGACAAATCAACGGAGTCAACAAACAGAAGCCAGCCGCTCATTTGTGGTTTCAGTCAGCAGACCCTGAATTCCAGGGCAACAACCAACGTCACCGGAGGCAGCTATAGGTACCTGCGTGACATCCGAGTACAGGAATATAAATATGAAAGTGAGTAATATCATGGGACTGTATAAAAACAAAATGGAAGGAATTTAATGGACATAGCCCTCAGAAAAAGTTGTTAACCGTAGACACGTGTTTCGGGCTCTCGGCCCTCATCGTACAGGTGAAGAAGTGCAAGGATGAACAACACTTGGTAGAAAACGACAAATCAGCGAGTCAACAAACAGAAGCCAGCCGCTCATTTGTGGTTTCAGTCAGCAGACCCTGAATTCAGGGCAACAACCAACGTCTACCACGGAGGCAGCTATAGCTACCTGCGTGACATCGAGTCAGGAATATAAATATGAAGAGTAATATCGAGGGACTGTTAAAACAAAATGGAAGGAATTTAATGGACATAGCCCTCAGAGAAAAGTGTTAACCGTAGACACGTGTTTCGGGCTCTCGGCCCTCATCGAGTACGGTGAAGAAGTGCAGGATGAACAACACTTGGTAGAAACGACAAATCAGCGGAGTCAACAAACAGAAGCCAGCCGCTCATTTGTGGTTTCAGTCAGCAGACCCGAATTCCAGGGCAACAACCAACGTCACCCGGAGGCAGCTATAGCTACCTGCGTGACATCCGAGTCAGGAATATAAATATGAAGAGAGTAATATCAGGGGACTGTTAAAAACAAAATGGAAGGAATTTAATGGACATAGCCCTCAGAGAAAGTGTTAACCACAAATGAGCGGCTGGCTTCGTTTGTTGACTCCGTTGATTTAATCGTTTTCTACCAAGTGTTGTTCATCCTTGCACTTCACCGTCCGATCGAGAGCCGAAACACTGTCACGGGTTTAAAATTCTCTGAGGCTATATCCATTAAATTCCTTCCATTAACGTCCCCGATATACCTCTTCATATTATATTCCTGACTCGAGATGTCCGATGATAGCTACTCCGGACTGTTGACCTGTTCAGTCTGCTGATGAAACCACAAATGCGGGGCTGTTTGTTGACTCCGTTTATTTGTCGTTTCTCCAAGTGTTGTTCATCTTGCACTCTACCGTACCGATGAAGGCCAGTGCCGGCCGGTGCTACTTACTTTCTGGAGCTATATCCTAAATTCGCTTCCATTTGTTTTAACAGTCCTCGACTCTTCTTTTATATTTATTCCTGGACTCGATGCACGAGTACTATAGCTGCCTCCGTGTGACGTGGTTCACCTGGAATATGTCCGACTAAATGACGCTGTTCCTTGTTTTAACGTCCGTGATTTGTCGTTTTCAAAGTGTTTTATCCTTGCACTCTTCACGTCCTGGGCGGAGCAAGCTGCTCGTGTAACATTGTTTGGGTTGTCCTAAATTCCTTCCTTTTTTGAAAGCCCGAAATACTCTCTTTTATATTTATTTCCTGACGGATGTCGGGTGTATAGCTGCCTCCGTTGACGTTGGTTGTTGCTGATTCGGGTCTGCTGACTGAACCACAAATGGCGTGGCTTCTGTTTGTTGACTCCCTTGATTTGTCGTTTTCACCAAGTGTTGTTCATCCTTCCCTTTTTACCGTGCCGATGAGGGCGAGGCGAAACGCGTATCTACGGTTAACACTTTCTCTGAGGGCTATGTCCATTAAATTCCTTCCATTTTGTTTTTTAACAGTCCCTCGATATTACTCTCTTTCATATTTATATTCCTGGACTCGGATGTCGCATGGTAGCTATAGCTGCCTCCGTGGTGGCGTTGTTGTTGCCCTGAATTCAGGGTCTGCTGACTGAAACCACAAATGAGCTGGCTTCTGTTTGTTGACTCCTTGATTTTCAAGCGATTTAACTACCAGAGATGTTGTTCATCCTTGCCCTCTCTTCACTCCAAGGGCAAGAGGCGAAACGTTGTCTTGAGTTACTTTTCTCTGAGGCTATGTCCATTAAATTCCCTTCCATCTTATTTTTAACAGTCTCGATATTACTCTTTTCATATATATATATATATATATATATATATATATTTTTGTTTGTCAAATTCGTTAAAATATTGGGAACTGCGAAGTTTTGGTAGGTAATACATTTTTTTCTAGCTTAATGAGGACTTATCATAAATTTATATATATATATATATATATATAAATATTATATATATATATAATATATATATATATATATAATATATATATATATATATATATATATATATATATATATAATATATATATATACTATGTTTACTACAACAAAATGAGATGAAACGATTACAGAAATTGCAAAATCGAGCAATGAGATTAATATTATCCTGCTCTAAACAAACACCCATAAATGAAATGTTGAATACGCTTGACTGGTTAACAGTAGAAAAAATGTTACTATATCAAACACTGATCTTCGTCTTTAAAATAAGAACAGGTAGTGCTCCACCATATCTGAGGGAAAAAATATCTTTCAGTATCAGAACACCACAATTACAACACCCGAAATAGAAATAATTTATTCATTCCAAATGTGAAAACAAAAAATCGCAAAATTCAGTTTTTTCAGAGGACTAAATAAGTTCAATGAACTTTCTGAGGACATAAAAAATTCACCCTCTCTTGCTGTATTTAAAATTAAATTGAAGAGACTTCTGTTGAGTGAGTGCAAACCTCGATGATGATACCTATTATTAACTTTTATTTATGTATGTGTATATGAATGTATATATAGTGTTGTGCTAATTACTATCTGTTTGTTATCAATGTATTTATATGTAACTATATTTTTATTCTACTTATTTTATTTATTTTTATTCTACTTATTTTCTTTATTGACTGTACTTATATATTAGTCTTGGGCTAAATAAAGGATTCATATATATATATATATATATATATATATATATATATATATATATAGTGTCCGTCATAAAGTTGGATACATATGGGAAAATAATTTGTTATTGAAATTTCTGAAAAACAATGGTGGATTGTTTCTGCATGTCTGACAACTAAAAAATCCGTTGCGCCTTATATCACGTGACCTCAGACTTGGCGGGAATTTAAAAAAAAGTTGTCTGTGGGTCAAATTGAAAAGATGTCGAAAATTTTGATTGAGAAAATGTGTTTGTGTTTTTAAATCTATCAATAGAAATGGCTCCAAAACTGAATATACAAGAAAAAATAGAAATAGTATTGCTATATGGCGAGAATTATCATAGCACAAGAGAAGTAGCCGAAATTTTCAATCGAAGGCATTTAGACCAAAATTTGCATTTTACTACGGTGGCAAAGATATTGCAAACATTTAAGGAAACTGGTTCGGTTGAAAACAAATATAAAAGTTTTCATGTTAAGCCTGTTGTAAATAATGAAAGTAATGTAAACCATGTTTTACTGACAGTCACTGAGACACCAAGAGTTTCGACGAAAATTATAGTAGAAAAGGCAGAAATATCTCAAACTTCTGTTAGACGAATTTTAAAGCAAAATAACTTTCACCCATACAAAAAAAAATTGTATTTTAGTGCATGGTTCCAGGGAATGTTAGAAGACAATCGTGATTTCTCAAAAAATGTGCTATTTTCTGTGGAAGCAACTTTTACCTCAAATGGTGTCGTCAGATCTCAAAATTGTAGATGGTGGGCAGATCACAATCATAATTTTATTATTGAAGACAAGGACCAATATAGCTCCAAAGTGAAAATGGTGTGGAATTTTAAATGAGCGAATTGTAGGTCCCTTATTTTTTAGACAAAGTTAAAATGGCGAAAGGTATTTGACCTTTTTACGGACCGAGATATCTACATTTATCGACAACCTACCATTACAAGAGCGGATTCGTTTATTGTTTCAATAAGATGGAGCTTCTATTCATTCTACGAATGAAGTGCGGGAGTGGTTGAACAATGAGTTTGGTGAGCAGTGGATAGATCGATATTCAGGTAACCCTTGGCCTGCTAGGCCTCCAGACCTAACGCTGTTTTTTTGTATAAGAGATTGGGCAGCACTGATCAACAGAGCATTTGAAAAATGTTCGCCGCGAGATGTTTTCCAGAACAATTCTATGTATGGAGCGCAAAGGTGGACACGTAGAATATTGAAATTTTTTACATTGTTTGTTTATTGAGTATTTTTTATTTTTCATGACTACACCTAGTGACAAGCCTAAATCGTGTTTTTATAATAGGTGAGATCACTAATTTGTGGAAAAAATACCACAATGTCCAGAACGATGAGAAAAGTGTTTGGAATTTTTTTCAATTTTTGTTGTAAAGTAGTTTTTCCTAAAGAAGTTTCCAAAAAAATGTTCCTGTTTGAACACTGCGGAAACCGCCCCAGGATGTGACGTAACAAGTTCGGAACTATGGCCGATAGCTGAGTTGCCAAGCGTTATTCATAATATTTCTTTACAATGTAAGCAGGCTGAAAAAATAATGACATAGCACTCGGTATCCATGAATATTATTTAAGAATAACTAAATCAAGAACAGCTATCAAATACAAAGTCTTCATTTCAATATAACATATGCTGACGCAAGTTTTGTTTGATTCATAGGATAAAACAAAATAACATTTTCTCGTCAGAAGTTCCGCAAAATAATGACACTGGCAACTCCCCGGTTCACGATAATGCCAGGATTTACAGCGTTGCCAAGTGTTATTAATAATATTTCTTTACAATGTGAGCAGGCCGAAAAAATAGTGACAGCACTTGGCATACATACATATTATTGTTAAGCAGAGGTAATTACAAGGGAATCAGGAATAAAACAACACGCCTGCGTGACTGTTCGATCTCGACTAGTTTATTTTAGGAAGTTACACTGTTGCCACTGCAACTTCAATATTGCCAACTGACAAGAGACATATACAAGGTTGATGTCAGAAACCAACACCCCCACTACATCAAAGCTTGGAATTTTTACATAAACCTATGACATTTATGAATTTATCATGTTTACAAGTATTTAGACTTTTTGTCATAATGTCGGCAACCATTTCATCAGTTGACACATAAGTCAATCTAACATTTTCATTTGATATAGCCTCTCTAATGAAATGATGTCGTATATCTATATGCTTTGAGCGATTGTGATGTAACGGATTTACAGCAAGTTTTTGTGCACTCAAGTTATCATTGTATAATGTTATACAATCTGACTTGCCTGTTGATTCATACCAAAATTTTTTGAGATATATAGCCTCTTTGGCTGCTTCTGAGACTGCCATATATTCTGCCTCCGTACTTGATAAGGCTACAGTTTTCTGCTTACGGCTTTCCCAAGATATGGCACTTTCAGATAATTTAAATACAAAACCTGTGTATGATTTTCTATCTTGTTTATCACCTGCCCAATCAGCATCTACAAAACCTTCAATGACAAAATTATTTGTTTTTCTAAACACTAAACCTAAATCCTTAGTGCCCTGTAAATATCTAAGGATTCTTTTTACACATTTCCAATGATATTCAGTATAATTATTATTGAATTGGCTCATGAAACTTACAGAAAAAGCAATATCTGGGCGAGTATGCACTGCCAAATACATAAGACTTCCAACAGCTTGCTGATATGGAATATTTTTATTACAAATTTCTACCTGGGAACTAAAATCTAAACTAGTTTCTAAAGGAGTAGACATGGACTTACAATCAAACATATTAAATCTTTTTAATATTTTACTTATGTAATCCTTCTGATTCAAAATTATAGTCCCTTTTTCTTTATCTCTGATAATTCGCATTCCCAGAAATTCTTTGGCCTCACCCAAATCTTTTAATTTAAATTTACTATTCAAAGTTGATTTTAACAAGTCAGTTTCATTTGTGTTGTTCGAAAAAACGAAAAAATCATCTACATAAAGAGCTATAATAGTTAAACTATTTTCATTGTTTTTAATATAGATACAATGCTCTAATTCAGATCTTTTATAATTGAGTTCCCTGAGAACCTTATCCACATTTTCGTACCACACACGTGAAGACTGTTTAAGCCCATAAATGGCCTTTTTGAGCTTACACACTTTATCTCTACACTTAGGTATTTAAAAACCTTCTGGTTGTTGCATATATAAATTTTCAGTCAAAACACCATTTAAAAAGGCTGTCATAATATCATAATGACTAATTTCTAAATCTAATTGTACTGATAAAGCAATCAAAATTCTTAAGGTACTGTGCCTCACCACTGGCGAGAAAGTTTCGCAATAATCAATCCCAAACTTCTGTGTATAACCCTTGGCCACAAGTCTTGCACGATACCTTACACTACCGTCAATGTTTTTCTTCTTTTTATACACCCATTTACAGTCTACAACATTTGCACCATCTGGAACCTCTGTAATTTCCCATGCCTCGTTGTCCATAAAAGATTGGTATTCCTCCTTCATTGCCTGTCGCCATTGTTCTTTTTCTGGTCCTGATAAGGCCTCGTCCACATTAGCTGGATCAACATCCACGTCTCCAGACATGCAGTTGTAAGTAACAAAGTCCTCAAAACTCTTAGGTTTTGGTACTCGACTAGAACGTCGTATGGCTTCAATTGTTTCATCATTGGTCTGGTCTCTTAATGTTATTTCAGGGAGAAACTCAGTATCACTAGTTTGGATTTCCTCTTCATCATTTCTAACTGAACTGTACTCTGATTCTGAACCAGTATCAGTATCTTCTGAGATGATTACTTCAGTAGTATCGTTATCCCCCACTGGCTCTGAGTTTATCGTAATGGGAACTTCCTCTGCCTTTTCAATGATCACAACATCTCTGCTCGTTGAAACAGAACCTACTTCAGGGTCATAGACTCGGTAACCTTTGGTATTTTCACCAAAACCGATCAAAATCGTTCTTTTCGATTTTTTCTGCCACTTAGTTCTGTTAGCTTTCGGAACATGGACCATAGCAGTACTACCGAAAATCCTGATGTTCTCAATATTAGGTTTTCTGCCATTCCAGATCTCATATGGCGTTTTTTCGCCACCTAATCCTGCAGCAACTGACCTATTTTTCAAATAAACAGCCGTGTCTACAGCTTCAGCCCAAAACTTCACCTCCAAGCCACCTTCAAATAATAAGCATTTTGCTTTTTCAATTATAGAGCGATTCATTCTTTCTAGAACACCGTTCTGTTCTGGAGTATGAGGGTTTGTCTTCTGATGTATAATACAATTTTTTGCCAAAAAATGCTCCATTTCCTTGCTGCAAAATTCTCCGCCATTATCCGACCTGAGAATTTTCATCTTATGGCCTTTCTGGTTTTCTACCATAGCTTTAAATTCCTTAAATTTCTCGAAAACTTCAGACTTGTATTTCAAGAAATATACAAATGTCATTTTGCTAAAGTCATCCTCGAAGAGTAGAAAATACTTGGAACCTCCAAGTGACCTATTCTCCATAGGGCCACAGACGTCTGCATGCACAAGTTCCAACAAGGAAGTCGCTCTTGTGCCCTGGTGCTTGAATGGATGCCGTGATTGTTTACCTTCACAGCAGACAATGCACTTGTTTGTACTGTCCCTCTTTGTCTTAAATGTCATGCCTTCAACAGCACCTGCCTGCATCTTGCACAAATCTTTGTAATTGATGTGCCCCAGTCGGCGATGCCATATTTCACTGCTGGCACTAGTTGTTGATGACAACATTCATTGGTGCTCCTTCTTGACTCTCAACATATAAACATTGTTGATCAAGTCTGCCATAGCTACCAATTCATTGTGTTTATTATAGATTTTACAGCAATTCTCTTCAAAATTCACTTTATTGCCATTGTTGATTAACTTGCCAACTGAGAGAAGATTTGTTGTCAAACCTGGTACACACATTGCATTAGTTATGGTTATATCATGACTATTTCGGTTTACAACAGTTACAATGTTTATATCGCCCACACACGAAACTGAAAGTCTTTGGTTATTTGCTGTTATAATGTCTTGTAACTCAAGGTTCTCCGAAACATTCGTTAACCAGTCCGAATTAACAGTGAGATGTCCGCTCGCCCCAGAATCGACATACCAATCGTCCTTACTGAATTGCGTACTCAAAAACACTGCACTAAAAGCATTTGAGCTCTTATTCCCGGTGTTTTTATTTGTATTTGGCACCTGTTCTTATAATGTCCCATTTGTTTACACCTGAAACATTTCACATTTTTGAGGTTAGCTTCTTTGACATTACCACTTTCAAATGATCCCAGTACATTTGAACTACCCGCATGTTGCCACTATGTCGTTTTCCTTGGTGCCGGGTTGCACTTACAAAAGCATTTCCTGTATTACCGGCGGCTCCATATCTAGCAACTTGGTTTTGATGCTGTCTACCGTTAGCTGAATCCCCGAATGTTCAATCGCCATTATGATTGGCGCGTACTTTTCCGGCAAACCAGCCAATAATAATGATCCAATCCAGCTATCATCAATCTGAAAACCGGTACCTTTCAACTTCTGAGCAGTTTCTATAAGCTGTGTAACGTAACACTGCATAGAATCACAGTTCTCAAGTCTAATTGAAATTAACGCCCGTAATAACCCGATTTTTCGACAAAAGCCCTTGTCGTCAAAAAGTTTCTGAAGCTTGGTCCATAAGTCCTTTGTCGACGTCGCGTCTTTTACATGCACAAAGATGGATCAATTGTTAGAATTAGTTTCGCCTTGGCTTTTTCATCTTTGGTTTCGCTCGTTTCACTGCCGTCTAAACAGGTCTTCAGGTCATCCAACACCAGCATATTCTGCACCGCGAACGACCAGTCACTGTAGTTCTCTCGGTCTTTCAACTTCGGAACACTAGACAAAAAATTCACTGCCATTTTGAGTCCTGAGATATTCTGAACCGCTGAACCGCGTAATAAGCACGACGAACTCTGATTACAACTTAATAATAAGACGCTTGAACCTCGTTTTCTGGGCCATAACCTGTTAAGCAGAGGTAATTACAAGGGAATCAGGAATAAAACAACACGCCTGCTTGACTGTTCGATCTCGACTAGTTTATTTTAGGAAGTTACACTGTTGCCACTGCAACTTCAATATGCCAACTGACAAGAGACATATACAAGGTTGACGTCAGAAACCAACAATTATATTCAAGAATAACTAAATCAAGAATGGCTATCAAATACGAAGTCTTCTTTTTAATATCACATATGCTGACACAAGTTCTGTTTTATTCATAGGATGAAACAGAATAACATTTTCTCAGAAGTTTCACAAAATAGTGAAACTGGCAACTCAAGTAAATGCCAAATAATTGGACATATGACGTCAAAAGAAGCGGCAATAACGCTGTGTTTGAATGTCTCACTGAATTTGAGGGGTTTTAGAGCAGCATTTATTCGAATATTACACAATATCTTTTAGGAAAAACTATGCACACAAAATATTTTATCACTATATTTCAACTTCAAGCACATATGAGGCAAATTTACGAGTTTGTGATCTCGCCATTAATCTCCCGTAAAATGTCTATTCCACAAATATTTGATTAGTTTTGACCCAAACTTATGTGTTTCCAGATAAAACAAGAATGTTTCTTAGTAATAGTAGAGGAATAAAATGATATTTTTTTTTTCAATATGGTTCAAAATTGGTACATGTGGTCCTCGTTGGATTTCAAACACATTTTGTCAATAATTTTTTTTCGATATCTTGTCAATTTGACCCATTTTTTGCACCACAGACAACTTTTTTAAAATTCCCGCCAAAAATGAGGTCACGTGATATAAGTCGCAACGGATTTTTTAGTTGTCAGACATACAGAAACGAACCGCCATTAGAGTTTTTCAGAAATTTCAATAACAAATGTTTTTCCCATGTGTAGCCAACTTTATGACGGACACTGTATATATATATATATATATATATATATCAATAAATATATAAAACTAATATACTATATGGATAAATTGTAAAAATGGATTACTCAATGGAATCTTAAAATGTCGGCTACTTGGACCAACTCTTTTTTTACTATATATAAACGACCTGACCAGAACCAACATATTAGGAAAAATAACACTATTTGCGGATGATACAAGCATATGTTGGCATAATAAACATAAAAAAAAACTCCTTGACATTATCAAGGAGGACATATCTGAGGTAAAAAAAATGGTGCGATGCAAATCAGTTAGCAATGAATCTAACAAAAAAGAATATCATGCCATTTAAGGGTGAAATAGATGAGCTGGTTATGGCAATGCTGTCATAAGAAACACTCACAACAGAAAATTTCTAGGTATCCAAATAGATTGCAGATTAAAATTTGATGAACACGTTTCAATTTTATGCAAAAAACTTTCCTCCGGGTGTTATGCTGTTAGACTCACATCTAATGAACTTGGTTTTTCTGCCTCCAAAGTTCTTTACCACTCTCTAGTGGAATCTCACCTGACATATGGAATCCCATTCTGGGGAGAGTGTAGTAATTATCTGATGCACTCAGTATTTGTAATGCAAAAGCATGCATTAAAATATATGTGCAAAGCAAAAATTTGAGACCCCTGCAAACCTCTTTTTTAAAACAAAAAATTTCAACAGTCTTTACAATCTTTATTATGGAAACAATGTGCCTAGTTAAGAAGCACCTAAACAAATTTGACACTACTACTACACACCACACTGGCGTCATCAAATTGCCAATTCCATCTTCATCTCTAATTAGAGACTCAGTAATTTTTGGAGGTGGTGAGATATTTAATCACTTACCAAAAAGCATCAAAGAAACTAGATCGTTTAAAAATTTCAGACAACAAATCAAAGTGCTCTTGTTGGATAGAATTTTATGATGATGCATTTCAACCCATACTTTGTTTTTAATATCTTTTTAGTATTGTAATGTGCCCTAGACCCTAACTAGTCTTTTTAACCCTTTATAGGGCAATACTTTTTTTTGTTAAATTGATCTGAGTTTTTTGTGAGTGTTATGCACAGGACGATATCATGATTTTTTTCGAAAACATTTTTTTGTTATTTATGGGGAAGTTTTTTACGGGACCACCAACCATTTAGGTTCCAAATATTGAAACCACTTTATATTTTTCCACATTTTATCAATTATTCAGCTAGAATGAAGAACATTATGTATCAGATCACTACTGAAATTTTATTGTACATGGATGGCTTCTTTCGAATACACCCTTTTCGCCAAGTCCGAATGTCTTACGTCTATTTTCTCCGTTTGTTTTTAATACTTCATATATTTTGAAATTCAAAATATATCCGGTAGGTTGGTAGGTTTCATGGGCATGTACTGCTTCAATGACGTACGGCTCTTGAAACCTACCATACTTTCATCTATCGAAAAATTTCTCAGGCACCTAACAGATTGAAAGTTCTAAATAATATATCTATAAAATCTATTTAGACAATTTGACCGTAACTATTACTAGAATTTGGCGCACTATGGTATTCTAAGATACTGTGTGTGCGACTCTTCTATTTGTAGAATTGTTTCTGAGGTACTGACTATGTCAATGTTTACATAGGCACAATATATTAAGTACATTAGTTGAGAAAGGAAAAGTAGTTTGATGTGTAGTAGTTTTAAGTGAAGTGAACATTAGGTAGCTTATTTTATTTATTTATTTTTTAATATTTTTCATTCAAGGTAAATAAGGGTTTGTTTGTATAATCCATTTTATAATGTCTTTTTTAATTTTATTATATGGCATTACTCTAAAGTTCTGCGGTAGAGCGTTGTACACTTTGGGACCTGTACAATATATATGTTTCTGGCAAGCAACATGTTTGGGGTTTTTCAAAAGGACATTTAGTTGATCTGCGTTTCGCGTGTTTAGGTTATGACAGATTATTTCTATAATAAGAAATTTTCAACATAAATCTTGCAACTGCTTTAAGGTAAAGTTGGTTTGGAGTGAGTAATCCACTTTCTTCATATACTAATTGAGATGGGTAACGCTTTTTTTTAAATAGAATTATTTTTATTATCCATTTTTGGGATACTTCAAGCTTTGACAAGTATATACTACAAGCATTTCCCCACACAATGATGCCATAATTTATGATAGATTCTACAAGAGAGAAATATATTGCTTTTATGGTTTTATGGGGCAAAAAGTTACGCAATTCATAGAATTTATAAATTAGTTTTCTTATTTTTTTTGTAACGTAGTTTATGTGCTCCTTCCAAGTAAAAAGTTTATCTACAAAAATGCCCAAGTATTTAACACATGTCTCTCTATCAATTTTGTGTGTGCATGTACATTGTTGTTATTCTAAGGTGCAATGTGATTCATGTAGTTTTATGTTTTGTACATCGGTGGGTAGGGATCTGATTGAGAGAGTGAAGGTCATACATTTTGTTTTACCTACGTTCAGGGAAAGAAGGCTATTATCTAACCACTTTTTTACTTTTGCCATTGCCCTTTCTGCATTTTCCACAGTAGCTCTCCATGTGGGACCGCTTATTATGACCGCAGTATCATCGGCAAAACAGAAGATAGAAACTCCCTCCAACAGTGATAGGAGACCATTTCCGTAGATATTAAAGAGAAGCGGCCCCAGTACTGTGCCCTGTGGCACACCAAATCCTACCTTCAGACGGCTACTTAAAACATTGCATACCTTCACACAGTGCGTTCTTTCACTTAAGTAAGATCTAAATAAGTCGTTAGCAATACCTCTAATACCCATGTTGTTTAGCCTATCTAACAGGATTGGGTGTGCCACAGTATCAAATGCTTTGGTAAGGTCCAGAAATATTCCAATAACCTTCTTTCCATGATCAAGATTTTGAAGAATTTTTTCTGTTACTCTACACATAGCGTTTTCAGTACTGAGATTCTCCCTAAAGGCAAATTGATTTTTATCTAATAAGACATATTTTTCCAAAAATTGCATTAGTTTATATTTAATAAATTTTTCTATCAATTTGCTTATTGAGCAATAGGTCTGTAGTTGCTTGTTAAGTTTTTATCACCTTGTTTGAAAATTGGTACAATTATTGCACTCTTGAGAATCTAAGGGAAAATTGCGGTACTGAAGGTACAATTTACAATGTGTTTTAATGGTTTTAATAAATAGATGTGATTCATCTTAATGATCTCTGTACTAATATTGTCTTCCCCGCATTTAACTCTGTCTTTCAAACTTTTCATTTGAGTCACCAGTTCGGCATCAGTAATAGGGGTGAAGTAAAAGGAGTGGGGATTGATAAAATCATTTACTGCTGCATTTATATTGTTACCTTGGGAGATTTTGTGTGTATCATCTTCCATGTTTTTTTCGGGTCATTTAAACTTTTTTCGGCAAGGGATTTATAATAGATATATTTGGATTTTTTTATTAGTCTTGTGAGCATATTTCTAAAGGTTTTATATCTGTTTTCAGTATCCTTACAATTTATGTTCAAAGCACATTCTCTTTTTAACCGGTCCCTTTTACGAATTGATACCAGGAGGCCATCAGTGATCCAGGGTTTTAATCTCTTTTTTCTGCTAGTTATTGTTTTAGTGCTTGTGGATTGACTTATAAAGTTTTGTAGTTTTGTTGTGAAAATATCTGTGCATATGTTAACATTGACACTTTCCAGAACATCATCCCATTCTGCTTGCGAAATTAGGCTTGTGAGTTTATTGTAATTAAGTACTTGAAAAGTATTATTTTTTCCTGCTTCTATATTTGCATTACCCTTTATGTTGAGCAAAATGGGATAGTGGTCGGTAAAGTCCCTTATTAAAATAAGAGGATTAACATCATTGAGTTTTTCTTGTTTACATTTCACAAAAAAAATTATAGATACATGTTGCTGCTTCTTTTGATCTTCTAGTAACTCTATTGATACAGCTTACAAATCCATAACTTTGAAGAACATTGAACGCTTGTTGGTTCGGAGTTTTGATCTAGGAGGTTCATATCTCCAGTGAGAATATGTATAGATTTTGATCTTGCAATGATCTCCTTAAAATACTATTTAAATTTCCTATAAATTCATCTTTGTTAATAGCATGAGTTCTATATGTAGCATAAATATCTAACAGCATATTATTTTTGATGAGTGTAGATTTGATAAGTTTAGTATTCCCTTCTTCTATAAGGTTTGATTTTGGAAATATGATTCCCTTATGTATACAACGCATCCATCAAATTTATTTAGCATACTGTTGTTCCAGAATATTCTAAACCCAGGTATATTGAAATCATTTATGTTGTGTACGATATGTGTTTCGCACATTACTATAACATCGAAACTGTTTTCTGTTGATTCCAAGAAGACAAGAAAATCATCAAAGTTTTTATAAATACTTCTAATGTTTACATTTATTATATTAATATCACTATAACTGTCATCAAAGAAGGTAACTTGAGACAGGTTATCACATTCATGAGTTTCACAGTCCTTGTAGTTATCAAGTATATCATTTGGATCAGTGAATTTGATTAATTTTGGTTGTTAACAACTTACTTTATACTATAGGTACATGTGATCACAATCCTAGTAGATCGCTTTCGGTTCTAATTTTTATAGCAGAGTCCTGTTCATTCTTTCTGATGAATATCTTGCCATCCAAGTAATAAACAGCTTTATAGTCTTTTTGTCTTTTTATTTGCCTGGCTTTTTTTAAGAGTAATCTTTTGTTGATTGGTAGATCTTTATTTAAAAATATTTTTTGATCTCTACCCTGCAACCTACATTTTCTGACTGTTATGCCTTTTAATTGCTTGACTTTTTGTAGTATAGCTCTTTTTTTATTGTAACTGTTACACTTTACTAAAATTGGTTCGTCTTCTTTTTTTAGTCTGTAAGTCCCATTGATATCACTATCATCACAGGGTACGTCCATGCTTGCAAAAATCTGACGTACTATGTCTTTTGTATCTGCATTATTTTGTGGTGGTACTCCGAAGATGACGATGTTGTTTGCCTTTTCCTTAATCTCAATATCATCAATTTTAGCCTCAAGAATTTGAATTTTCTGCTTCAGGCTTCAGCACTCCATTTTCCTTTTTTACTTCTCTAAGATCCTCCAACACACTACTTAACATCTGTTTTTGCTCTTCAAAAGCCTCCGACATAAACTGGACAGATCTTTCCAGATTTTCGAATTGCTTTTCGATTTTTTGCTCCTTTAGCACTTTGAGAAGTGGACGTAGCTTTAACAATTTATCAAAATTCGTACTACCAGGGTCAGACATTTTACTGTTATCATTTAGATGTGTTTAAAAAAAAAGTATCGGGACATAAAAAAAAATGGTTTTCCGTATAAATAAATAAATAAACATAATGTTACTTATTCGTGTTACTTGAAAATTGGGATAAGTGGACCAATACAGTCTCTCATACTCGGGAGTCGATGAAAGCCAATAATAAATAGTAACTCCAAAAAAGCTAGGAATTCTTCAACATCTAAATATAAATAAGTTCCCTTTTGTACCAACTGTTTTTCGATATTTCTCACTGGTCACCTTATATGAAAAATATGAATAACATCTCACTGCTTCCAAATATATGGTAAAATAACTTTAACAATTGCTTATGATTCGGTAGAGTAACCCAAAGTAATCAATAATCACTTTTTAATGCATATGTGTATGGAAACAAAAGTAAGAAAAATATAAAAAATTTAGGTTAGAATCACTAATTTCAAATCATTCGGGATTATTTCATCAATAACTATAAGTATGGATATTTGTATATAGTGTAATTACGAAAAAGCGTAATTACACTAGATAAATATCATAAATTCGAAATACATAGCAAAAACTTCTAATTTATTTTATTTATTGCTTTTTTGAATGATTTAATTTGCAGCATCACATTGATCTCCCGCCGTCTGAATAGAAGTAATTGTATTATTGAGCCATGGTACCAATGTAATGTCACATGATGCAGTAGGCGTTGTGGTCATCTGATTGGCTAGAAACAATTTATTGTTGTGGCTATGTACAACGCAATTATGTGGTTTCTGGCGGGTGCCGATTTCAAGCTTAGTTGATGCAGTAATTCGAGTGGAGAAGTCGTATTATTTATTGAAAATGGGCGATAGAGAAAAACCATGCTAATGCTACCAAGGCCTAGATATGTTAGCCTATTATATTTGTATTGCTTCAGCCTATTGTATTCGGAATGCTTTGTAATGCGTTTTTTGTTTCTTTACGTTCTTAAAATAAACAATAATAATTTTTCGGATTTTTTCACTTTGATGCCCATGAAAACCACCCTAATTAATAAATCTCGATCAGGCTCATAATAGTTGGTCGCTCGGCCGGCGCTTGATCGCCTACCATTTAATTAGCATTATAATGCGAATTCGATGAGATACAAGTTGTGCAAACAAAACGTGACAGCCACCTACTAGATTTTTTCGATTCCATTTACAGAAGATCCGTTCATGCACAATGTTGTATTCTATTTTTTTATTATGAAACTATTGAGAAATTTTGTTTCGTTAAAAAGTTCTGGTGAAAAATGAAATAGGGGTTGCATGTTTCACCCCTTTAAAAGATCACAACAAAATTAGGAAAATATTCATAGGTAGCCTTTATATTCGTAGAACATGCCCACAAAATGCCATTTCTTCAACTCTTCTGCAATTTCAAGAAATAAAACTTTTTTTTCTCATATATATGTATATATATGTATATATATATATATATATATATATATATATATATATATATATATAAAGCTTTATAAAGAATCTTAATCTAGTTAACTACAAATAACTTCCTCAGGGAGTATCTAAAAAATTATGAGCAGTTCATCAAAATTATTGGAGTGTGATTAAATCTTGCAGTTAACACAAGACCAAACAAAGCGGTTATCACATCCATATCAAGCAAGCGAGTGAGTCTAACAAGAGAATGCGGTTGGACAGAAGTTAAAAGGATTTTAAGGAATCTAAAATTATGGAAAAACATTTATTTAGGCTTGGAGAAATAAATGAAGAAGATATAATAGTCTAATAGATTGTGCTGATGCAGACTGGGGTGGAGACAGATCTGATGACATTCAAACTGAAAAATTACTTAAATAGCGTTGAAGCCTTGTTAGCTAGAAGAGTGAAAAACATGAATGTGTGTGTCACATTCTCAGATAGAAGCAGAGATAGTAGCACTTTCTGAAGCATGTCAACCAGTTATATGTGCTTGAATAAACTTTCAATTGATTTATGTTGAAGCTGCACAAAAATTGTGGATGGTCAGCACAATTGAAACTGCATGATAATGAAACCCTGAAAGAATCAACGATCATAAATAGTATATAGATACAAGACATTATTCTGCAAGAGAAATGAAGCAATGCAATGGCTAGTTTTGACATTCTTAGAGTGATGTATCAATGAGAAAGAATTCATTCCAAATTGGTTTCAATACTTATTGATAAAACACTTTTGAAGCATTTTCAAGAAAACTGGAATGTATTTATATTGATTCGGTGCAGGCAACTCTCATAACATTTGTTGCTTTGATTCCCGATTTTTTTTATATTCAATAATGAATACCTATGTAATGTTCATAGTGAAAAATTGAATTATGAAAGTAAACATAGCATGAAGAGTTTCCAAAAATGTCCATAGGTTATTTATTGACTTTGTTCTATTCTATTTGTAGTTTCTCTCGACATTTTGTTTTTTCCAGGAAATTGTTAACATAATTTCCTTACAATAATTATCCCGTATGTCTAGATATTCACAAGCAAAGCACTCAACTGAAACTGCTTCTGCTGATCTTATCCAATACATCTACAACATCAACCGAAATAAATATGTTGTGGGAATATTCCTCGATCTTAGTCAGGCAGCAAAATCGAGCTAGCTACAGATAATTTCAACCACTGGTGTGAAAAAAATCATCTTATCAATAACGTTAACAAAACGGTGCTAATAGAATTCACTAATCAATTCAGACAAACAGGAAACTCACAATTCGAAATCTGCAACATGGAAATACAAGCATCACAGACACCAAAATGTTTAGGCTTAGAATTAGACTAAAAACTAACTTTCAACAGTCACGTCGACATCACTTGTAAAAACTGAATAAACTATATTATGCATTCACCACCTTGAGGTCCAACTTTCACAAGGACCACCTGATAAATATGTAATATGGTTTGGTATACACAACCATAAGCAATAATATTATCGAATGGGACAGGGCCACAGAGGCATCACAAAAAAGATTCTTAAGACTTCTGTTTGACTTAGACTACAGAGAAACATGTAGAAATGCATTCATCCAATATGGCATATTAACATTCACTTCCATCTACTTATACTAACTATTACTATACACACACAACAACACAGACATATCATATCATACAAGAAGACGAGACGACTTTCGTCCACATCAACTCAATAGAATGCACGATAGAAAATCACCTCTCTATGCTGGTGGATATTTATTTAACCTACTACCTAATTACCTAAAGTCAATGCAGAGCACCAGTATTTTTAAATCAATCCTGAAGACATTCCTAACACATCACACTTTCTATTCAATTGAGGAATAAATTCAATTAAATACCTAATCTCGCCACATGTACCATATTGTATGTGTTATATGTTAATGTTAGTCCAAACATGTAATGTATTATGTCCAAGTATCTTACGTTTTTTACACTTCTTAAAAGTCCAATTGTAACAACTAACAATTGTAACTACCTTATTTATGTGACAAAATTGAATTTTTACCTTTCATGCTACTGACGTATCTCATGTTATGCAAATAACCAAAAGAGGCTAATAAAAGTATCTATCATTACCAGAACAACCTTTCATGGAATCAAAACCTACAAAAAAATTTATACTGACCTGAATGTATGTGGCCTTGAATAAACACTCTTTTTCTTTACCAGATGAAGGAGTTCTTATAATATCTATCACTTTTTCATGTCGGTTCAACTTCAAGCTAATGCTACCTAGCAACAGTGATACGTTTGTAACATATGTCTGCTGCATTAAACCACATTCCAAAGAGTTTAATTTGAATGATGCTAACTTTGTGGTTTCTGTGCCAATTACTTCTTGCTCATCGACTGTCAGAGAAAATTCTGAAATAAAAAACAAATTATAAGAATTACATTTTTGTGATCGGTAATACTAATGAATAAAAATAAAATAAAAGAATGACAAATTGAATGTTTTTTGTACTGTAACTGTTAATTACTTAGCTGAAACTTGACTATGAAATGGGGTCTATATACCAGGTAACGAGTCTTAACATTATTTGTTTATTTTGTTTATTGTGTTACTACATTATACAATGTTTACCCTCTTCAAAAGATGAGATTGAAGATAAGTATAAAAGTATGTAAATAACTATGACTTAAAATATATAACTATGGACATAAGATGTATACACTTGAAAACACGTACATATAAACTAATACAATTGCAAAAAACTTTTTTGCAGGGCAGTTGATTATAATAATAATAATATCGTCTTTATTATTTTCAACCATTTTTTTTTCTCGAATTACAATTAATTTAGGTACAAAAATATTGAAAATAACAGGCGGAGTTCAAATTCTGCGATGAACATTGCAGAACTTGTTCTTCCACTTAACCCTAACAGTGGAAACTATAAAGTATGTGTCGAAATGTTTGTAAACTCTTGAATGGAGTGGAAACATGTTTTAATAAAATACTGTTTCAATTTGAACTGTAATATTTTTAAGATTAATATTTTTATATCATCAGTTAATTTGTTGAAAAAATTTGGATCATGAAAGTTGACAGCTTGCTGTGATTTTTTTGGTTAATTTGCTGGAATCGCAATATTACTTCTATTTTTTTTTTACGTTTATTTCATCCCAAAATACACATCGTGTTACATAGGGACAATAAATAATCACTTGTATTATAATCATAAAATTCACTGTTTGAAGGTTGTAGACGATGTGGTAACTTGATTACTATCGTTTCGGACATCCATCGTCTTAATGTATTTTAAAGGTTTTCACGACGTTTCGAATGCTTGTATCTGCAATCGTCTTCAGGTGAATACTGACAAGTTTAGGTGATACTTACCAATTTATATGACTGTCGGCGCAATGATACGTGCAATTCCGCCATGTGCAGCTGTGCGTGTAATTTCGCGCGGTGTGGTGGTGCGTGAAGTTTCGCGCCTCTGCAGCCCGCCAGAAAGAGCAATCAGGGGTTTCCATACGTTCTTGATCTCAACGCTTGGTTGACTAAAGGCGTTATTGGCTTCGATGTAGGCGGCCTCTCTGAACTTTCGTTTGAACCAATGCTCCTCTCTATGTAGAACACTTGCGTCGTCCCATAGAACTCGATGGTGCTCAGTCCAGGCGTGGTCAGCGATTCCCGATTTTGATGTTTCTCCACGTTGAGTCCATTTCTTGTGCTCATCCAATCTTACCGATAACGGTATCTTTGTCTCTCCAATGTAGGAATCTCCGCATTCACATAGAACTTCATAAATGCAATTCTTACTGATTTCATTTTGTTGTCAGGTTTGGTCTTGGTCAGGAAACTCCGTAAAGTACTGCCGGATTGGAAGCAGCTCTTGATGTTGAACTTGTTTCCGATCCTCCTGATCTTCGGAGACACCTCTGATGTACGGAAGGCAGATCACTGTGCTTTGTTGTTGCTCTTCAGATGTCTTCGTTCTCCGGAGTTGTTTCAATACTTCTTCTAGGAGTTTCTTGGGATATCCATTCCGGTGGAGGTCCTCTCTGATGTGGTTTAATTCGGCATCTAGTGACTCCACGTCGTTGCATATGTGCGTCGCTCTCTCTACCAATGTTCTCACGATCCCTCTCTTCGTCGAACTCGGATGGTTGGAGCTGTAACTGAGGTACTGCCCCGTATGTGTCTTCTTTCTGTAGACGGAGGTGCGGATTTCATTGCCTATTCTCTCAACGTTCACATCGAGGAAGGGTAAGGCACTGTTGGTTTCCATTTCCATCGTGAATTTGATCGAATCCCTGATTCTGTTAATTCTTGAGAAGAAATCCTGGAGATGTTCGTCATATAATGAAGGTGTCATCCACGTACCTCAACCACAGCTTTGGTTTGTATTCTGCCTCCCGTATAGCCAATTCCTCAAACCACTCCATGTATATGTTGGCGATGATTGGAGAAAGGGAAGATCACATCGGAAGTCCGTCGATTTGAGAGAAGAATCGGTCCTTTTTCCTGGAAATATGAGTTCTGTAGGCAGTACTGCAGTAATTCCAATATTGCATGGGTGGGAAGGTCAGTCCTCTCGTGCAGCTGGTCATCCTCTTCGAGTTTCCTTTTGATGATTGAGAGATTCCTCTATAGGGGCATTGGTGTAAAGGCTCTCCACGTCGAAGCTGATGAAACGATCTTCTGGTACTAGTTCAACATCTGTGATGGTGTCAACGAAGTGCTTGGAATTCTTGACGTATGAACTGCTATTTCCTTGTAAGGGTTGTAGTATCGGTAGGAGGTATTTCGATAACTTGTAGGTTGGTGAGTTCCGTGAGCTGGTGATCAGTCTCAGTGGCATGTCTGGTTTGTGGATTTTCGGAAGCTCGTAGAGATGCGGTGGTTTGCTGTAGTGTGGCGTTAGATGTGATCGTTCGTTGTCTGGAATGAAGTGTTTGAATTTCCTCATAGTGTTGTAGATCTTCCTTTCTATAGTGGGTTTCGGATCCTTCTTCAAGAGTTTATAGTTCCCTGTGTAGACTCTATCTTGTCATCATATGTTGTGGTGTCCATGATAACCTCCATAAGAATCTTTATGGATGAATCCTTTTGTAGAATTTTTAGGGTCCTCTGTTCCCCTGCAGTGATGTTACTCCGGGGATTCCTCTCCTTCTCGAGTGTCTCTCTCACTTTCCATCTGAACTCTTCTGCCTGGATGGGATTCATTCTGCTGCTGGTCGACTCTACACTGTTGTGTTTATGGTTATCTAAGTGCTCTTTTACATATATCAGACATGTTAATGATTTCTCATGACACGACTTTATAATAGAAAAAGAGTTAGGGTGGCGTCAAAATGATGGTATGGTGTACAAATCGCGTATAACTTAGTTCAGAAATTTGCCAATAGAGGCGCTGCTACGCTAGGCGTATATTGAAAATTGGTATTTTCTCTCCATCATTACTGTATCTCTGCATCTTGAACATTTGGCAACACTGCCTCGTATATTATTTTTCGTTGTAAGGGTATTTCTGCGCTCCAGAAAATCAAATACACGTGTTTGTTCAATCCTCCAGTGAACCAGCGTTTGACATTGGTAGGTTGGAAGGTAAGTTTCTATTAAATCAGAGAACCACTTAAAAAGAATGCCTAGCCAAGAACTGAACATACTTTGCGCTTTGTAGAATGTGATATTATCTTCGTTCAAAATTGAAGTGTTATTCGACGAATTCATTCAAATATTTTGAACTCTCAGATTATCATTCTCAATATGAACCAGCAGTAGGGGATGACGACAAACGAATATTCAATTTGTTGATTACTTCAGGGATACTATGTGGATGAATGAATAGAAGAATAGAATAAAATATCTTTATTTGACTATATTTTACACAGTTGTATATTCATAGCACGTCACAAAGAAATAAATTGTATATAGGTAAAACTTAGGATACAAATAGCAATGCACACAATAATTACAATTAAGAGTTCATATAAATAAAACAATTTAAAGCAATCAACACATTATAAATTAAAAATTATTGGATTTGGTAAGAGTGAGAAGTCAAACCACCTTCTTCCACACTTTTCAGATATTCCTCTACAGAGTAGAAATAATTTTCCAATAGAAATGATTTTATAGCTTTTTTGAAGCAGTACATGGTTAAAGTCTTCAATGATTCAGGTAGAATGTTGTAGAGATGGTAATTCAAGGAATTATTCATGGACTTTGTGAGTCTATATCTAGGTACTCTAATTTTATGTGATCCTCTTGTATCATGTTCATGGATAATTAGGTTTGGAAAATTCTTATGGACCTCAGTTAAAGTACTCAGAATAAATAAATATGGGAGGGTCATGATTTTCAGCGCTTTAAACAACGGTCTGCATGTATCACGATATTTGGCATTTGCCAGGATTCTAATAGCCTTCTTTTGTTTCCTGAATACAGTTGAGGCTTCCGAGGAGTTACCCCAGAGTAGTATACCGTAATCTAGGTGGGACTGGAATAGCGAGAAATAAGCCCTTCTCAGAGTATGCCTCAACTGGCGAATGCCGAATAGTGAGCTAGATAGCTTCTGATTCAAGATTTTGATGTGACTTGACCAGTTGAGTTTATGATCAATGATTATACCTAATAGTTTGACGGAGTTTTCATGGGTAGATGTATTGGTGGTAAATGCAACTCTTTGTGTTTTGTCATTATTTATTTTGAGTCGGTTGGCAATAAACCAGTTCTCAGCTTTATGCTCTGCCTCTGCAGCCATCAAAGTTAGGGAATCATAGTCCTTATGAGAATATATGAGGGTGGTGTCATCCGCGAACAGAACCCCATCATGGGGTGTTAAAATTTGAGTCAAGTCATTTACATAGATAATGAAGAGTAGTGGCCCCAAAACAGAACCTTGAGGGACTCCAAACTCTACTTCTCTAAAATTAGATAAACCATTGTTATAAGACACTGTTTGGAATCGATTTGTTAGGTAGGATTTAATGAGGTTTAGAGTAACTCCCCTAATTCCATAGAAATTCAGTTTTTCGAGGAGGATATTGTGAGAAACGCAATCAAAAGCCTTGGACAGGTCACACAGTGTAATACCCATATGGTTTCCCTGGATCAGTCTCTCCACAACGTATGATACTGCACCAATGGTGGAGCGATTTGACCTAAATCCAAATTGTGAGATATTAAAAAAGAATTTGTCTTCAAAATACCTTGTTATTCTGTGTTTTATTATTATTTCGATTATTTTTGAAAAAATGCAGATGATTGATATTGGTCTGTAATTTCCAGTATCATTCCTGTCACCCTTTTTAAATATGGGAATAATTTTAGAGAATTTAAAGCTATCTGGGAATATTCCTGTCAGGAAGATTGGGTTGATCAGGTAGGTTTAAGGTTCAGTAATATTGTCGCTTACTGCTTTTATTATTTTACTATTGCAGTCATAGATATCTGGACAAGAGGAGTTTTTCAGAGAAGCAATTGCGTCTGCAACTTCACTTGGCTCACCGGGTCTCATAAAAAAAGAGGAAGATGGTACAGGAAAGCACTTGAGGCTCAATAATTGAGTGTTCGTCGCTGACGGTAATGATTTAATGATATTTTCCGCGACATTGCTGAAATATTCAATGAACTGGTCCGATGATAGGTCATCGGTTGGGTTTGCACATTTAGTTTTAGGATGATTTCGTTCATGGTTGACTAATTGCCAGACTGCTTTCGATTTGTTTTCAGAAGCAAGAAGATAATTGTCATAAGCTGATCTTTTTGTTGATACTAGTTGTTTTTCATAATATTTTTTATAGTCTTTGTATGCTTTCATATCCACTGGGTCTTTGGTTGAGTCACAGATAGTTTTAATGGACATTAGAATGTTTCTCTGTGACCTGAGTTCATCGTTGAACCAAACTACAGGTTGGGTTTTCTTTGAATTGTCTGTTGATTTCACTGGAAATGTATTTTCTATCAGTTCAGAGAATGACGTTATTAATTTTTTAATTTTTCTGTAATATTTTTGACTATTTTTGTTTTTTAATTTGATTTTGCGAAAAGATTGGTTCAAATTTGTGATTATATTGTTTAAGCAACTGGATTTCTCCAAAGATACTCTAGTAAAATCGTCTATTGTTACAGAGAGACCATAAGAACCCACCAAACCCAAAAAATCATAAAGTAACAACGAGTTTCCTTTGAAATCAATATTAAAATCGCCCAATAATATGAGCTTTATATCACTTTTTAGGCATTGTTCAAGGATAGCTTCTAAATTCTTGTAGAAAATATTGTAATTACCATTTCTACTAGATCTATAAACGGTTATTAACAGTGTCTTTAATTCAACAAGTTCAATACCACAGAATTCAGCATTGATTTCTTCACAGTAGACATTCAATGGTATGGGTTTGAAGCGGATTTTATCGTTTAGGAAAATTGCAACACCTCCATGTACTCTTTGACTTCTACAAAAGTAGTTAGCCAATTTATAGCCAGGGATATTAATAAGTTTTAGGTTTTCTTCAGTTTTTGCCAGTATTCGGAGAGACATAAGACATTGAACTGGTAGTCGTTTAAAAACGATTCAAATCTTTCCAGTTTGTTAGATAGACATTGGGTGTTTACGTGGAATATACTCACTGAATTTTCATAACTGATGAGTTCTATTAAACTTGCTTCGTTCAACTTCCTGTAATTAGCTGTATTTACATCACTGTTTCCTTGGGGTTTGTCAACCCTAAAAAAGAGGTAGGTTGACGACTGCTTTCGGCGACGTTTCCATCTTTTTTGAAGTCATATCTTCTGTAGCCGACTCCTCTTGGCCAGAACAGAGGCTTGTAGAAGTCTTCTTTAAATTTAAAATCCGCAGCTATCATGAAAGACTTCAAGTTGTTTTCAGTTTTTATATTTTTAACAATGAAGTTTTCCTTGGGTTGTCCCGTTTTGTCATTTAAAAATGTTTTGATGTCATCTTCCTCGACTTCTTCTTCGACGCGGTAAATGTACATCCATACTTTAGGCTTAGCTCCTTTGAATTTACCTCAGTCATCGTCCGATTGTCCGATCCGGCGAGTGTAAGTTTTTTTCCTCTGGACAGTTTGCCAGTCGGAATTGCTAGTGTGGTTCTGGTAATTGGTGTATGGAACCCCATTTAAAGATGTAGTAGTTCCTGCGTCGTGTATGTTTTTGATCTCTAAATTCATTATTTCATGGATTTTTTGCTGAGTTTGTACTCACATAATTTCGTTAGCCATCGACTTTACATTTAGCGGTGGTCCACCCTGTATATTTGAAATGTTTGATACGGTTTTGCCACCCTGTAGACTGGAGTGCCCTATGTTTATTTCCGTTGTACCTGCTTCTGGTAAGCCATTTTTTGTTTGTTGTGGTTTTTTGACAGTTTCAGTTTTATTTGAGGTCACACTTTTTGTTTGTTTGTCTGAAAGTGTTTTTCTCTGTATGGATTGTGGATTACTTTGGGGTGATGTTTTTGTTTCCATGTATATAATTTTCTCGTGCAACAAATGGATCAGCTCTTCTTTATCGGAAATTATCTTGTTTTTGTCAGCCAGCATTTGTTGGAGAAGTTTGATTTCTTCTTTGAGGTAGGTTTTTTCGACGGTGTTTATGTCTCCCATACCTTGATCAGTTTCATGCTTACATGATTGAATAACTGGTTAGCATTATTATAAGTGTGGTCATTTGAGTGAGCCACATATGCCTTTCATCTTATCGCTTTTTATTCTAATCTGACTATTACAATAGGCTTGTTCCGTGAATTTTCTTATCTATTTTTTTATTCATATCTTTACAGTATTCATTATTCTAACTATGTCCTCCAAATTTTAAATGAATACCTCTTTTCCTTTTCGAGATATAAGCGATTGAAATTTACAATAAAATTAAAATATGACAGGCCGCGTTTACCCGTTTGTGACGTCACTATACGCAACTTTCCATACCAGCGGCCGGCGCAAGTTTATGTTTTTGTGAAATGTATTCGATCAAAATAGGATTTAGCAAAGCTGATTCTGGTGGTAATCTAAGTTGATATGTTTATGGACTATTTTAATAATTATAAAGAGTATGTCAGTATACGGAAATGAAGGAATAAAGTTACAAAGGTAAGTTAACGTATTTAATATTTTCAATTTCATTTCGTTTAGATGAGATTATTTTTTATTCAACTTCTATTATTCTGTTATAAAAATTACTGTTTTATATTCTTCTGCCTACTAACTACTTAAAGTAAAAAGATTCAGATTGGGAAAAATACTATATATAAATATTGAAAGTAATTAAAGTGATCTTTATATTGGTTCCATCAAATTGACTGATAATGAAAATGGTTCCATAGAGAACGACAATGAGATAAATATATGTAAAATAGTTACATCGATGTACTTATGAAGTTTTGTCTAATGTTTTCTCTTAAGTGTACTATTACAGATCTGGTAGACAATACGCAATAATTCTTCTATAATAGCTTTTTGTTTTTTTTCCTGGTAATAATGGAGGCTTAGAAGTATGTGAAGCTGGGCGTTTTTTTTTGACAATCTAAAATATGCGGAATCACACCTGTTCTCAATTTTACTCTTCCAGATTTCATAGTTTTTATATAAAGGTAATTCTCTGTGTCCTCTTGAACCTGCATTAAAAACAAATACATTATAAACTTATTACTGTCTATTCTATGGTGTCCGAGTGCAGAAACACCATAGAAAGTTTATTGAAAACAAGCAAAGTCAGCCTCTGTGGTGTCTCTGGGAACGAAGTGGCAGACAGATTAGCCAAGATAGAATCGGGAGCTCATCGAGATCCCCTACACAGATGGTGCCAAGAGGATGATGAGACATCGTCGCACATCCTGACTGAGTGCCCCGCTTTGGTGCACCAGAGGGAGATCAACCTTGGGAGCATAATTTTGAAGCCAGAGGACGTCAAGGAGATTCAGCTGAGGATATTCCTGAATTTCGTCAAAGAAATCGGCATGTCCAGCTGATTCTCAGATCAAATGGGCGCACAATGGGCATAAATAGAGAGGCCTACAAGCATGGGGTTCTTCGGAATTGGCCCACCTTGTGAGAATAAGAAAAAGACTATGAAATAAACTCACATTAAAGTGGTCCTCACAACAAAATCTCGTGTCTTTGGTGGATACAAAATCAGATCTCTGCATTGCACGTTGCCATGCTCTTCTTAACTATTGATCGGATGGCAAACAAATAAATAATTTTTCAGAAGCACTTGTAGTTGTATTTTTGCATCCTGGCACTATGCAATACATGAAATTATTCTTATATTAACTCATATTGAATTAAACTGAACACAATGCGATATAAGCCAACAAGAAAACATTGGAAACACTTGTCAATGGCTACTACGTATAATGGATTGCAATGGAAAAATAATCTAGTTGGAGCGTTCTGAGCCTGTCGCGCCAGGGTTCTTATGCATATAGTGACGTAGCGTTTGGCCACGCCCCCTTTCTGGTGCGGCAGGTTTATAATTAATTTTTAAGGCATTAAACGTGCGAAAAAAACCGATATTTTCGTAGATACAAACGTTTTTATTTCAACTGTTGATTTATAAAATTAAGAAAATATGCTGAATAAGCCTATTATGATCAATCATTCTATTCTTGAAGATAAAAAAAACACGAAAGCGTTTAGTGTGCTTCTAGTTCAACTTTCATGAGTGCCAATTTGTCTTAAATTATTCATATATTTTCATTGTACAAATTAGTATAGCTATTTCATGGGTGGATTTCATGAGTCAAAATTTTGGCCTTATTGGCATTTCAGTAAGTATAAAATTTCACTGGCTGCCATTTGTTTACATCTAAATGTATGAACAATTACCTACCCCCGAAAACTAAAACAAAATTAAAAAACTAATCCATACCATAAAATCAAATTTCACCATTTTTGTCAATTTCTACAGATGAATGGAATTATCTGGGGAAACATATTCAACAGAGCAAAATAATTAGAAAAGAAAATTTCTAAATGGAGCATATTTTCGTGGGCTAAAATATCATTTGATGAGTTTCTCTCATTTTGAATAAACTCGGCTGCTACTTGATGAAAATCCATAATTAAAGTAAACTAAAACACTTCACTACGATTTTCACAAAAAATTGGTTTACAAAACCCACACGTGTTTCGCTATACCATAGCTTTTTCAAGTGGAGATAAACTTTATCTCCACTTGAAAAACCAATTTTGATTCTAATCTTGGTCATAATTTTTTTTTTTACAAGACATGAAGTAGGTGCTTGTAGCGCACCTACAAAACGAATTTTCAGGAATACACAGTAAGGGAATCAAAATCCTTCTTACTCTAACTTCAGTGAAGAGGAAAAGATCCCTTCATATATTTGGCAACAAGGCTGAGGCCAGAAATATAGGAACAATGGATAAATATATTCAAAAAACGACGCAGAATTGATTGAGTGATGTGATCGTAAGTGAACAGACGCAAACATACAGGAAAAATGTTCAGTCAAAAAAAAAATATTTGTTTATCAAAAAAATTTATTGGAATAATTCTCCTGAATTGATATTGTAACAACCTGATTAGAAAACATGATATACTCAAGTAAGTAACAGTCGTGTAGTTTAGAAGCCGGAAAGCCGCAAGACGAGTTTATAAATTAGCCGAGGGAGGAACAAACTGTCAGTTGGGTCGCAAGGCACTAATGAGGGCCTCGCCACACTAACAGCCGCGTAGAATAGACATTCGGGAGACCGTCAATAGGGGATTCACAATATACAGGGAATGTCAGGAAACACTAAAGGCCCTCACACACGCACAACGTCAAACTGCTTACTCCTCTCATATGTATGGCGTCAGAACTTACCAGTAGAGACTCGCTTTGCTTTAATGTTGATACACCGTGTTTGCACCCCGTCCTTTTGAGCTTTTATACTACAGTTTGAATCTTTTCCCGCATGAGCTTGGAATAACTTACTATACCCACTTAAGTACGCTTGACACCCCTTTCCACTTCTATAGTATAGCTTGCCGTGTTATTTATAGTCCTGAAGGCTACCGACAGCCACCTTGTAAATAATAGTAGATAATAAATTGTTATGAATGACTTAAAAATGACCTTTGTTTTTATTCAATACTTGATTCAGAGCTTTAAGTTTAACAACTGATTGTGCAGTCGGCACCCAGGTACGAAACCCAGCTAAGGGCAATTAAAGCCTGCCCTTCTGGCCCCGTGTTGTCCATACTATACTGACCCCTGGAGTGTTTATTTTCTTCACTAAGACTGCCCGGGGCAAAAGTGGCCTTTTCCACTATAAAGCCAAAGGTGGCGCCCGAGGGAATTTTAGAGTTTGATAGGAAAGCGCCAAGGAAAGGAAAAAGGGGGAAAAGACCCTTACAAATTTGGCGCCCGAGCAGGGACCGGTTTTTATATAGTATAACGAGCCTGCTAAGATAAAAAGTAGGTCAGAGTCCGTTTCCAAGTCAAATCAATATTTCAAAGCTCATAGTCCGTTGAAAAGCCCTAAAACAAGCTCCGTAGGTCATACCGCGTCGAAATATACCGAAATCGGCATACCTGTCATTTTTGACAGATGTCAACCTTGGCTCAAAAGAGAGTCCATATGCCGCGTTGAATAGGTTTTTGGGGGTGTAAAATCGATTGCCACCATCAGTTTCCCGTTCAGGCGAACCGTTAACGAGATACCTGAGTTGAGAAAGAAAAAGCAAGTCCGTAAGATAGAGACGGTTGGAAATGATCATCACTGAATCCACAGAGTGTGCAAAACCAAATTTCATGGCAGGCCATCGACCTGTCATCTTTGACAGATTGTCAACTTCGACTCAAAAGAGAGTCAGCAGGCCGAGTGACCCCTCCGTCAATAGGTTTTCAGGGGCGCAGAATCCGTTTCAGTCACCCATTTACTGACTGTGTTGACCATTTGCAAGATAACCGGTCTAGAAAAGAGACAGACAGCCCGGAGAGTAGGAACCGTTGAAAGTTTCTGAAACTGGTGCCGTGGGGTGTACAACTCCAAAATCCGTCATAGGCTACCGACCTGTCAATTTTGACAGATTGTCAAATTCGGCTTAGAAGAGAGCCAGGCGTCCAGGAGATATCCCCGTCACTAGGTTATCGATTGCGCAGAAGCGATCCCCACCATCCGTTCATCGATAAGACATACCGTTCTCGAGAAGCTGGGGGAGTGGAGTTCCGACTGTGAACCAAGTAAGACGTACGAGTTCCGAGTATTCGCCTAAGATGCCGACAGGACTGGGAAGCCCCACCAGCGTGCCGGTGACCACCACAGGGCCGGCCACATGCCCACTGCCTCTGAGTCCAGGTGCAGGAAGTGACCCCAACGACACCCGCGTCGGATGGGTATATCAACTACGGAAAGAAGAGCTAGACACCGAGCTCACTAGATTCCGGTTAGATACAACCGGCACCGTCGACGAGAAGCGAAGGAGAATCATAAAGTTTCTCCGAGAAGGACGGGCAGCATCACCGGCGCCAGCCGTCACAAATCCGTTTCCCACGACAACGACAGGAGCCGTTACAGCCACCGCCCAGCCGACAATCGTACCAACGATAACAGTGACGAGCACAGGGAGTCCGATCATGACACATGCGCTCACCGGGACCCTCGTGGGAGCACAGGCCGCCCCACTGCCGCCTACCACGAGTGTAGGGATGGCTCCACTAAGAGTGAGGGACTGGCGAGTGACCTTTGATGGGACCACTGACCCCGCCGCCTTTCTCGAAAGATTAGAGGAGATTAGAGAGTCCCAAGGCATCGCTCCTGACCGCCTTCTACAGGCTATGCCAGAGTTATTGGAAGGAATGCCCGCCATGTGGTTTAGGAACAACCGGGCATGCTGGCCAAGATGGGGAGATTTCTGTATCGCCTTCCAAGACTTCTTCTTTCCAGTTAATTACCGAATCGATCTGGAAGCCGCCATAAGTAGGAGAACGCACAGCCTGCGAGAAAATACAGCGGCCTACATCACCGACCTGCAGACTCTGATACGCCGCCATGGTGGAATTCCGCCAGACAAGGAGTTGAACTGGCTATACCGCAACCTCCACCCAGAATTCCGGCGAGAAATCAGGAGGACGGACTTCAACGACGTGCAGGGATTTGCCAAAGCTGCCCGAGAATACGAGCTTTCACGAGCGGAAATCGAACACCGTTTATGGCACCCTACCGAACTCCATCGGCCCCACCGGCGGTAACAAGACCTATCGCCCCAGTAGCCACGCCGTCTCCAAGGAGCCCCATTAATCAGCAGGCCGCGGCACAGGCCAGCCCAGTCAACCGCCGCCCCATCGAAGATAGCCGAGAGTGCTGGCGATGCGGGCAGACAGGGCACTTCAGGAGCCAATGTCAATCCGCTCCAAAGATATTCTGCTCTAGATGCAAACGGGAAGGAGTAATGTCTCGTGATTGCCCATGCTCACGGCCAGAAACCAAAACCACGACTGGAGGTACGTGCAGCCCCGCCCCCATGACGCCTCACCTACCGCCATCATCGCTACCGTTGACCACAGACCGCATCTTTTCGTCAAGATTCCCGGTGGCACCACTGAAGCGCTGATTGACACAGGTACCGTAATCTCCTATGTCGGCGACAGGATAGCCAGGCAGTGGAATCTGCTAGGAGTACCGAAAACTCCCACTGCTACGAGTTCCGCCCGACTGGCCAATGGAGAAACCATTACAGTCCCCGCAACATATCACGTGGAGATCCGAGTTGGAGAACACCGTTTCGAGGAATCTTTTGGACACCTGAGTGGACTGTCATCCGATATGGTCCTAGGAATGGACATATTGAGGAAAAGGCAGTTTGGACTCGACCTAGGAAGTGGCCAAATCCTGGTAAAGAACCAACCCATTGCAGTGGAAGTCGGCCCGTACCATGCTTTCCCATTGGAGTTACTGAGCCAAGACCGGCCCTAACGCTTTCCAGAGAGGAAGAGACCACTCACAAGCCTTCTGCAGGATGAATTACAACCATCGAGGAAATTCATGGGTAACGCCGCTGGTGAACATAGGATCGTCTCCTAATCCAGAGCCGATAAAGCAGCGATACCGACCCCAGAATACAGGAAGTAATCAATACTGAAGTGGACAGAACACCACAGGAGAACATCATAGAACCCTCCGAGAGCCCATGGAGCTCGCCAGTAGTCATCGTGCGAAAAGAAGATGACAAGCCGAGGTTCTGCAGCGACTTCCAGAAAGTCAATTTCGTCTCCATGAAGGAGGTGTACCCGTTGCCGTTCATCAACACCTCCTGGACCGACGAAGCCGCCACCCGACGACGAGAACGATCGGCCCAACAAGCAGCCACCGCCCCAGCAGTTCCGGATCCCCCTCTACCTGTATACCTACCCGTCAACAGGGATCTGTGCAGGCGCTGCGGTCAACCCGGGCACACACGCAGCGTGTGCCGACGACAACGGCCCCTCTTGTTTTGCTCCCGATGTGGCTTGAAGGATGTCTTCTCTCGGGAATGCCACTGTCCAGACCCAGCCGCCCAGAGGAAACCAGCTCAGAGGAGACCAGCCCAGAGGAGAACAACCCAAGAAGGACCGCCCCTGAGGAAGACAGACGATGTAACGGTCGTATCCTGACCCGCATGTCCCCGATGCGGATGTTCAGCACCCATGTCCATGTTGATGTCGTATCCTGACCCGCATGTCCCCGATGCGGATGTTCAGCACCCATGTTGATGTCGTATCCTGACCGGCATATGCCCTATGCGGATGTTCAGCACCCATGTTAATATAGTAACCTGACCCGCATGTCCCCGATGCGGATGTTCAGCACCCATGTCCATGTTGATGTCGTATCCTGACCCGCATGTCCCCGATGCGGATGTTCAGCACCCATGTTGATGTCGTATCCTGACCCGCATATCCCCGATGCGGATGTTCAGCACCCATGTTAATATAGTATCCTGACCCGCATACCCCCGATGCGGATGTTCAGCACCCATGTTGATGTCGTATCCTGACCCGCATATCCCCGATGCGGATGTTCAGCACCTATGTTGATGTCGTATCCTGACCCGCATATGCCCGATGCGGAAGTTCAGCACAACTGTTGATGTCGTCAGCACCCGTACCGCCTTTAGAGAAGGGCTACTCCGTGAGGAAGAAAAGAAGATTAATTTGGTTTGTTGGAGAAAAGATTATTTTGGTTTATCGTTAACTCATGTCGGCTAAAATAGCTCCGCTATGTTCAGTTTTAGAGATTTTATTTGCAATAGTACTTTCAAGCAATTTATTAGTTAGCCTGGTTAATTTTGTTTTTGTTTTAAAGGCTATTAAGAAAAAGTTAAGTTAATTCGTAATCTCGAACCTTCCTGTCAATTGAAAATTATCGAGTTCTTTCCGTTTATTGTAACAGGTGGACCTACCTCGAATAAAGGGTTCGTCTATTAGGGGAGGTAGGCGCCTGTTTTTTTTTCTTTTTCCCGAAGTGGGAAGGGTGTGTAACGAAGTTACTAGGGTTCTATTTATTTACGATAGTTTTTCATCCATTTCAACAGTCTCACAAGCTCCGGGTGTAAATAAAGAAATGAAAGCCCTATATCCGTTAATAATAATCGGAAAAATATCATTCTTGTCCGACATAAATTCGCGAACCATGAATTACACATTTCGTAATAAATAGCCCTCCCGAATCGATTACGTAAAACACATCGGAACACATAGCGAAACAAAGCAATCGTACGTCACCCGCCCCACTCTGGAGCAAGCGCTTGAATCGAACGCAAAACTCGAGAATCAAAGTCTCCACGGGAATGGCATTAAGTCACGTACGAGCCAACCGAGAGAAATAGCCCACCCCTTACGAAGGAGGGGAGGCCTTGGAAATTGGCCCAACAGTCCGATCGCCACGCGGAGAAATAGCCCAGGCGGCGCCACAACCCAGGGAACAGAACAGAGCCAGGCCCGAGGGAGACCACGAGAACACCCGAAGTTGGACTTGGTAAATATTCGCAGGAAGGTAGAAGGTATAAGGTACAAGGTATTGATAAATGGTGATGTCGCTCGCGATCGGTCCGCGCATCGATTCAATCTAATTAGTAGAGGGGGAAAAGTTTGCCGAAGTATATTTCAGAACACAAGCACTTGGTAGTACCGTTCGAGAAGCCAGAGTGACCACCACGAGTAAAAGTATCAGTAACCGTGATCGGGAGTTTCAAAGAAATCGGTGAGAATATCAATTCTATGAGTAAGTAGTAGTGACAGGTTTCGTAAGTGGGGACCTTTGTCTAAATAAGCTCGAATAAAGGGGTAGTTAACCGAAAGAAGGGAAAACTGTCAGTTGGGTCGAGGCCCCTAACAGTCGTGTAGGTCAGAAGCCGGAAAACCGCGATAAGAATTTGAACTTAGCCGAAAGAGGGGAAAACTGTCAGTTGGGTCGCAAGGCACTAATGAGGGCCTCGCTACACTAACAGTCGTGTAGTTTAGAAGCCGGAAAGCCGCAAGACGAGTTTATGAATTAGCCGAGGGAGGAACAAACTGTCAGTTGGGTCGCAAGGCACTAATGAGGGCCTCGCCACACTAATAGCCGCGTAGAATAGACATTCGGGAGACCGTCAATAGGGGATTCACAATATACAGGGAATGTCAGGAAACACTAAAGGCCCTCACACACGCACAACGTCAAACTGCTTACTCCTCTCATATGTATGGCCATTCGTAAACTTACCAGTAGAGACTCGCTTTGCTTTAATGTTGATACACCGTGTTTGCACCCCGTCCTTTTGAGCTTTTATACTACAGTTTGAATCTTTTCCCGCATGAGCTTGGAATAACTTACTATACCCACTTAAGTACGCTTGACACCCCTTTCCACTTCTATAGTATAGCTTGCCGTGTTATTTATAGTCCTGAAGGCTACCGACAGCCACCTTGTAAATAATAGTAGATAATAAATTGTTATGAATGACTTGGAACTGACCTTTGTTTTTATTCAATACTTGATTCAGAGCTTTAAGTTTAACAACTGATTGTGGAGTCGGCACCCAGGTACGAAACCCAGCTAAGGGCAATTAAAGCCTGCCCTTCACGCCCCGTGTTGTCCATACTATACTGACCCCTGGAGTGTTTATTTTCTTCACTAAGACTTCCCGGAGCAAAAGTGGCCTTTTCCACTATAAAGCTAAAGGTGGCGCCCGAGGGAATTTTAGAGTTTGATAGGAAAGCGCCAAGGAAAGGAAAAAGGGGGAAAAGACCCTTACATGACAAAAGCTAACCTAAGTTTTCTCAAATTATTTCATTGTGGCTTACAAAAAGTTAGTTTAACCTGTTATGAAACATGAATGATATTTATTCAATATGAAATGGGTTATGCGTAATGAATAGACAATTTTCCTTGATTTTGAAGTGACCGTGGATTGGTCCGTGCGATGACAAAAACTAACCTAACTTTTCTCAAATTATTTTATTGTGGCTTACAAAAAGTTCGTTTTACCTGTTACGTGAATGATATTCATTCAAAATAAAATGGGTTATGAGTTTTCAATAGACAATTCTTCTTGATTTTGTATAAAAAGGTCAATTTAAATATATTGGATTTCTGACTTTTGTGCTCCTGCTTGATATTTATACCTTAATTGTTAATTCTGTTTGCATAAATGTCATCACTTTCATTACTTGTTAATTAATAATTGTTACTTGATAATTGTTGATTGGAGCTGCATAAATCCACTATACTTGCTACATGTCCTTTTTTAACAATTAATGAACATGTGCCCGCAATTTCGAGGTTATAACTTTAAAGTGGCAGGTTATAATAGCGTGACGTGACGTGTTCGCCCCTTTCAAGGGTAGGAGACCTATTGTAATTTTTAGGTTATAACTTTGAAGTGGTGAGCCATGGGCCTATGATGTGGGTGCCACTTTCCAGTAGTGGAAAAGTTGATGATTTAGTTCTACTGGGCACTTTATGATGGCAGGAGCTTTAGAGTGGTATATTTACCCTTTTTGACACTTTAAAGTTATATTCTCCAAAAGTCGCCATATTTACAGGAATATGCTGGGTCGCCATTATTAGAGAAATGATCGAAATATTCAATAAAGATTTAGTTGTCGTCAGCACTGCATCAAACGTAGTAATTTATTATGTAAGTATTTGTTTCAACTAACCAAGATTGATAAAACAATGTTTGAGGGATTTAAGTACATAATTTCAAAGGCGTGTTATTTCCAACATTATAATGTTTTCCTTGAATAAAGGGTATTCAGATGGCGTGTGCTCACAATCGAGCTACAACACCCATATTTCACATACAACTTTCAATCATTTTAATTTTATCCCGATCAGAAGTATCCAAATTCAATATACTTAGTTACGTGTTTGTATGTTTATATGTTATATATTTTTATAGTTGATCAAGTATTAGAAATGAATCGGGCAAAATTGAAGAATGAGGAACATTTATCATAAAAATATGTTGCTGAACAGAGATCGAGCTATATATTATTTAGAAAAACGCAGTCAGTTCTTTAACGTGTCTAGTGTCAGCCACTACATACCCACGTTTTTGGCAGGTGACCACAACGTAGTTGGAATGTGGCTATCTGAGATCCAAGAACGTAGCAGCCACCAAAAAAGTGTTCCCCATGGTAGCCGCCGCGTGATAGAACCATGTATATTACGTGGCAGTGGTTGTGGTCAAACACCTCAAAGTGCTCCAGAATTGTGGCCGTTACGTTCCGTCCGCTGAAAATGCTACTTGGGAGAACTATAATATCTTAGACTGATGATACTGTCATATATTTAATCATACAATTCGCAACAAAGTCGAAAGTAGAGGCAAAAATGGTATCCTCAATGTGAAAAATTGGCTGAATTATAATGTCAAGAAGACAATATATATCGTCTTTCCACTGAAAAATGCCAGTAGACCAAACTACAGCACTCTTTTCAAATTCCTCACACAAACTTTGAAATAGAAGAATCTGAACCTAGTAAATACCTGGGAATTACAATAGATATAAACTTTAAATGGAACCAACATATCACTAATTTAACTAACAGTTTGAGAAGAAATAACACATACATTCTCTGAATGTTACACAAAATCCTTTATTTACAATAATCTTCCTTAAAGAAAAATTATATCCAACTATAGACTTATATAAAAAATTTGATTCACCAAATGTTAGGATGTTTTATTTTCATAGTAATTGTCTCTTTATATAAAAGACAAGACATCAAGAAACAAAAACTCATGTTTCTGTTTGAGGAAGGGGCAAACACTAAATTTTCTGGCCCAGAACCCTTATGTGGTCTTTCCAAAGCCCACATCAATGAAGAGTTTCGCCGCTGGAAAGCTGACCAAATCCACTTGAATAAGTTTCCAGGGCAAAGGCAAGCGAGAAGGCTTCTGAGCCCATCGTCAAAGAAAGCTAAACTGCTTCTTGAATTGGACAAGAAAGACTTGAAACTGGTAACGGGACTGCTCACCGAACATTGTCCTCTGAGGTATCACCTCAAAAAAATGGATAGATCAGACAGTGAACTATGCCGTTACTGTGGGAACTTTGCTGCAGAACACCTACTTTGCGACTGCCAAGCGCTGTTTTGCAAAAGGCTTAAGTTCCTCAAAGGGGTTTCATTAACGCCCTCAGACATCAGGAACTTAGCTCCCATGAAACTGATACGCTTCACAAGGAGTCTTGGAATCCCGGGTCTTGAGAAGATTAAGGGTAATGTACAAAAGACCTTTATAGGTCGTGGTAAGGAGAGACTGAAGAGCCATATCGACCCCCCTACAATCTTCTCATGTAAATACCAGATATGTTACAATTAAACAAATACAATGTTATTGTCAAGGTTCTAACCAAAGGTTTGCAAGAATATATGTTGTTACCACAAATAAGAAACATAGGCAATTATAAATTGTTTTCCAAAGGATGTAAAATTAACATTACGAGAAACTATTCGAAATATACAAACATCCTATAAAGTTAGATTTCATAAACAAAATATTTTTCTGTATCTTTGTTCTAATTGCTGTTATTATTATATATTGCAATTTTATTAATTTTCAATATTAGAATTGTAATACTAACATCCAATTGATTTTTTTGCATATACAGGTCCCTGGACCTAGGTGCATACTATTGGCTTTTTTTATATTTTTTTTAAATTGATAAGTTGAATGTTTGCATATGTATGAATGGGGCTATATATATATATATATATATATATATATATATATATATATATATATATATATATATATATATATATATATATATATATATATATATATATATATATATATATATATATATATATATATATATATATATATATATATAGCCCGAGATTCTGAAAATGAAACAACATCTAGATGTTTACCTGACATTATGAATCTTGCCTCAAAAGTGGTTAATTGAATAACATCAGAATCAGCTGGTAAGGTGTTGGGTTTGGGTAGGAGTTTCTTATGTTTAGCAGTATCCTGGAAGTCTCTATAAGTTTGAAGCAATCTGCTGCTACTGGTTCCTTTGTTTTTCTGAAATAATGTGAATCAAATCAAATCAAATATACTTTATTGCCGGAAGAAGAATTCTCATTGACAAAGTACAGAATTAAGTCAGTTTATATACAAATATGTAAAAACACGTATGCTATACATGCATACACAAAAAACATTAAAATAGTACATATGATGCATAAATAATTAAAAAAGTAACGGGGAGGGGTAAGTTTACAGATACTTCAAGACATTTTAAACATTAAATTTAATAACAACACATTAAAATATATTAAAAATGTAGAAATGTAAAGTAATATATAAATAAAAAAATAAAAACAATATAAAATTTATAAATACAAAGTGAAGAATACGAGATCCTGATGCAGGTATCACGGTCAAGCTTAATTGCAAATAAGAATACTATAACTAAACTAGATTATATAGTGTTCCTAATAGGTAAGATTATTGAAAAGTGACCTGAAAGAACTCCTGAACATTGTAAAGAACATGTTCAAGAAGAATATTCTTCATAGATGATCTAAATTATTTATAGTCTTTAATATCTCTTATGTTCCATGGAATATGATTATAAATTTTTGCAGCATTATATATTAATGAGTTCTTGATTATATTGGTGGAAGGAATGGGGAGTGTCAAATTACCTTTTTGGCGAGTGATGCCCTCATTGACTTTATACAAGTCTTTATTCTTAAAAATCAAGCAAACTGTCTCAAGTATAAACAAAGATGAGAGAGTTAGTAGATTATTCTGTTTAAATAAGGTCCTGCATGGCTTTCGAGGGTCCTGCTTTTGATAGATATCGAATGGCGCGTTTTTGCAAGACAAATATTGATTGGAAGTTTTCTTGGTTACATGAACCCCAGAATGCTATACCATATCGAATATGCGATTCAACCAGTGCATGGTAAACCATCTTGGCCGTTGCTGTACCCAATTCATTGGTTACTATACGTATAGCATAACATCCTGATGCAAGCTTCTTTCCCAATTGCTTAACGTGATCATGGAACTTCAATTGCTTGTCAATGTAGACTCCAAGAAATTTGTTAGTACTCACATTGGCTATGGATTCATTTCCTAAAGGTATATCTGGTAGGGCACAGTGGTATGCTATACAGTTAGTTTTGTTGCTATTGAAGGACAGTGGGTTCGCATTACACCATTCTTTAATTTTTGATATATCTCGGGTTATTTTCATATGTAAGTTATCAATGTTGTTATCATGCCATAGAATTGTTGTATCATCTGCGAAGACTGTAAATAGTCCGTCAGTTGTTAAGCTAGTAAGGTCATTGAAGTACAACAAAAATAGGATTGGACCAAGCACCGCATCCTTGTGGAACGCCACAATGGATTGCCCCACTGTCTGACAACTTGTGGGTTTTAACAAGTTGGGTTCTATCACTTAGGTAAGACTGTACCCACTTATGGCTTTGGTTTCTAAATCCATAAAGTTGAAGTTTGCGCAGCAAAATTCCGTGATTTACGCAGTCGAAGGCCTTCGACAAATCACAGAATATTGCTGCACTCACTTCCCCCTGGTTCAGTTCAGTGTATAGTCTATTGAGAAATGTGAAAACAGCATCCCCCGTGGATTTCTGTCGCTGAAATCCAAATTGTTGCTTATTTAGAATATTGTTTTCGTTTATGAAGTTCATTAATCTTATTTTAACAAGTTTCTCAATTATTTTGCCTAGAACTGGTAAAAGTGAGATGGGCCTATAATTGGAAGGATCAAGTTTTTCACCACCTTTATGGATAGGAATTACAATTGAGGTTTTCAAGAAGATTGGAAAGGTCCCTGTTGCAAAGGAGTTGTTAATTAGCTGTACTAATAATTCCAACGTGAAGATTGGCATATTCTCGAATATTTTTATTGATATGTTATCAACTCCACAAGAACTTTTGTTTTTCATGTGCTTTATATTTTCCATCACTTCATACAAGTTAGTCTCAGATAGTTCAAACGTTGCTGAAGTATTTATATTGTTCATAAATAGAAGTGGATCAGTCGCATCCCGAATATTGTCTGCGAGTTTTTTTGCGGTACTGCAATAGTATTCGTTGAACAAATTTGGATCTAGACATTCTCCGTTAGCTTTAGCGTTATTCTTTCCACAAAAATCATTTATGACTCGCCAGGTCTCTTTAGTTGTATTACTACTCTTGGATATTCTATTATGGAAATAGGCCTTTTTTGCTGCTTTGATTATTTTTCTATAGATTCGTTTGTAGGAGTTGTAGTATTCGTGGAAAAATACTTCATTAGTAGATTTTATAATTTGGTGCAGTGATCTTAGGTTATGGGATGATGTTCGAATTCCTTTCGTTAACCACATTTTTTTATTGTCATTTTTTATTTTGATTTTTATCATAGGAAAGGCCTGGAAGCTATCGATCAGGTGGTTGTAGTAAGATTGAAAAGGGTCATCAGTTTTCAAGCATGTATCCCAATCTTTCATTAGGCAGATTTCGTAAAATTTGTCAAAGTTGGATTTACTAAATAGTCTGCCCCATTTGAAGGTATTCTTGTTATTAGGGTTTGATATGAACTTTATAGTGCACTGGACTGCTTCATGATCCGAAATATTGGCTGGTATAATACAACATGATTCATTATCTTGGCTAAGATTACTACACATATAATCGATTTTACTTTGAGAATATTGGGAAATTCTAGTTGGACCATTTGTATGCATTGCTAAATTGAAGGTTGTGAGCAGATTATCAAGTTGCTGGGTTAGGAGTGAATGCTTATCATCATAGTCAATGTTGAAATCACCCGCCAAAATGAGAGTAGACTTCGGAGGTAAACTATTCAAGAGATGCTCCAATTTGTCAAGGAATAAGTTTCCATTTGCACTAGGAGACCTATATAGACAAATTAAATACAAGTTGGCCTTAGCAGAGAAAGCCATTGAAAATTCAAATTGTTTTTCAGTTATAAGGTCATTATATTTATCAATATGACTAAATTCAAGTTCTTTCAGTGTCACTTCATTTACTAGTATCAGGGTACCAAGATTTTTACTCACTTCTACAGAATTGTGAAACTAACGAGTAATTAGGGATATAAACAGGTTCCTCTTTTTTTAGCCAATATTCAGTTATAAGTACTATATCTGGAGAATTGATACTTTCAAGAAATATATACAACTCATCTGATTTAGAACGGATCGACTGCACATTTAGAGTCAAACATGATATTGACTCGTTAGGTTTGGCATTTTTCTTCATTGAACCCACAATAGTATTAGCTACACATTCATCACTAATGTTGATCGATCTTCTAAAAAAGAAGAAGAATCTGGTATGCATTGAATTGGTTCTGTGATGTTTGAAGTTTGGATAGTTTTCAAAACTGTGTTTCCTCTTGGGTTGACTGCTAGATGCCTTCCAAATTCATCCAGTATTCTTTGTTTACTTCCTTGGTGTTTGTTGTCGATTAAAATTTTAATGTATGAACCAGCATTGAGCCTCTTGTATTTACTTATATACATTGTCAGTTTGTTAATTATAATTTTGTCAATTGGTTTGTTCCGTTCTATGATTAGTGTTAGGTTGGTGAATTTACAAATAGGTAAAACTTGTTTCATAGTTTGAAACAAATTTCTATTGTTACTTATATTGTTAGTATTACACATGACTATGACATAATCTTCAGAACCATAGTTCATTGTGTCAAGAAAGATGTTGTTTGTTAAATCTTTAGTTTCATTTTGTGGCTTAATGTTTTCATCAATGTGATACGTCTTACCATCAGTAATTCTCCTTAGAACGCTGAGGGGAAACCGTCAATACTCGCTCCAATAATCATTTTTTTTTTTTTTGAGTAGTCATAAGAATTTGTCCTGGCAATCTCATCAACTAGAGGTTCATAGGTTGGTGCTTGAACCGCTTCTCCTGGGCTAATTGTAATGGCTTCAGGGGGTTGAACAGATTTGATGGGACATTTCTCAATTTCAGCTATACAAGAGGGGTCTTCATCTAATCACTCACTATTTCAACGTGGAAATTATTCACTAAATCGGATGACTGAATGAATGAAGACGAGTTATATGCTATCAGATAAATGATATAATTTTTTCAATTACTAAAATTTCACACTAGAGTAACTCAAGTATCAAACAGCTGTTTAGATCATATATTTGTAAAAAAAAATATTAACAGCAAAAAACTCGATTTTTATCCCTAAATGATTAAGCATAATATACCTAACCCTATATACTTGTTCATTACTAGTGATAAAACTACTATTAGCGGAACTCCAAAACTCGAGTATAAATATATAACAACTTTTGATGAAAATAAATTCATCAGTTTAATTAAAAAGGTTAAATGGGATGATGTTCTCCCTTGTCAAAATCGCAAAAGTGCCTGGAGATACTTTAGTGACAAGTTTTACCCCTAGTACATTTGTAACACTTATACAAAAATCGTGGTGAACGAAATAAAAATTAAAACCCCGGATATCTATGCCATTAAAACATTCATTGAAAAGAGATCATGTAAAAAAAAAACATCGAAAACGGGCAAGATTTATGAACTAATTGATTACGCAACATATAAAACAAAATTAACAGTGAAGATGGCAAATAAATTAACTGATCTTGTTTTGGCTATCTTCAAATCAGGAAACTGTGTCTTAAAGTAGGTTATATGACTAACTCAGTAGTAACAAACAATACGGCTTTCAACATAGAATTATTATTACTGATGCTGTTTGATTTTTCAAATAAAACAAAGAATAAAAATAAATGCTTGCATGTATTCTTTGACCTTGCAAAGGCCTTTGACAAGGTACCTCACCAGAATGAAGTTTGGTACTGTATTGAAAATTTGTAAATATTACTTGAAAGTTAGGAAGCAACAAGTGAAAATACAGAATGATTTGAGCGATCAGAGAACTATTGAAATTGGAGTTCCCTAAAGAACAATTCTTAGGTCAATTTTATTTATTAGATTCCTGTTGAATTATAAACTTTAAATTGTATTTAAACTATTGTAAAGAATGCATTATATGAATAAAGTACTTAAAAAAAATCTTCTATTGGCGGCATTATAATATATTATGCTGATGATATTGTTCTTGTAAATAATGATACAACTTGAAATCGAGTCAAAAGTAAAACTGAAAATAACATCCTCAAGGTGAAAATTTGTCTGAATCATAACAAACTTAAAATGTCAAGAAGACAACATATGTTGCTTTTTCACTGATAAATGCCCTTTTCAGATTCCTCAAACCAACTTTCAAATAGAAGAATCTGAAACTAATAAATACCTAGGAATTACAATAGATAGAAATCTTAAATGGAACCAACATATTACTAATTCAGTTAAGAGATTGAGAAGACTAATACATAGGTGCATTCTAAGAAATGTGAAAATGAAAATAATCTTTCTTGAAGACAACTTACCACCAGCTGTACATTCATATAGAAATGTTGAATCGCCAAATGGTAGTATGCTTAATTTTCATAGTTATTGTCTATTATATACAAACATCAAGACATATCATTTATTAGTGGAGTTATAGGAATATATAAAAAATAAAGTTAATTCGAATTCTGATTCTTACAAGGGGAAAAATTACATGGAAAACAACCTATAGTTCTGAGTTTGATACACTATTGTGTACTTACTACTTACCGTGAGAGGTTTGGGCTCAGGAATATCATTGCCAGGTAATTCAATACTTGTAATTAATTCCATCAACAGAATAATTCGAGCTTTTGATAATATAATGTCCACAGATGGCAACTCTCCAGTAATTGTGTTCAGTGGCAACCGTGGATCGTCAACAATCATACATTTGGAGTAATTTATGGAAAGAGAAAGTGGACTGAGCAGATGCATATCTGATGTTTTTGAATTTTTGAGAGTAGTTAACCAATCTTCTTCGCCTCTCGCTATTAAAATTTGTAGATCAGTAAATTCTACTCTGAAATTGTCATAACTGTATATCTTAATGGAATCAAAAATGCCTTTCTGATCCTTTCCTTTTTCATACAAATTTTTCACTTCAGAGGAAGAGGAACGTTTTCCATGGGTATAAATCTTCAGCCTCCCTAGATTAACCAACAAAACATTTTCTTTTTCAGAAAATTTTCCACTTGAAGGAATTATTACCAAAGGTGCTTGTAAATCTAAGTTTAGGTCAAGAAGTATATGTTTTTCAATTGCATATTGAAGGCCCAAGGAAGTAATTTCTTTAACATCTGTCAGTTTATGAGAAGCTGCATCTTGAAGACTGAAATAAATAAATAACAATAAATGACTATATTACTAATACGTTTTAGAAATACGAACACAAATGAAACTTTATTGAATAAAAGTTAGAGAATCAGAATATTAATAATGATAAAATTATTTATAATTAATCGAAAATGACTTATAGTTATTATTAAATTATATAAACACCCAATACTCATTAATTAATCATATGATTGGGGTAATCAATGCATATTTTGTAGTGAATTCAGTTTATTTCTCTGCGATTTCATAGTTTAAGGATTTCTCATTGGGTCTTGTGAATAATGATTATTTTTTAAAACTTTTAATAGCACTACTTTTGTAATTAAGCATGGCCCCCACGATAAAAAGTGTGTACTCTGTGAGAGAATTGAAACTAAAATGAATATTGTACTTTCTTTTTCACATGGCATAAATTTGTCTTTGTATAGAAAGTGTGCTGAGGAATTTTAAAGCATATGTGTTATATATATATATATATATATATATATATATATATCTCCAAGAAACATAAATTTATACAGCGAAATTATATCTCATTTACAATAAGCAACTATGAATTATGAATGAAAATAAATCTGATAAAAAAAGTATAATCAATGCTGATTTAGGACGGGTTGTTTCACCTCTAGTCATCTTTGGTTTTGATAACTGCAGGTTCTCTCTCTTTTTATTGCCATGATCTAGAAATAATACCAAGTAAGGTGTTATGTTATTTTTTTTTTGCCTCAATGAAAGTATCTGCACTTGTTAGTTCGTTCGTTAGGGTCAAATCTTGCATGTGAATTTTCACCGACTTCTAGTCGTCCGATTAATTTGAAATTTGGCAGATGTTCATAATTTCGGTGACAATGCATTATGGAGTTTTTGTTAGAGAAAAAAAACAAAATGGCGGCTTCAAGATGGCGGAGGAGATTTGTAATTATGGTCCGATTTGATTCAAAATTGGTATGTAGGGGTTTTCGGGGTCCGAGATTATGAATTTTTTGTCAAAATTCATAAATTCAAGATGGCGGCTCTAAGATGGAGGACTAGTTTTGCGAGTATGGTTCGATTCGATTCAAAATTGGTATGTGCAGGTTTTCGGGGTCGAAGATTATTAAATTTTTGTCAAAATTCATGAATTTAAGATGGCGGACGAGTTTTGTGATTATGGTCTGATTCGATTAAAAATTGGTATATGGGGGTTTTTGGGGTCGGAGATTATGAAATTTTTGTCGAAATTCATACATTTGAGATGGCGGCTCCAAGATAGCGGACGAGTTTTGTGATTATAATGGTCCGATTCGATTCAAAATTGGTATGTTGGGGTCGGAGATTATAAAATTTTCGTCAAAATTCATATATTCAAGATGGCGGACCAAGAAGGAGGACGAGTTTTGTGATTATGGTCTAATTCGATTCAAAATTGGTATGCGGGGGTGTTCACTACTGAGGTGAAATAAACTATTATTATGGACTGTATATTGAATTATTTTTATTTTCAACAAAAATTGACATGAAATCTTATTTTAATAATCTCCGACAGCCATGTCATTCTTATCAACAAAAAAAAACATATATAAAAAAAAATCGATATTAATATTCCCGCTACACTCTTACTGAGGGAAGAGTGTAGCAGTTTGGCCTCCTACAGGTTTCAATCGAATGTATACAGGGCCGGACAAATAGCATACATTATTTAACAGGGGGTTTTCGGGGTCGGAGATTATGAATTTTTTGTCAATATTTATAAATTCAAGATGACGGCCCCAAGATGGAGGACGAGTTTTCTGATTATTATGGACATATTTCATTCAAAATTGGTATGTGGGGGTTTTCAGGTTCGGAGATTATGAATTTTTTTGTCAAAATCTATTAATTCAAGAAGGCGACTTCAGGATGATGGACGAGTTTTGTGATTATGGTCAGATTCTATTCAAAATTGGTGTGTGGGAGTTTTTGGGGTCGGAGATCATGATTTCTTTCAGCTCATAACTTACAGGGAAGAGACCTTACGTAATAACGATGCTCTATTGGAAATGAACAGATTAAGGGGAACTAACTAAAAAGCAAAAAATAAATGACTAATAAAAAAACTTTTTAAAGACAAGCTTTTAATTGAGCCGTGTACTAAAACTCAGCTCATAACTTTACAGGGAAGAGACCTTGTAATAACGATGCTCTATTGGAAATGAATAGATTAAGGCAAACCAACTAAAAAGCAAAAAATAAATAACTAATAAAAAAACTTTTTAAGGACAAGCTTTTATTTGAGCCGTGTACTTAAACGTATGAAATAAATTTAAGTCATCGCTGACAATGATTTAATTATTTTTTGTTGAATTATTTGGTTTCAAAAAGCTTGTCGCTTTCATGAATACTTTAAAAAAATCAAATACTCTGTTAAGTTCTTACTTACCAACTAATCACTGCCCAATCAAATGAATTGGTACCTACTCTTATAAACACATCGCCCGACATGCTTTCTGAAACCAATAATTCAACAAAAATTAATTAAATCATTGTCAGCGATTAATTAAATTTATTTCATACGTTTTAGTACACGGCTCAAATAAAAGCTAGTCTTTAAAAAGTTTTTTTATTAGTTATTTATTTCTGGTAAATTATGAGATGAAATTTTATTATTTTAAGAAATACTGGAAGAACTCATATCTTAGTTATTCAGAAGTTCTTATTTTCTTTCATGAAATAAATTGATTTTTATTATAAAAAATTCAAATAAAATACGGTCTTATTGGCTAGTATTACAATGGTGACTAGCGGCGGGATGTTTGAATGATTTTTCACAGAAAAATGGCGAGATTGTTTGGATAACTTTTTAGAAGAAAAACGGTGGGATGTGTTTGGATAACTTTTCAGAGAAAAATGGTGGGATGTTTAAATAATTTTTTAGAGAAAAATTGTGGAATTATTTAAATAATTTTTTAAAGAAAAACGACGGAATTATTGAGATTTTTAAAAACGGTGGGATAACTTGGGTAAAATTTTACAGAAAAATGGCGGATCTTTGGATAACTTTTCAGAGAAAAAACGTAATTAAAATTGAATTTTTGGATAAATACCTTTGGTTTTCATTTGAGAAATTATTAGATTAGTTTCAATATCAGGAATCAAGAAAAATATGGGAAAATGACTTGATAGAACTGATTTTTTTTAGGTCTTGGTAATATTTTTGTTTTAGGATTTTATTGATTACAGATTTTGGAAATAAATTGTACAGTGGAGAAAGAAGACTTCTGTTTGGGAATTTTGGGGAAAAATGATTTTTTTCAGAATTGAGACAGACTTGTTTTTGGAAAAAATGGTTGAGACACTCGTTAGCCCAGAGAAAGGGGATTTTTGGAAATTTTGTGTATTTATGGAAAATTTAAATATGGGGGAAAAATTTTAGGCTTACATGGATAATAATTTTGTGAAAGGTTAGGAAAGATGTGTGGAATAGCGAACGTATTGAGGAAAAAGTGAGCCCCTCAATTTGCCTGTGTTGGAGATTTTGGCAGTCGGAAGAAGCTGTCGTGGACTTTTTTTCGTTTTACCTTGGCTTGATAAAGGGCCATTTCGTGAGCCGCCGAGGAAAGCATAATTGAGTAACAGGGGTCGTTTAGAAGAAATTGCAGACCTTCGATGAAGATTTTTAATGGTTGAGCTACGGAGAAAGGTGTAGCAGGGGCGTATTCAGAGATTGGTGACCTTTGAGGATGTTTTTCGTTATTGTAGGTTGTTGGAGGAAGCCACTGGGCATATTTTTCATCGTTGTAGGTTGCTCGACGGAAGCAACTGAGAGAGTTTGTTGTAGGAAGTAGAAAAAAGGGTTGAAATAGGTGATTTTTGGAGCAAAAAAGAGTGCAAGGTTTCGAAGTATTGAAAAGGCGATTGCAGGCAGAAAGTTAGTGGAAAATATGAGTATTTGTTGATTGTAATTCAATGTTCGTCGGAGTATGAGCCCGGAAAGTAGTTGTTTGTTACCAAATATGATTGTTGTTATAGTGATGGAAGTCTGCAAATGGAGTGAGTTGCCTTTTTGAAACTGAAGGTGGCCCCAGAGAAATGTTCTCCTGAAGAAGAACAGGGTTATTGGGAGAATTAGAAGGTCGAGGTAGGACCATTTTGGAGAATTAGGAGGTCGGGCGAATGACCAGAGATGATGTTTTAGAAAGTCGAGGTAGGACCATTTTGAAGAATTAGGAGGTCAAGCGAAGGACCAGAGATGATGTTGTAGGAGGTCGAGTGAAGGACCACAGAGAAGAGAAGACATCTGTTCCAACCCAAACGGGCGGGTGTGCCCCTTTCGAGAAGAGGGCTGTGCGAGGGCGATACCATGTCTAGGGCCAGGCCGACCCTGGAACTCTCCTAGCGGCGGGACGGAGAGCGAGGTGACGACATTCGACTCGAGTGTGCTCGATCATGGCGAACGGCGAGAGATTATTATTATTGATTTTGGTGTTATATATCTGGCGATTGAATAGAAGTGGGATAAAGTACTCTGTGTTTTGGCAAAGTGGTGAAAAGGCGATTTTCGAAATAGTTTCTTTGTGTGTGCAAGCAGGCGGCTTTCCAACAAGTGTTTTTGGCGTCCCAACAAGGAATAAAAAGTAAGGCGTACTTCTCTTCATACCTGGCGATTATTTAAGATGTATTGACGTTCTACAAAACTGTAAGTACAAAAATCCTTTCATTCGGCGAAACGACAATCCCAGGCGGTCCGATTGACAAGATCTGCTTGTAGCTAGCCGGTAATTTTCCACGAAACGAATCGGCGATTCGAATATTGTAAAAACTTATCGTATCTGGCGTTCTTGCGATATAGTGTTCATGCATGTACACAGTTTGTAAGAAAACAATTTACTAATGATATAATTGTTTTTCGTATGAATATTTAGTTGTTGAAATTGATTATTTGGCGATTTATATACGTTATTGGGAATATAACTATTTCACACTTGGCGAAATTGACTTTGTTCATTGGCGTTCGGCGAAAGGAGGAAATTACTGTATACAGGGCGTTCCAAAAGGCGTGGCGTGGAATATTTTTGGGTGTTTCAGCAACATACAATTGATTTAGTCAGTAATTGGCGATCGCTGACGTTTTACAACGGTTTATGGTGATAAATTATTTATTTGTCGATTTCTCATTGGCGTTTATAAACATTTTACTTTTATTGCTGAATATTAGTGGCGCATAAATCAATTCATTGGTTATGATATATATCCGAAAGGCGTTGGGATAATTTCATTGGATTTGGAGAATTTTTCTGAACACTGAATTTGTTGATTTTGATTTATGATCATTGGTGACGTATCTGATTTAATTTATACTTATTGGCGAATTACAAGGCGTGGTAAAAGAGTTAATCAAACGGCGAATGTTGATACTGAGAAAGTATATATAGTTGAGTAATTGTGGCGATATATAATACAGGGTGTTAAAATTCTACTCAAACATTTATTGTTGGCGACTTAACCTTTATACATTTCCTTTCCTTATAGGCCATGGATAAGTCAGGCGATGATCATTAGGTGTTACATGTAGAGGAGGATTTGGATTCCACGGAAACCCCAAGGCGTGGGGATGGGCGTCGAAATCTTGATTCTCCATGGCGACGGGCGGAGGCGTATGTTTCAGGTGTACCAGTAGGCGAGCTGGTGAAGCAACTTTTGGCGGGTGGCCTCTTGCAAAGTATAGAGAGGGTTGCTAAGCAGCAGGCGGCCTTGGTAGTAGGTGAAACCTACGATTTGGCGACACCAGGACCTTCCAGAGGGGGATAGTGTCGATTTGGCGAAAGGAGGTTTTGACGGGGCCACTTTCACTAGGCTCTGAGGTGGTAGATCGTTTTCATCCAGACGATGTCGACAGTAATATAGACAGGTGGCTTCAGAAGATCGATCAGCTAGGCGTTATCCATGGCTGGTCAAGCTATGTTAAGTCGACATTGGCGCAGTCAAAATTGGAGGGTGCGGCGAAAAGGTGGTTTCATCAATTGGATGATTATAACTTGTCTTGGGACCAATGGAAGGCGAAATTGCAGGCGGCATTTCCACGGCGAAGGGATTTTGCTCTAATGGTGGAAGAGATGGTCCAGAGGCGGAAGCTCCCATCGGAAAGTATGACTACGTACTACCATGCAAAGTTGGCGTTGTGTGGCAGGGTAGGCATCAAGGGCGAGAATGCGGTGTCATGCATCATCAGAGGGTTGCCAGAGAACCTGCGGGCTAATGCTTATGCAGTTAACTGCGCTACTCCAGAAGGACTTTACAACTCCTTTTTGGCGGGACTAGAGGGATGTCATGGCGAGGCGTTCAGAACTAAAACGGTGGCGTCCAGACTGACAATCCCCGAACGGAGAGGCGGTTCTGTACGTGGCGAATCTTTCAAAATGAAGAGGTGCTTCAATTGTCAACGAGTGACAAATCACTTTAGCAAGGATTGTCCCTTACCTAAGGCGGAAAGGTGTATGTCTTGCGGGTTGTCAGGGCATCGTTTGGCGGAATGTCCAAGGCGGCAGGCGAGACTTTTAACCGATTCCTTAGACAGTTGTTTTCGGCAAATGGTGAGAGTAAATGGCGAGAATGTGAGGGCGTATCTGGACACCGGGAGTGAACAGAATCTGATGTCCTTGGCGACGGCGAAACGGTTGGGACTCACCATCGATAACGAAAGAGAAGTGCGTATCCTTTGCGGTTTTGGTGGAGGCGTTGCTCTGGGTCTCGGACAGGTGGAGTTCGAGATGATCATGGCGGATTGTCATCTCGAGTTGAAGGCGTTGGTGACTGACTGTGATATGGGTCCGATAGAGTTGTTGCTGGGCGTGCCAACTTTCAGTCAACAAGGAGTGTCCATGGTGGTGAGAGGTAATAGGGCGTACCTCTGTCGAGAACCCGACATGCTTGAGATGATCAGGCGGATCACGCTCAAAGGCGAACCTACTAGGGGTAAGGTGTTGTTGGCGGAAGATACGACACTGCATCCCAATACTATAAGTAAGGTTAAGGTGGACACAGTCGACGGCGTTGACGGCGCAAAATATTACATGGGGAATAAGCAATACCCTGAAGGAGGATCCATCATTATCATACCGGCAGGCGTGTTGGGCAGACGACAGGAATGCATTACAGTCATCAACAATGGCGAAGGACAGATCGAGTGGCGTAAAGGACGACTGGTGTCTCGGGCGGAGACATGTTTCTCCAGCGAAGACGTGGTGCAGGCGGCTCACCCGTCTGCAACTCAGGTGAGGCGAATATCTGTAAACACTTTAGACCTTTCTGGCGCGAACGTAGGTGACGTATCAGAGTTGTGCAAAAGGCGATTATTTGATTTATTGAGGCGTTACTCCGTTTGCTTTCCTTCAGGCGATGATGATCTTGGACTGGCTCATCTGGGGACTATGCAAATTAAATTATCAGGCGATATACCTATTTATTACAGGCCTTACAGGTTATCCCATTGGGAGAGAGGACTGGTGCGAGATAAGGTGCAAACTCTTATAGGCGCTGGCGTAGTGAGAGATGCTATCACGGTGAAGGATAGATATCCTCTCCCCTTGATTTCAGATCAACTGGCGAAATTGGCGAGTAAAAGTGTTTTTACTGTACTGGACTTGGCGCAGGGTTTTCATAAGTTTCCTTTGCATCCAGATTCGGTAGATAAAATGGCGTTCAACACTCCGGAGGTGTGGCGAAGTTTTGGCGTATATGGATGACTTATTGATTCCTTCGGCAGGCGAGGAGGAAAATCTGGCGTTGTTGGATGTAGTGTTGAATCTGATAAAACAGGCGGGCGTGAAACTTAAGTTGGCGAAATGTTCCTTCCTACAAAGGCGAATTGAGTATTTAGGACATGAGGCAGATGGTATTCGACCCGGTAGGCGAAAGATACAGGCGGTATTGAATTTTCCTGAGCCTAAGGATGTTCATGGCGTGCGACAGTTTCTGGGATTGGCGTCATATTTCAGAAAATTCATATATAATTTTGCAGTATTGGCGAAGCCGTTGACTTCTCTCACGAAGAAGAACGAACCATGGCGTTGGTTGGGCGAACAACAAGAGGCGTTCAAGGTGTTGAAGACCCGATTGGCGGATCGACCTATGTTGGCGACATACGATAGTCAGGCGGAAATTGAATTGCACACAGATGCTAGTAAACTGGGCGTTTCAGGTATCCTTCTACAGAAAGGAGCCGATAGTAAGCTCAGACCGGTTGAATACTTCAGCAGGACGACAACGGCGCAGGAACAAGTGTATCATAGTTATGAGCTAGAGACCTTGGCGGTGGTCGAATCTGTTAGGCATTTCAGGGTGTATCTTATTGGCGTACATTTCAAGGCGGTTACGGACTGTGTGGCCGTTAGAGCGGCGTTGCTCAAGCGAGATCTGGTGCCTCGCATTGCTAGATGGTGGCTGACGATTCAGGAGTATGACATGGAGGTAGAGTACCGACCAGGTCATCAAATGCAGCATGTGGATGCTCTTAGTAGAAATCCACCGGCGGAGGTTATTGGCGTGAATGTAATCTCAATGGGCGAGGAGGATTGGTTCCTAACGGTGCAGTTACAGGATCCAAAGGGGCAAGAGCTTGTGCGATTACTGGCGAATGGGCGAGCGGATGGCGAACTGAAGGCGAACTACAAGCTCGCACGAGGGCGACTTTATCGTGTAACTCCTAAAGGTGATAGGTTGTATATACCGGCGATGGCGAGATTTGGCATTCTGAGGAGGTATCATGATGATATTGGTCATCCGGCGTTTCAAAGGTGTCTGGCATTGGTCGAAGAAACCTATTGGTTTCCTAAGGTGAGGCGATTTGTATTTAAATATACAAGATCATGTCTTAGGTGTGAGTTGCAAAAGGATCGTATGGGCGAGGCGAAGGTTTTTTGCATCCTATCGAACGGCGATCGATTCCATTCTACTACTGGAGGTAGATGGGCTCACTAAATTCGTTTTGGCGAAACCCACTAAGACATTAACGGCGACAGAGGCGATCAGGCGGCTCAATGAGGTGTTTGGCGAATTCGGTTATCCAAGGCGATTGATATCCGATCAAGGCAAGGCGTTTACCTCCAAGACGTTTTAAAGAATTCCTGGCTGAAAAGGGCGTAAAACATGTGTTGAATGCCGTGGCGACACCTAGGGCGAATGGGCAGGTGGAAAGGGCGAACAGAACAATAATTGAAGCATTAAGGCTAACCTTTCATGCCAGCGTGAAGAGAGTTTGGAACCGAAAGACTTTGATGTGATATGGTTCAAGCTATCTGATACCAAACTGACTAAGTTCCTCTGCTGCCTTTACCTATCACCTAATGAACCTTCATATAACGACCTCTTTGAGTTTTTATCACTCAAACTGGACTACATTCAGGAGAACCATCCAACAGCTGAAACCATAATCATGGGAGACTTTAATGTACATAACGCTGCCTGGCTCAAATTCTCTAACAAAACAGATGATGCGGGTCGTCAAGCCGAGGCCTTCGCCATCACTCATGGTCTAGAACAACTGGTCGAGCTACCAACCCGCATCCCTGACGTGAACAACCAGTCTGCCAATACACTAGATCTTTTCCTCACCACCAATCCTGTCCCGTATAGAATAGAAGTTTGTGCCCTACTCGGAAACTCTGATTACACCCTCATCTCCACAACATGCTCTTTCCATTTACCATCGAGCTGCACAATACCACCCCGTCTCATGTGGCATTACAATTCGGCCGACTGGGAAGGTCTTCGTATGTTTTTCTCAGCGTTTCCATGGAAGAGAGTTTGTTTCTCTTCAGTAGATCCAACACGATGTGCTGAGACAATTTCTGAAATCATCATGTTGGGGATGCAAACTTACATACCGAATACCGAAAGAAGAACAACATCCGATAAGACCTGGTTTAACAGAAACTGCTCCAGAGCTGTGGCTTCCAAACAGGCAGCATACCATCGATGGCTAAAAAATCCGGGCCCTGAGACCAGAGCAGCATATGTCGAGGCTAGAGGCATATGCAAAGAGACAATAGAATGCTCAAAAGATGCCCACAATGCCAAAATAAGATCCAAACTTGCTGAATGTCCTAACGGATCCCGTTCATTTTGGTCTTTCGCCAAAGCTGTGGGAAGAAACTTCACTTCCAGCTCATTTCCTCCTCTAACCAAAGAAGATGGAACACTAGCAACGACTGCCCAGGAAAAAGCCAACCCCCGAACATTACACCTATTGACAGTCACATGCCCGAGATCACCTTTCGCCAACGTACTATCAGAAAGATTTTGCTGGGTCTCAACACCAACAAAGCCTGTGGATCTGACGGAATCCACAACCTAACAATAGAAAAGTACACACAAGGAGTGCTTCGAAGGATCTGAAATCCTTAGAATTTCGAATCAGAAAGTTCTCATTGCTGATGATATCACAGAGTGGATATGAGAAGAAAATGTTAATTTTTGATTGAATATCACTCCTAAATCTCTAGCTTTCGTATTCGAACTGAAAACTTTGCGCGACAAGCTTTTGAATCTATAACTCACAGAATAACCTACGTCACACATCCAAAGCAATTATTTTTTACTTTTTATTGCATTTGAATAAAAGCTTGCCTTTAAAAGGTTTTTTATTAATTATTTTTATCAATGACATCGGTGATAATCTGAAATCTCAGAAGCTCTTGTTCGCTGATGACATAATATATCAAGAAATTAGAAATGTGAATGATTGTGTAATGTTACAAAATGTTCTTAAATTTCTCATCAACTGGTTTCAAGAAAATAAACTATCTCTGAATGCTAAGAAGTGTAAAGTTATGACTTCAAGAAAATCGAAATAATCTGGTTCATGATTAGATACTGAATGACAGATACTTGACCAGAGTTACTGAATCTAGAGATTTAGGAGTGATATTCGAACAAAAATTAACATTTTCTTCTCATATTGACTCTGTGATATCATCAGCAATGAGAACTTTCTGATTCGAAATTCTAAGGATTTCAGATCCTTCAAAGCACTCCTTGGTTGTACTTTTCTATTGTTAGGAGTAAGCAAGTATATTGTAGTACTGTCTGGAAAGTATATAACAGCCATAGAAGCGGTAAAAAAAGCCTTCAATTCGCCTTCTTCAAGAAGCATGGAGTATACCTGGTAAGAGGATACAGTTATGAAATCTTACCAAATGTAATTGACCTCATCTTCACATTTAAAATAGTGAAAAACCAAATCGACTCATCTTCTCTGCTATCGTCAATTTGTTTCAATGTGCTTCGAATAACGTCTTGATCAAATAGAACCTTCCATATCGCTATACAAACTCACAACATCATTTTCATTATCCGCTCACCTCCATGTGTAGGAGTTATAACAAACTCAAAGATGTTCTTTATTCTTCCAGATGCTACCACAATTCAAAAAAACTATATCAAGAGCTTTGATTAATTAGGAATGCACATCATATATATGTACGAATATGTTAGTATATATGTAGGTTTGTATGTTTATCTGCATGTGTATATATATATCATTCGAAATTGTTCACACCCATTTCCATTAGTATATCCCAAATATTACATCACATAACATGATTCACACCTATAATTGGTTTGCCTGATGAATGTAATCGAATTAAATAAATAAAAGAAAATTGTTAGTCATTTCTCAAGAAGCAATAGTGTTTGAGGGGTGTAGTAAGTTATGCTCATAATTCCATTACAGTTAGGGAACTCAAGTTGAAGTTGCCATTGACAAAGATTTTGAATACTGCCTTGGATTTCCAATGGCTAATAACCGGAACTATGTTTTCATTTGTGTGTATAGGTCTCCCTCTGGCAACTTCCAGATTTTTTTAGATCATTTTAAACTGTTGTGCATTGAACTTAAAAGAAAATTAATTTTTTTTGTATTATGTGGAGACTTTGATATAGATTTTCTGGAAAATAAACACAACTTAACAAGCCTCTTAGATTTATCAGGTTCATTTGATGTTCCACATATTCACCAACCTACACGTAAAAAAATATATTTGGATAATATTATGAGTAATCTGAGTGATGAATTGGACGTATGCCGCATTATCGGATCACTGCGGTCAATTGCTCTCAGTAGAAATGCCAGAACTCACTAAAAGAAAGCATATATCCTCGAAATATAGACCTATGAATGAAAACAGCAGAACCTCATTGCAACAACAAATATCTAAGGAAACGTGGTCAAATCTAACAAATAGCGATAATGCCAATATCTTCTATCATTCCTTTTTATCCATATTCTACTATCACTTTGACTTAGCATTTCCTGAACAACAACACCCAATAAAAATAGATCCAAAAAAGCAGTGAGTTACCACAGAAGTAAAAAAAAATGTCGCAAGATTTAAGAGACTTATATCTCATACACTCTATAATGGTACTAACCAATCAATCAATCAATCAAAAATATACTTTATTCTCGAAGATATTATCTTATTGACAAAGCATGTAAATATATACGGTCACAAATGTAAACAGTTAAACAATTTAAGATTAAGATAAAAATGAGATTTTGGAATGTCACCAGCTAGTCAATTTGCATTATATGTATATAATCTATAAAATATATGAATTCTTACACGAGAGGGTACCTTAAAAGTAAGAGTACAGAAATAAAATCACACAATTAATATCACATTGTAAAAGTAATAACGAATTGTTAAAATATATAAATTTAAAATTTAGATATATAATATCAGTCTTCACAAAATACTATAATATCAGTCATATGAAATTTGAATATGAAAAAAAAAAAAAAAATATTTAAAAAAAAAAAATTCAAAACATACAAATACTAAAATTAAAATTAATGCCGGATACCCGGATACAGAATATTTGGGACAATTGAATAGCTATAGTACGTCATTATATATAACCAAGATCTGCAAACACTATAAAAAAAAAAGAAAGACGACTACAAAAAATTTGTTATCCAATGTAAAAGAACTTTGAATAATGGGTTAATTCTAAACTCTGACAATGAAACAAAGACAATTTGGAAATTGATTAAGCAGGAAACTGGATGGAAACTCGAAATAGTTGACAGTCAAAAATCAGTTGTCTGTGAGCCACAGGAAATCACTGAAATTTTTTTGGAATAATTTATTCTACAGTCTTAAACTCAGTGGTATAGATACCAAGTGTTGTGATCAAAACTGCTGCGCATGAAACATCAGAGCCACCTGCAAAACTGGTCAATATGTTTCTCAACGGGTACCTTTCCAGAGAAGCTAAAACATGCAAAATCACACCAGTCTATAAAAATTGAAACTATACCGGGTGTCAACAAATCTATTAGACAAGTCATAACTTCTAGAATATTAGGTGTATCAAAATGAGATTTGGTATCATGTAATTATGGTATTTTATGGATTAATAAAGTTCTATTCTATTCTATTCTATAGGTAGATGGTGAGTGAAGAAGAGAGTTTTCGCATATGAGCAGACGTAAAAGTTTCTTGATTTTCGGTAAATTTCAGTTTGATTTTTCTTCATAGAATGTCATAGAAATTCAAGGAATGCTGCTGAGTTGTATGCAAGAGAAATTTGCCAAAAAATGCAGATAAGTCACGAATCAGCAAGAAAAATTATGAAAAAGCACGGATATCCAGCATTTAAATATCAGTTACATCAACATTTGGCGATGGCGATAGACAGGTAGTGTTTTGTGGTTGGCTGCTTCTAAATCATAGAATTAACCCAAATTTTATCAACTTTATTCTATTTTCCGACGAATCACAATTTACAAATCATGGTATGTTCACTAAGCAAAATACTCAGTACTGGATCCAACAAAATCAACATGCAATGAGAGAGGGCAATTTTCAAGAAAAGTTTGGCGTCAATGTCTGGGCTGGTATTGTTGGACACAAAATAATTGGGCCAATGTTGTTTTAAGGTCAGTTAACAGGGGTTAGGTACTTAGGTTTTCTCCAAAATGAAAACGAGGATCATCTTAATAATCTACCTTAAGCAGTTTTACGGCGAATTTACTTCCAACAAGTTGGAGCACCCCCTCACAATACCAGAGAAGTTCTTAATGACTTAATAGAGCATTTTAATAATAAAGTTATTGTAACCAATGGTTCAGTACGGTGGCCTGCCCGCTCACCTGATCTCACTGTGCTCGATTTTTTAATTTGGGGATATGTTAAAAGGTTTACTATGCAACAGCCCCGGCCACGCTTGAAATCTTAGAAAAAAGAATTCTACGGGCATTTAGAAGTATAAAACGCCTCAAATGTTACGAAACGTGTTGAGAGAAACAATTGAATGAGCTGAAATGTGTATTGAACAAGGAGGAATGCACTTTGAAAATTTACTACAGTGCAAGTAAATAAATGATTATCCATGGCACACTTGACAAAAGTAAATAAATTATTATCCAGTATTTTCCTTAGTAATATTTAATTTATGTTCTTATTTTTAATCCAATCGCAAATAAATTAGTATCCATTTGAAAAATAATAGTTAAGACACGAAAATGTAATTTTGCCAATTTGTCCTATTCCTATCTATCATACTAGTCACTAAAACTTTGCGATTGTAATTTTCTGACATCACCTAGGTCCTCAGATTAGTTTACGTCCGATCAAGGCCACCTAGATGCAATATTAAAAGTGACTATAAAAAAATTAAGTAGGCGTAAAAACTTTTTAAAATATCACATTCTAATCCAGAATTGTCTCAGAAATCCTAAAATGTTATACAAGGTGTTCCAAATTTAAAACCGGAGTCATTTCCGGTGAAACTGAAGGACTGGAAGTGAAAAATAAGCGAAAACTCTCCTCTTCACATACTATTTTCCTATAACAAATCTCATTTGATAATAATAATAATAATAGTATTCTTTATTTCATTAAAACATTGTTAATACAGGTATCACATTGTTTACAGAAATAGTGTCCGACTATGAAAATGAAAAATTGACATGCACATTGTTCACATTGAGTAAAATTCGTTCAGAGAATAGAGCGACTTCCCTACTAATAATGACTTCAGTTCGTTTTTGAACTTTTGAAATGACCTTATGTCCTTTATATGTAAGGATAGCAGATTATTAAAAACTTTACATCCATTATAGAAAAGGCTCTTCTGGTATAATCTTGTAACATGTTTGCTTGAAAGTACTACATTTTTATGTCGGGTATCATATTGATGGTTTTGAAGAGTTATGTCGAAGGAAGATTTATCCTTGAAAACAAAATAGGCTATCTCTAAGATATATACTGATGTAAGTGTCAAGATGTTTAACTCTTTAAAATACACCTAATATTCTAGAAGTTATGACTTGTCTAATAGATTCGTAAACCCGGTAGACCTATTACTGTTACCAATATTCTCGAAGGTCCTGGACAGACTGATATATGCAAGACTACTTGATTTTTTGAAAGAACACTTAAGGATTATTTAATAGAACTGCTTCTATTATATTGAAGAGTATCTCAGCTCCACCTGATTGTTTATATTAAGAAAATGTCTAGGTTAAGAATGCTTCTGTTATTGTATGTCCCTTTCATGACGTGAACTTTTTAACTTACCCATTGAATTGTCAATGTTCAATTGGATCTTTTGACAATAAATATTATTATTAGAACCAATTAAAAACTAGTTCTTGTTGCCAATCATTTGAATGTGTACAATTAAATAATAAAGACCAAAGAACGTGTTTGAGTGTAACATTTCAATGAGAATAAGCAATAACAAATAGGCTTGGAATTATTGTTTACCTATCTGTGAAATATGATCATTTGATATCAACTCCTCACATATAAACATTGTTAAAATATGAAACTTCATCAATTAATACATTTCAGGCCATTTTTTTCGGCAATTCGCTCACAAAATGAACACAGGTGATCCATTACAGCATAACCTAAAACTCGACTTATCTACACCATTGGCGTTCTGGCCATAACATATAGATTAAGTGAATAATGGAATTTTTTCATGCACCTAAGAAAACTTAAATAACGACTAAAATATTATAATCGACCGAATAAAGACCAAAAACTAAAATAAAACTGATGAGATTAAAATAATTTTCTAAAATGCAACTTGACAACAATTAATTAAACTGTGTGGATAATATTATGAAAATATATTTCCATCAGATATATTTCAAAATATACTTGTTTGTCTGGAGATAATTCTTATTGACAAAGCTTATAAAATGTATATAGATAGTACATCCTCTATGTAAATATGAAAAAAATTAAAAAAAAGAAAGAAGAACAAAACATTAAAATTTATTTAAAAGTTGAGTTCCTCATAATAGCTATAAAAATTAATGTCATTATTCATTATAATTGGTAAAAATATAAAAACATGAAATATAGAAACATGTACAAAGTCAAATGGATAGCATCTATAAATGATGATGCTGACAATGATGATAAAAGTTAATGTAAGTAGGTAAAATGAAACTTGAAGTAAGTAGTAAGATAAAAGATAATGTGAGATGTGAGGTCACAATACAGTTCGCTCACACTTATTAAAAATTATAAAACTTCATTTGAATGAATCTTCATAGAATTCCTCCATAGTAATAGGCCTTTGCAACTAAAAGCATTTTCACTTCTTTTCTGAATTCGAGCACACTGTGTGTTTCTTTAATTGCAGTAGGAAGGTGATTGTTCAATTTTCTGCTCTTATAAATGAGCGAGTTCTGAGGTAATATTGACTTAGGGGTAGGGAGTGAAACTTGGTGTGATAAACGTGTATTGTGTATTGATGGGGTACTTATTTCATTGTTAAATGAAAAGGCATGCAAGAGTTAAAATATTTTGCTGTATAAACAGTGGTCGACACCCAGATAACACAGGATATCCTATATCTATTTCATGTCCAATTCTGGTCGGGATATCCCTGGATTTGAAATGGACATCCATGAGATATCCATTGAAGGATTTGAAAAGGATATCATTCAGAAGATATCCTATGGATATCCATAAGTATCCACAGCAATTATGAATGTGTTTAAATTGCAAGATTGATTTTAATAGTGTCTATTTCTGGGGTTCTTCCTGCCATTGAATTTTTTTTTAAATCTCATTTTTCGGTTTTTTACTGGATTTGAAATGGACATCCATAAGATATCCTTCGACGGATTTGAAATGGATATCCTACAGAAGATATCATATGGATGGCCATAAGATATCCGGAGCAAATATGGATAAGTTTAAATTGCAAGATTGATTTTTATTGTGCCAATTTCTGAGTTTCTTTCATGCTCGTACATATGGATATTTTTTTTTTGAAAAATCTCATGTTTCGTTTTTCTACTTGATTTGAAATGGATATCCATCGACGGATTTGAAATAGATATCTTTCAGAAGATATCCTAGGAATGGCCATGAGATATCCAAAGCAATCATAAATGAATTTAAACATTCTCGTAGATACACAAATTGTACCTTTTCAAAACTTATACGTTGTCGCGGGGACCCTCTGCGGCAGCCTGGCCATAACTATACGCATAATTACTGGCGACGTCTGTCATTTTATTTTGTTGATGAAAGTCATAGTCATAGCACTGAATCCAAACAGAAAGATCGTCTATGGCGTTTTGCATTGGTGTTATTTTTGAGTCGTATTTTTTTTTTCATTGTTTTTGATACCCTGTTGGTCTGGACATTATGGTTTTCATCTGTAGCAATTGATTTGGGCCTAGCCCCACCATGTGACTAGGCCGGCGGGAGGGGAGTATCTGCGATGATCTCAGACACCGCTGAGCAAAGTCCAGGTCCCTCTCTCGGTAACATGGTAGCGTGTTTAGTAGTCATGGTGAAAGCCATGGCGAACCCTCACTCGAACGGTTACTCGTCACACGAGTAATATCAGGTCGAAAGTCTGATATGGCGGTGACCCATCAAACGCTGACAGGAGGAGTCTTGTTAACATGGGTACCCAGGGGGAGGAGGATAGCCCCACCGGTTCGCCGGTGCCTCTCCACATGGTGTTGGACTCTGGGGGCTGTGGTGTAGATGGTGGGTCAATGGAAAACCATACCGTAATTCGGTAGAGACGAGGGAGTCCTTCACCTATGGGTTGAGGTGATTGTATTCCCTGCTGACGCGGCGGGGAGCGGCGCATTAACCCGCTCGGGTACTGACATCCCATAGCCAGTAGCTTGTCTTATCAAGTGGCCCCACCGTGGCTTTGCTATAACGGTAGCTGGGATTACTTAGCGCGCTGATCCAGCGTATCCGGATCTCCCCTGCGACCCTATACCTTTCTGGGAGGTTGATAAACCGAAAGGTAGGCACTTTCTCCTGGGGGGTGGGTTTATATGGGGAAAGACTCGGACGGGCGTCCGCAGTGCGTTCCCGACGGGGATCTGTTTGTTTGTTGTAGCAATTGATTGTTTCCAAAGGGGAATTATATATTGGCCGAATACAGGTAAATATCAATTGAAAAGGACATAACCTATAAACATCCATTATTTCCAATGCATTTATGTGTTTGCTATTTGAGTTTCGATATTTTCAGAAATGCTGAAAAGCACGTCGATACTTTTGCCACAATACACGAGTTTTTCAAATGTCACAATGCCCAGATTAAAAATGGTGTGAATGCCTACAACAGTGGACATGTGATGAAGATGATTTATCAGTAGATTCGGATATCAGAGGAATTCTGTATGACTTTGTGGAACGATGCCTTTCTTCCATGTTTGCCTCCGAATATAGCTGGTATATGGAGCAAAAAAAATAAACTGCACAACTAAAACTGGCTGAATTATCACTAGGTGAAAAGCCCATTCAGTAATTCAATTTATTTGATAATTATTTTATGCCTCATAACAGACTGCTAGTTCAGTGAGAATGCAAAATTGCCAAGAAAAGTTTATGTCAAAAATGCTTATATATATATATATATTTATATATATCATACCAATAAAAAGAGAGAGAAAAACTATGGCAGTGGTATATATTATCATCATCAATATTCGAATTCAAAAAAAAGCATAATATTTCTCAGTATTTTTTTGTAGATTTCAACATTAATTATACCCGTTAATATATACATATCGATTTGTTGAAAATATAAACAGGATGTTCATAAAATCAGATGTGGAATCATCTGCGACTGAAAGATAAACTTTAGTCACTATCTTCCATCGGCAAGATAACCTCTTGTGGGGTATTCATGTTAAGGAAAATTCTCAATAAATATTGATAGAAGATTTTCTGAATTGAAAATCCACGATTAAATGAAGTTATTTTTGGAATGTCTACAGAAAACACTACTTGGCTAAAGCCACGCTGTAGTTCTATGTCCAGCGTGGCTTTAGCCGGGGAAGTAGTTGTTTTCTGTTAGACATTCACAAAAAATAACTTTATTTTAATCGTGGATTTTTCAATTCACAGAAAAATCTTTCTATCAATATTCAATTGAGAATGTTTCCCTTTTCAATATACATATCATTTCAGAAGCGGCTGACCTTAGTGATTCGACGGAAAATAAAAAAGCTACTGAAGAAGCCATCTAAGCTTGGCTGAGAAGGGCCAAAGAAAGGCATCTGTCATCTTCTAGAATAAAGGAAACACCTGATGGACAAAGAAAATAGCATTCTATTTTTTCTTTAACTTTATTTTTTTGATTATTCTGCATTTAATATTCAAATGTTTTTATTTTAGAGTTTACATATACATTTTATTTATTGATAACTTTCGAAGTTTATGAGAATTCCTTTTTGATACCAGAGTTTATTAATACATTTTTTTTTGTTCAATACCATTATTTCATTTCCCTCCAGATCGCTATAACTATATTTTATCTTCGATAAATCCCCGAAGGATATCTCCTAAGGATATATTTCGAATAGCTCTGAAGGAATCTTTCAGATATCTTTTGAATATCCCTGAAGGATATCTCATGGATATTCCTAAAAGATATCTTTGAAGTATATCTTATGGATATCTTTGAAAGATATCTTATGGACATCTCTGGAGGATATCTTATGGATATTCTATGGGTGTACAGGTTGTTCCGCTTTGGACATCCATCGGATGTCCATAGGATGTAAATTGGATGTCCATAGTACATCCATAAAATTCATGAAGGATGTCCAATGGATATCTATTGGATGTCCTTGTGTTATCTGGGTAGGAATCAAGATGTTTGGCATTGCATGCATATCTGATGGCCCTTTTCTGTAGGATGAAGACCATTTTAAACAGATATTGCGAACACATGCCCCAGAAGCGGATGCGATAACAGAGATGAGTTACTTCATCCGCAAACTGCTTTTTATGTGAAGCCCAACAAGAGACCCAGAACACTTTTAGAACCAAAAGTCTCATCAAGAGTCAAATTCTAAATTTTAGGTCTTTGAGCTGAATAAGAGTTCAGATGATGTAAAATTAATTTGAAGGTTTGCCACTTGCCTATTTTCAAAAAATAAGAAGTTTTTAAAAAGTTGAAATATTTTTATCAATAGAGTTTATAAGTATTTTGTTTATTAACCCATAGTAAGCCTCGGCGAGGAATGTTTGTGAATAAAATTAGTATTGAAAAAAGCCAAAAAGATGAAATTCCAAGTGTTATTGTTAAAACAGTGTAGCTCTATGAATATTATTTTTCAAATTTTCAACGCCAAAGTCATAATTTCAGAACTCAAATACCATATACCCACCATGAGCTTCTGAACAAGAAATATGCAATAGACATGCAGGACAATGAAGTGTGAGTTAAAACTGGACATTTTTACTTACCTATCAATAGTAGATTCGGGTGGAATTCTGAATACCTCAACAACTTTATTTATAGTTTGTGAGTCATATATAATCTTGAGGGGTTGTGCAACAATATGAATCCTTTGATCACAGCTTCGATCTGAGGGATTTGTCTCAAACAAAACTTCCAAGAGACCTTCTTGATGACCAGTCTCTGATGTGATAATTTTTGGTTTAAAATCATTTTGCTGCATACCCAAAGCAGTAAAATCATCTATTTTGACATGTATCCTGAAAACATATAATATTTAAAAATTGAGTACTCCAATCGTTTACATTCAAGTAAAGTTCGAAAATGATCTTCCTTTTCAATTTTGGTAAGAATTTTGATAAGATGTACATTATTAAAAACATATTTTCATTCAATTGACGAAATTTGACAATTTCAATTAATTTCCATATATTAAGTTTATGATTTCCTGATCCTATCTATCTATATAAAGAAGTATTGAGAAATTGATTTAATTTGTCGGTAACTTATCAAATTCCGAATTTGCCTGCTGGAAATATAAGCGTAAAATTAATAAAAAAATACCATGTTATTACTAATTGTCCCCATTTTCCAAATTGGTTAATCCAACGTTTTACCACTACTATAAGGATTATATTTTTCAAAAAATTAAAAGAAAATCCTTTTTATTGCATATTGTTAATATATTTTAGTGCCCTCTATAATAGTTCACTGTTTAAGTAAATCAAAAGAATAAATGATAATACTTTCACAGTTTTTCCTGGTGAAACTCATATTTCAAAACGTATCATAAGTTGACACACATTGGATACGGGAATTTGTGTTATCTATGTCGACAATGCTATAGACATGCCCGCCCTACATTTTTTCTGGGGCGAAGTGATGGTAGGAGGGACGCTGAACTGTTATAAAGAAGGTGAAAAATATTGAAAGTTCACGACTGACCAACCAATCTTATGACTGGCCATATACAGGGTGTTATGAATTAACACGCCACACCTGCAACACCAATGTTACAACTGGGGACAGTTGGAGAAGTAAATACCCCTCACCTGACCAACCAATCTTACGATTGCTCGTTATTTGTTGAAGCTAAGCCTTAACTATACTGGGCGTTATTAGTCTATTGACCAATAACTGGACAACCTCCCAGAGCGGCTTGAGAAGCTATCACACTCAGTATATAATGAAGCGTGGGCCTTAATTTGACAGTACAGTTACCAATCTCAGATAGTTCAGAAACAATTATACACTTAGGACTTCGATAATATATATATATATATATATATATATATATATATATATATATATATATATATAATGAGTATCTATCGAGGATTCGGTCTTGAAGAAGGTACACTCTTTTTTGCTACCCGAGCTTTCGCAAATCTTTATTTGCTTTTTCGAGGGCTACAAAGTAAAAATATGGACATACAAATATTTAAGCAATAATTATACATACTGTGCAATTCGAGATTTTCTTTGGACATCAAAGATTAGGAACATATATAATTATAAAAGTACAAAGGAAAACTTAAAAAATGTTGTGACAGGAAAATTTGATCACTGACAATCATTAATCATGGATGTCAAATAAAATAGGTATATACAGAGGTGTTTTTATTCAGGTATTTTCAAATGGCGAATGTTTTTTTGGTAAAAGTAGATACGAGTAAATTTTACCTTCTTCAAGACCGAATCCCCGATAGATACTCATTTGTCCGATAGATACTCATTAGTCTGAATTAGACTAGACCAGTGACGTGCCCGCATCAAAATTAAAAAAGGATCTTCAATAATGTCAACCCATTTTAAATGCTGTAAAACTAAGGAATTATCTAATGTGTGTTGCATACAGTGCCACAATATATTTCATCTCAGCTGCCTAGACAGGAAGAAGAATGCTGTTAAAATAGAAGACCACAAGATCTTATGCTCCAAAGAATGCACAACTAATAAAGCTAAAGAAGACAAAAAATATTATGAACTGGAGTCAATCATTAAGAAAATCAATGAACAACTCAATTTAAAAAGTAAGCTCTTGGAAGACTCTGAAATAAAGCAAGAGGAAACTATGTCAGACATGATGGTAACAATTGCTAAATTGCAGGAAGAAACGAAAGAAAAAGATTCTTTTATTCACCGACTAAGAAGATCTTCTCTTGACCTACAAGATGTAATAGCTGACACAGAAGAGGGATATATTAGAAGCATAAACGAACAAAAGAGAACTATAGACGAACTAAAAAAAGAAAATTTAAACATAATAAAGAAAAATCAGGATCTACTTCTGGAGAATGACAGAATTGCTAGAGAAGTTATTAAATTATCCAATGATATAGAAGAATTAAATGGTATTAATAAAAATATGATAACATCAATTGAAACACTAACCCTGGATAATAAAAAATATAGAGAAGAACTCGAACAGCTAAGATCTGAACATATTGTCTGTCTAAATAATAAAACGAAGAAGACAAGAGATAAACATGCAACAGAAATTACGAGAAGGGTAACAAATGAAAAACAGTTGGAACAAGTAGACAAACGTCATGAAAATTCAACAAAAAATGATACAGAATTGATAAAAAAGAAGACAACTGAACAAAAGAAGAATGTTGTGACCAGTATCAAAGCATCAAGTAATAGTGAAGTTAATAAAAGCGACAAAATTTAAATGATGATTTTGTGTGATCAACATGGCCGTGGTTTGGGAAAAACTATCGGGAAACGAGTTGGAGGTACTACTACAGTTCAGACTATCATCAAACCTAATGCAAGGTATGACAATGTTATTGACAATATTGTGAATATATCCCAGGATTTCTCTTTGGCTGATAACATAGTAATTATAGCAGGATATAACGATTTCCTAAGAGGAAAATACCCATCCTTTAAAAACATAAATGATAAACTCAAACATTGTACACATACAAATATAACCCTTGTATCGGTACCATACATCACAGAGGACTATATAACTAATACCAATACATTTATTTACAAATTTAACATTAGACTAAATGATTATGTGACTAGGCTAAACAAGTATGCTGAAGGCAAGGTGACGTTCTTAGAACTTAACAAGGTAAATGGTAATAGACTGAACTTATCACAATCAACACAAAACATCTGTGAACTGGTAAAAATCAACCGAACGAAGGACTTTACAAAAAATTTGGTATTTGCTAAAACAACCAGCCTGAACGCCACGACCCAAAATCAAACAAAATCAAATTTGATGGTGCCACAGGAGCCAGTAATAAGAGATAGCCCTTGCCAAATTTTTACAATAGAATCAGACAAATCACTTTCAGTGATGCTTTTGAACATTCAATCGGTGCGTAACAAAAGTGACGAACTTTACATTTACTTGGAAAGTCATGGCTTTCCGGATTTATTATTATTGACAGAGCACTGGCTGACAGAGAGCGAACCTTGTTCATACCACATTATGTCATTTTGACCAAATTTTGTAGAAAAATTTTTATTCATGGTGGAACTATGATCTTAGCCAAGGAAGCAATTTTGATAAATTTTGTTTCAAGGCAATTGATAAACTCAATCACTTGATTGTTGAAAAGAGTTTGAGTTTTCAATTGCTCATTCAAAAGAATGAGTTATATATCTTATGTGTGTATAGCTCCAACCAAAGTAACGAAAATATTTTCCTTGAAAGGCTAGATGGTATTCTTTCTCAGCTCTCTCCAAATGTGAATATTATGTTGACAGGTGACTTTAATATCGACTTTGACAGTAAAAACCCAAGAGCGTGTCTAATCCAGAACCTAATTCAATCATTCAACCTCACAATGCATGTGGAATCCCCGACATGTTTCTCGAAATACTCCTCATCCATTTTAGATTATATATGTACCAATATTACCTGTCTATCTTGTGAGGTCACTAATAGTGGCCTGTCTGATCATGAAGCTGTCATTTGTAAAATACAAACCAATTACATAAAGCCGAAATCTTATAAAAAATTTCGACGCATATTTAGTAGTAAGAATTTTGAAACATTTGAACAGCTGAGTTCAACTATATGCTGGGAGGAAACCCTAAAGAATAAAGACCCACTGACCGATTTTCACGCACAACTTTGTGATATATTCAATACTGCATTCCCCTTGATCAAATCAAAAACTAAAGTCAGAAAGCAATGGATAACAAAGGGTATAAGAGTTTCATGTAAAAACTTGCGTTCCCTTCATTATATAAGGAAATATTCGCTTGAAAATGAAGCCTTTATGTTGTACTTTAATAATTATAGGAAAATTTATAGAAATGTTATAAAAGCAGCTAAACAGCTATATTTTGGAAAAAGAATATGTAAGTCCCACAATATGTCAAAAGAAAGTTGGGCAATTATTAATGATCTTAGAGGGAAAAATAGTAAGCCACCCCTAAATACCATTCTAGCGGCTGATGAAATCAATAATTATTACTGCACTATTGCCGATACTCTATCTAGGACTATTAAAACACAAGAAGATCCAGTCACCTATTTAAAGGATATATCTGTGAAAGACTCCTTTTTTCTATCACCCACTAGCCCAGAAGAATTGAAAGAAATGTTGAAAGATATAAAAATAGACATACTTCTGGTTGGGATGAGATCTCGCTAATGTTCTAACCCACCTCCCACATAATGCTATGTCTGCCTTAGCCGAGGCAATTAATATATCATTTTTGAATGGAACATTCCCGAAATGTCTCAAGATAGCGGTAATAAATCCTTTGCTCAAAGGAGGAGACTGTGATATCATTTCTAATCTAAGGCCTATTTCACTATTGCCAACTTTGGCCAAATTAGTTGAAAAATTAGTTAAAAAAAGGATGTCTTCATTTCTGCTGTATCATAATTTGTTAAGCTCTCACCAATTTGGCTTTCAAACAGCGAAGAGCACAAATGATGCCATGTTTGCCTTACTAGAGATATATATCTCAAAATCAACGAAGGTGATTCAGTTGCAACAATCTTTTGCGACCTTACAAAAGCTTTTGACTGTGTTGATCATAAGATACTTCTTCAAAAATTAGAAATTTATGGTTTCAGAGATATATAACATTAAGATGGTTTCAATCATACTTAACAGAACGCAAACAAATGGTCTCGTTCAACGGAGAAAGTTCAAAATCTCAACTGGTGAGTTGTGGGGTACCACAAGGATCAGTGCTTGGCCCCCTTTTGTTCTTGGTGTACATCAATGATCTGGCAAGCATCAATATCAGGGGTAAATTCACTATGTTCGCAGATGATACTACAATACTGTGGCATGGCAACAACAGTGATGAACTGAATAAACACATAGCTACAGACATATCTCTGGTGAAAACTGGTGTGATTCCAATAAATTATCATTCAATGTCTCAAAAACATGCATTGTAACCTTCAGATGCACTCTGAATGACATAATCTTAGGGAACTCGAGAATAAGTACCAAACCATCAGCCAAGTTTTTGGGACTCCATGTGGATAACAGTCTGTCTTTCAATACTCATATCAGTACTTTATGCAAAAAATTGTCATCAGGTTGCTTTGCAGTAAGGATCATATCATCAGAATTAAATACATCTGCAGCGAGCAGCATATTTTGCTCTGATTGACTCACTGTTGAGATATGGAATTTGTTTTGGGGAATAGCTCTCAATTTCAATTGAACTTCGGTGTTCGTTTACAAAGAGGGCTGTGCGATACCTTTGTAAAGCGAAACCCAGAGATTCATGCAAACCCTTGTTTATTACTCAAAAAATATTAACATTGACATGTATCTTTATTCTGGAAAGTGTATGTTTAATCCACAAAAATTTTTACAATAATATCCAATCTCTGTCAACTTACAAGACGAGGAGTGATAACTTTACAGTATCCCTACCAATTCCCAGAAGCTCCTTGGTAAAGGGGTCAATAATTTATAATGCAAAAAAAATGTTCAACCACCTGCCTCCACATATTCGTTCTTTGGTGGCACATAATAGATTCAGGATGGCTGTCAAGGAGCTACTGCTAGATAGAGCATATTATAATTTGAAAGAATTTAATGACAATGTATTTTAAGTATTTGATTTCGAATTGTAATTTTAATTTAGCTTTAAATATGTGTCTGTTTATATACAACTGTACATGTTATATACAAAAATTTTTTAGTATGGCTTAGGACTATTCATTGATCCTGGCGTTATTGTGACTTTTCACATATATGTATGTACATGTATGTATATATGTATGTATGTGTATATATGTGTGTTTATATTTATACACTTTGTACTCTTTTTGTATTTTAAATGTTTGTACTCTTTTATATTTTAAATGCTTATAACTATTTTATAATTACCTTCTAGCTTTGTCAATGAGAATTTAATTCTTTCGATATTAAAGCATATTTGATTTGATTTGATCATTCTATATATATATATATATATATATATATATATATATATATATAATATATATATATATATATATATATATATATATATATACGTATTTGCTAAAGAATAATAACAACAACTTATACCCATGGTATAATTTAGGGAGAAAATGTAAAGATCGTCTGAATGAATTTAATATATATTTAAACTTGAATGCGAAACAAATATAGAATGCCTGATAAAATAACTGTTCTTCAGTTACTTTGGCGATTGCTAATATTACTACTTTTGTCGAATCAATAGTTGTACTATGAAATCAATAAGCAATAAGGGAATAGTTCCTTATTACCATATACATATATACCTTGCCAAATAAACAGTTTTGGTTTCTTACCCTCGACTGGACCACGTTTTAAGGTTACAATTTTATTTTGAATTACCGATTTTTACGGGTGCACCGGTTCGTAATATGATTATTTAGCTTCTTAGGAAAATTTTGAATTCTATTCGTTGAGTTATTACTGAGATAATTTCTGTTTTTACACTTCCACTATTTTCTGCATACTTTTGATAAATTGGCTACTTTATGAATAATTTACGAAATCTACCCTTGTTTCGTATCAGAAGATGGGTATGCATCTTCACTAGAAGAAATTTGATTCTACTTTAATGCCCTTCATACTATGAATGCATCCGCTGAACTGAACGTCTCTCTGTACTCGCTGAACTGAGATTGTCTCCCCGGTTATGGAGATTCTCATATATATATATATATATATAATAATAATAATAATAAAAGGAACTTTATTGAACCGAACAAAAATTCAATTCAATAGGCTATCGACCGAAGTCCTTCTGCCTATTGGTACAATTTTATAAAAATATATATATATATATATAAGAAAAAAAGTTAATCATATTTAATCATGTTCCTGTTGGATTCTTTCCCAGGTAGTCGCCTGAGGGTGTCGATGTATTGCTTGAATTTGTGGGTCTCTTATGAGGGTATATCTGTTGAGGAGCTCTATGTTTATGGGCTTCAGACAAAATCGGTGGAGTAGATGTTTCAGACGATCCTCAATCGGTTTGTTTGGCGGGTTGTGTAGTGGGTTGTTTGGGTGACGAATTTTTGTGATAGTCCTTAGTGCAGTTGTTTCCGCAACTTGCAATTTTCTTCTAGTTGTTGGCTTGCAATTGAGAAAAACAGTGTGTCCATACTCAATCATTGGTCTGCAGATGAGTTGGTAGATTCTGCTGGCTGTTGGAATATTAATGCCTTTATTTTGGTATGTGAGACAACTGAAATGCTTGGCTCTGGATATCATTTGTTTCTTTTTTTCCTCTAGGTGTGTGTTGAAGGTAAGTTTGCTGTCCAATTTGATCCCTAAATATTTGGTAGTCCTCACTGGATTGAGTTGTTGTTGTTGAATATTGATAGTCGGTGATGTTGGTCGTAGTTTGTGATTGAATATCATTAGATGGGATTTGCTGAATATATATATATATATATATATATATATACATCTTGCCTACAATTCAGGAAGCATACGTTACTGCGTCCACCAGAAATACGCTATCTAGGTCAATTCTGATAGAGTATACTGGTTCTACACAAAAAATCCTACTCAAAGCTGGTTTCAGATTATCAAAAACTTCAAAAATAAAAAAAAATAAAAAATAAAGTATTCTTATATAATATTGCGTCCTTTCACCATCATATCATTATCACGTCCGGTGGATAATTTGTTTTCATATTTAGTATGATACTGCGTCCAATTTGCATTATATCTTTCATACTCAGCACGATACGGCGTCCAGCACTGTTGCCATGTTTTATTACACATTTTTATTTAACTCGCTTCGTTCATATGCTGTCATTCTTTCCGGTTCAAAATTTGTAATCCATTTTTGGAACACTTGCCGACATCCTATTGATCTGAAATTCGGCAGGTGATCATAATTCCGGCGACAATGCATTATGAAATTTTCGTTGGAAAAAAAACAAAATAACGGCTCCAAGATGACGGACAAGTTTTGTGATTATGGTACGATTCGATTCAAAATTGGTATGTGGGGGTTTTCAGGGACGAATATTGTGAAATTTCTGTCAAAATAAAAAAAATCAAGATGGCGGACAAGTTTTGTGATTATGGTCCGATTCGATTCAATATTTGTGTGTGGGGTTTTTCGGAGTCGAAGATCATGCATTTTTTGTCAAAATTTATGAAATTGAAATGGCAGCTCATGGAATTACTGTTAGAGGAAAAAACAAAATGGTGCTTCGAAATGGCGGACGAGATTCAGGTTTATGGTCCAATTTGATTCAAATTGGTATGTGGGAGTTTTCATGGTCGAAGATTAGGAATGTTTCTTCAAAATTCATAAAATCAAAATGGCGGCTCCAATATGGCCGATAATCTCTGTGTTTATGGTCCAATTCTATTCAAAATTGGGATGTGGGAGTTTTCGGGGTTAGAGATGGAGGATTTTTGATCAAATCCAAGATGGCGGTCGAGTTTTGTGATTATGGCCCGATTCGATTCAAAATTGGTATGTCGGGGTGTTTGGGGTAGGAGATTACGAATTGAGTCGAAGATTATTGATTTTCAGTTGAAATTCATAAATTGAAGATGGCAAATGAGTTAATCTCTAGATAGTCTCCTCATTGGAGGACTAGATAGCTCAGAACTTACAGGAAAAAAGGCCTCATAATAACGATGCTTTAACAAAAATGCATAGGTTAGGGCGTACGTATTGAATTGAATCTATAAGTCACAGAATAACCTACGTCACACATCCAAAGAAATTATTTTTTTGAATAAAAGCTTGTCTTCAAAAAGGTTTTTCATTAATTATTTTATTTCTGTAATGAATTATGGAAAAATCCTCAAAAAAAGGAATTAAAAAAAAAATTAAATCATTCCTCATCGTAATCCTAAAGTTACTTTTATAGTATTAAACCCTGATATGTTCTTTCTCGAACAATATCTCGTCGTCATTGATATATAATTAGTATAATAGTAAATAACCCTAATAATAACAAATTATGGTTATATAAATGAAATCATTTGATTAATCCTATTATTGTAATTAATCAGTTTTGTTCCCTAAATTAAGTATTTTCTGATGTCTCCAAATGAATTAGCCCATTAGGTGATGTCTTCCTTCACTTTCATTATATGTATAACTACACATAAAAAAATATCATAAGTGCTGGGGACCAGTCATGGATGATATGATAATAAAAGATGGTGTTCCAATACAGCAACAGAAATATGACAGGTACAACATGAATACACATCCCCGATCCCAACAGATTATCAAATTTCCAGAGTTCTTTGAATTATTTGAAATTTACACTCGAAAACTATTGAATATTAGAAAAATGTAGAAAATGATATAATTATCAAACGTTTCATAAAATTCACAGAGAACTGGGTTTTGGAATCATCATGTTGTCATTATTTTTTTTTTTGTGCTCTTTCAGGTAGATAACCACAACACAAATTTTCCTTATCTCATCACCTACCTGTTATGGTGATACTAATTGAGAGAATCAAACTATAGTTAATATGACGTCCTTCTCTTCGGAAAATTAATCCCTTGCTAATCAAAATGTATCTATTCAATTTTCCATATAATCAACTGAGGAAGAAGTGTGGGGCCTAGGCCCGCCATGTGTTTAGGCCGACAGGGGGTAATAGTTGTGACGATCCCAGATATAGCTGGGTAAAGTCCATGTCCCCTCTCAGTTAACATGGTAGCATTCCCAGTAGCTTTTGAAAGAAAGAAAGCGGCGGATATGGTTGATGCGAGAGAAATCTTGCTGATATTGGAATTCTCCTGTTGACATGGGTAGCCAGGGGATGAGGACCTCCCCATAGGCTTGCCGTTGCCTCGCCACATAGTGTTGGACTCTGGGGGGTAGGGTGATAGGTAGTTGACCAATGAAAAACATACAGTATTCGGTAGAGACGGGGAAGTCTTTTATCTATGGGCACTGATGATTGTATTCCTTGCTGACTTGGCGGGGAGCGGCGCATTTACTCGCTCGGGTACTGACATCCCAGAGCCAGTAGCCTCATCAGGCGGACCCACCGTGGCTGAAATGATTCGGTAGCAGTATAACCTAGCGCGTTGATCCAGCGTATCCGGATTCCCATAGTGTGGGGTAGGGTAAGGTACTCACCAGCTTGCTGTTGTTTCCACTGTACATAATGTTGCTGTGGAAGTAGTGTATTCGTGACAATGAATACATACAAGATTTGGGAAAAAAACTGATTGAGCTCACAGAAATAGTACGCTATATATATATATATATAAATAAATTAATAATTTCCGAAAGATTCGTAAGTGAATACATTTCAAAAGAGTAGATCATAGGAGGGTTGATATGGCTCTTAAGCCCCTCCGTACCTCGACCCGTGAGGACTTTTGTACATTACTCTTCACCTTTTCAGGACCCGGGATTCCGAGACTCCCTGCAAAGCGTATCAGTTTCCTGGGAGCTAAGTTCCTGGTGGGTAAGGGCGTTAGTGAAACCTTCGAGGAAGTCAAGCCTTTTGCAAAACAGCACCTGCAGGTGTTCTGCAGTTTCAGCGAAATTCTCGCAGTAACGGCACAGTTCACAGTCTGATCTTTCCAGTTTTTTGAGGTGATACCTCAGAGGACAATGTCCGGTGAGCAGTACCAGTTTCAAGTCTTGCTTGTCTAACTCGAGAAGCTGTTCAGCTTTCTTTGGCGATGAGCTCAAAAGCTTTTTCGCTTGTCTTTGCCCTGGAACCTTATTCCAGTGGGTTTCAATTTTGTCAGCTTCCCAGTGCCGAAACACTTTCTTGATGTGGGCTTTGAAAATATCACAGAAGGGTTCTGGGCCAGACAATTGGCTATTTGCCCCTTCCAAGGCTGTTCGCTTCCGCATTTCCTTTGATTTATTTGCACCCACATCGGAGTAACCTGATTATTCGTAGCCCTTAGGGAGAGTTTGTTGTCCCAACTCAGTCTAGACTCACAAGTGTGTGACTTTAGAGCTTTTAGTGCTGCTTTTTCAAAGAGTAAAACAGAAATGAATTCTCTGGAATCTTCAGAATACAACAAAATATCACGATTCCTGAATGAATAAACTTGTTTCGGATAGTAATCTGAAAAATAAGAAATAAAATCTCCATATTAGTCAGTTTCAGAATATATTTACATTTTTGCAGAATATGTATTTTGTACAAATACCTATATCTTCGCTCAGTCTTTGTTTTCTAATAATTGTGAGTATTCCACCTTCGATTCTTCACATTCATATCTCTTCGAGGGAAATATTTCATTTCTATATGTTTTCGAAAATATTCTGTAACAATTTTTTTCTGATCTGCTGTCCATTCCACCAATGTCCTTTTCATTCCTCTTTCAATGTTTTTTTTTTTCATTTTTGTTTTTCTAACCTCAGTCACACTATTGATCTCATTATCTTCTAAGGAGTATTCTCCCATTCCTCCTCACAAAACTAACAGTGAGTAATATTCTCTTTTTTCTTGATGGAACCTTATGAGGTAATCCAAAAAAAATATTCTACAATGAAAAACGGGGAAATTTTGTGGCATAGATGACAAATTATTAAATTAAAGAAAAAAAAAGCATCCTGGAGTGGGAGTCGAACCCACGACCTTATGATTTCTAGCCATACGCTCTACCATCCGAGCTATTCGAGGACATAGGAAACGACACACACTCGTGAACCCTTTTCTTCCATAATTCAATATTTATGTGAGAAATGAATCGAAAATCCAAACGTACTTATCACTGGCCGTCAAGATCCATTACCTGTCACTCAACTTCATCGACATTCGAAATTTCAGTAGCAGATCTAAGCAGATGATATCTAACCACTAATAAGATTTAGCCAAATATATAAGGTGAAAGTGGAAATATTGTGTCCGAAATATATAATGAAAAAGGGGGAATTTTGTGGCATAGAGGACAAATTATTAATTTAAAGAAAAAAAAGCCTCCTCAAGTGGGAGTCGAACCCACAACCTTATGATTTCTAGCCATACGCTCTACCATCTGAGCTATTCGAGGACATAGGAATCGACACACACTCGTGAAACCTTTTCTTCCACTATTTAATATTCATATGAGAAATGAATCAAAAATCAAACGTACTTATCACTAGCCGTCGAGATCCATAACCTGTCACTCAACTTCATCGTCATTCGAAAATTTCAGTAGCAGATCTGAGAAGTATGATCTCTAACCACTGATAAGATTAAGCCAAATATATAATGTGAAAGTGGAAATATTGTGTCCGAAATATATAATGAAAAAGTGGGAATTTTGTGGCATAGAGGACAAATTATTAAATTAAAAAAAAAAACATCCTCAAGTGGGAGTCGAACTCACGACATAATGATTTCTAGCCATACGCTCTACCATCTGAGCTATTCGAGGACATAGGAATCGACAAACACTCGTGAATCTTTTCTTCCATAATTTAATATTCATGTGAGAAATGAATCGAAAATCAAACTGGCCTTCGAGATCCACTACCTATCACTCAACTACATTGACATTCGAAATCTGATCTAAGCATATGATCTCTAACCACTGATAAGATGGAAGTGGAAGTATAAGGTGGAAGTGGAAATATTGTGTCCGAAATATATAATAAAAAAGGGGGAATTTTGTGGCATAGAGGACAAATTATTAAATTAAAGAACAAAAAAGCAACCTATGTCCTCGAATAGCTCAGAAGGTAGAGCGTATGGCTAGAAATCATAAGGTCGTGGGTTCGACTCCCACTTGAGGATCCTTTTTTTTCTTTAATTTAATAATTTGTCCTCTACGCCACAAAATTCCCCCTTTTCATTATATATTTCGGACACAATATTTCCACTTTCATATTCTTCAATATTCAGTTATATTCCCGTAAGTAGATATATTCTCATTCGGATTGTTATCTCTGGAGTGGAAGGACGACTGTCAATTTCGTCATTCAGTCTTCCAGTGCTTCTGGGTGTAGAAGGTGGGGTTTCGTTTTGATCCTTTGATATTGGATTCTCGTGGGTAGAAGGTAGTTTCTCATTGTGTTTGCTAGGGCTGGACGAAATATTCAGGAACTCATTGGTCGTGATTTGGAAGAATTTGAGAGCAAAGATCGAAAACGATTGTTTTTTTTACCTGAAAATAAATGATGACGAAATAATAGAAGGAAAAATGTGCTTGCTTTTTCTGAGATGACTAGGATCCAAATGAATGCGAATGATACGGGATAAATTAAAACATGAACTATATAACTTGTCTATCGTATTGGGCTAAATGTTGGATCTGCATCGAAGTCGCCCAAAGGAGAATAATGCTATCCCAAAACAACCGTCTGTGGCGTGAAAAGAGCGTCTGTCCAGTTCAATTTTTAGAGCATGCCCGGCCTTGAATATAAACACTTTGGAAAAGTCTGCAGTCTACATAAAAAGTTAGAGTTACCACCACACAATGTTGCAATCAGTCAACCAAACTATCGAAAAGTAATTTGTGAATTTTCACACATATGTAACTCAATTTCTTGAAAATTAATAAAAACACTTGCAATTCTCAAAAACATATAAAAGTTATTACTGGCGAACAAATGGGGGAAATTGATGTAATTTACTATTGCATTCATATATGATATGTTTTCCCTCATAAATCTTGAATTTCTGTAAAAACATATGAAAGTGCAGTAAAAAAAATCAAAGAAGTTTACTTACAAAATAAAAGTGCACCAGAACTTCGCACGTGTTTGCACATGAAGACATTGACCAAAATGTATTTTTGTACATAGTTGCCAGATTGAGGACGCATCATCATGCTACAGGTGAAAGGAGTATATTCAATGTATATTAGCATTCACGATTTAAAGCGCCCCCTAAACAGAAATTGTCCGAACTAAATGTATACTGGAACTTTCAAAGACCGTATAATAGTACGTCCTTCATTATGTTTTTCTGGTGTACATAACTCTCACAATGAATGTTTTCTGTTCTCATATGCCATGGGAGCTCTGGAAGCGGAGTACAATTTGCGAATATATAATTCGATGGTTCGTTCGAAATAATTGAATTATTGTTGGAAAACAATACTGCGTCCGGTATACGGACGTTGTATCATTAAGGACGAAGTAGTGTATGGTCGGAAACCCACGTACGGACGTAATATTGTACGCGGGAAAAATAATATATATATATTATATATATAACGCGGTGTTTCAAATAAGCCGCCGTGTGTTATGTGCCTGAGGGTACGCCGCGGTCTATATCAATCGCATTCCTTGAGCGTTAATATTTTCCTCCCAGCTGTCGGAGAATCGTTAATTATCTATCGCGGCGTGGAGCTCAATGGTAATAAAAATAACTGTTCTGTCGTAATTATTTCGGTCTGTTTTACTTTCAAGTCGTCGCTGTCAGGTTAACATATTTATGAGGTTTTTTGATGAGTGGTGTTATCATATCAAATATTTACGAGATGTTACATTCTTTGTCGGAACTCACCCCACATTCCTGCCTTCTAATTTAATAGCCGACGAAATAAAACAGTTGTTCACTTTTTAGTGCGTTGCTTCAGTCAAGGATATTACATTATTTTACGTTAAAATAACTTGTTTGATCAACGGTCATCGCACCCCAAGTAGCACAGAGTCATAAAATTAACATAATGACTTCTTATACCATCTTAAAGACCACGTATTTGTATGTTTTAGAACTAAAAAGTTAAAGTGCGTTTTATAATCTTCAGGCGTTGCTATGACGTCGTGTAGTAGATATAACGAGAGTACAATAAAGAATTCTCGAGATGAAGTTGTACTGTGGTTTGTATGTAAATACATTGTATGTGTCGTTAAGTAGAACTTAAGCAGTTGCTGTGAGGTTATTATGACAATGAACATATGTGGTTCTAATGAATAGATTTTTGAAACGTTTCTACAACTACATATTGTACTCATGTAATGTAGTTTTATCAACTGATGAACTTTGGTCGTAATGATTACATTATGTATCTATGGTTAGATTATTTTTGTTGGTTATGTTATTTTTGTTGGATAGGTATTGTGTTATCTATGTAGAATATTCAGTTCGGTATGAATGATTAAAATGCCAAAACAAAAATCCAATCTGCCTTACAAGAGAACTGCAGCATATAGAAAAATTTAAAGAGGAAGGAGTGCCTACCCCAAAATTAACATCTGAAATAATTAATCAGTATATCGGGACACTGCAAAAAAATTAAGTTCATCCAGTTCCTTCAATTGTTTTCACAACAAGGAAAGAAATAAATAATATGTGTGTGCACTTCGAGTGATAAATAAACATATTTAAATATATAACTGTTCAACATCAACATAACCTCTATTGTAAATGTCAGTTATTCTAGCGTTTCCCATTAGGCGGAACTAGCGGAAGGCTTATGCACTCAGTGTATATTTTTTTCTGTTTTGATAGCGTTACGACGTTAGTACAACAAAACTTGCTACTTGTGGTCACAGCGACTACATTACAACTTTTTTATGTAAGATATTGCGATAGAGACACTCGTAAACTATTCTATGATAGTACATACCGGAGTAATTACAACTTTTCGACACTAGAAGGACGGCATCCATGTTTTTCGATTGATTGATAACATCATTCTGGTAGCCATATTGGAACAAAAATATTTAAAATGCAAAATATGGGACCTTGGGTGTTATATCAATTTAAAAATCATTGGAGATGTGCTAATCAAGTATCTTTCGTAATATTTCAACGATTAATGAGAAAAATTGATAAAATATATTTTTTCTGAAATAAAAATAAATATTTATCCCTCTTCATTTTCGAGGCGCATGAATTTTAAGTGAGTAGAATTGGATTTTGATCGTAAAAATGGATTTGCTTGTTTGCTAGAGTTTCAGAACAATTCTTGAAGACACATAAATGAAAATCATTTTTATCTCGATAACTATCACGGCCATTTGTTGTTAGTATATATAGTGGATATAGGACATTACCACAGAGTATCATGAACATGTAAAGGAAGGCTGACTTATATATTATATTAATATTATATAAAATCTTTTGATATGGTATACATATTGTAATACTATATTAGAAAGATTATGCCTTCATGCATAATGATATAATGACTACACTAAGACCACAGAACGACCCTTTTGCGACTGGCTTATATAAGTCTATATTGGCAAGTCATTACCACTACTTTATAATGTCCCAAGAGTGTGCCTTTTTGTCGTATTGGCATACATAGCGACGTCTTAGCATATTACAAGACATAAGTTATGGACTTTTGCGAAAGGTCTAGTAGACGTCTGTACAACCGAATTATGACCTCTGTGTGCTACTTGGGACTGTTGTCTAAAACTTAGCGTTCACCTGCTGCAACGTTCAAAATATGTCAATAGAACAGGTCCGAAAAATCTGAGAGTTTACTACTGACAATTGGAGGAATCTTACTATTTGCCTTTGACAATATAAATGTTGTCCGCCAGTCATTTTCAATAGGCGGAAGGGCGCTGGGCCCACAGAATTTGGAATGTTAACTTATCATAAAAAAATCGCTAAATTTTCTCTAATACTGGAGGGCCCAGCGCCCTTAGGCCTCATTGAAAAAGACTGGCGGGAGAAATATGTGAGATCCCTTCAATTGTCAGTAGTAAACTTTCAGATTTTTTGGTCCTGTTCTATTGACATATTTTGATGGTTGCAGCAGGTGAACGCCAAGCTTTAGACCACTGCAAACGACAAGTGTCACTTTATTTTAATGTGAACTTTTGTTTTTTCTACCCTCAGTTGTGAACTTTCAATATTTTCCACCTTCTTCTTTATAACAGTCCAGCATCTCTCCTACCATCACTTCACCCCAGAAAAAATGTATGGCAGGCATGTCTGTAGCATTGTCGACATTGATAACACAAGTTCCCGTATTCAATGTGCATAAACTTATGATACGTTTTTGAAGTGACACGGGCTCTTGGTCTATCAAGAAGACTTGAATAAAACAATTTTAGCTTTTTTATCGCATATTGTTTATATCTTTTTAGTTAGTGCCCTCTATAATAGTTCACTGTTGGAGTTTTCTGTTTATATAAATCAAATAAATGAATGATAATACCAATGCATTATTTGAATAGACGCGGCCGGTACTTGATGGAAATCTATTATTAAAGTAAACTAAAAACACTTCACTACGATTTTCGTAAAAAATTGGATTACAAAACCGCTATACTATAGCTTTTTCAAGTGGAGATAAACTAAATTGCAATTACTGGGGTTTGATATAAATAATAGGAGTCACTTGGATATTAGGTAATTAGAATATTATTGGACAAAAGATTATTCAATTTCTAGTGAATAGATTTAAAAGAGGCGAATTATTCAAATTAATCAGGTCATTTAATAAGTATTGTGAATTATTGTATTTGTTAATCTCTAAACTTTCTTTTGAATCTGTTTACTAGAAATTGAATAATATTTCGTCCAATAATCACTTAATTACCTAATATCCAACTGACTACCTACCTGCTTCTATTATTTATATCAAACCCCATTAATTGTAATTTAGTTTATCTCCACTTGAAAAAGCTATAGTATAGCGAAACACGTGTTGTGAGTTTTGTAAACCAATTTAATCATAGTAGTATTTTTAGTTTAGTAACACAGTTATTCCTGGTGAAACTCGAGAACACTTGAATGATACAATTTTTGGCATGAAATTTGACACCCAAAAGTAACACCTTTTTAACCATTTGCTTTCAATATACCACAGAAATATTTTGTTAGACCTGTTCCACATATATAAAAGAAGAACAGAATAAAATGTGCAGTACCAACTAACTACAGAAGGAGTTGACAAAGGATCTCAGTATGTTGGGTTGCTTCTTGTCTCTTTATATGTGCGATGTTGATATATACTGCCTATTCTTGCATTCCCTTTTATTAATAAAGTCCATTTATCTAACAATAACATAACAAAATTGTAATGTAATGAAAAATGTATTCTACCCAAACAGTTTTGTAAAGAATTAACCATCTGTGATTGATATGTATGCCTCCGGGGAAGAGGCACACATTCATGCAATGCCTTCACAATTTCAGTAGTAGAACAAACCTAGAATAACTTATAGTACTATCCTGTGGGTTGTTGATGACATATTAGTATTTCCCAGATCTCATAAGATTTCAGTAAAATGTGTATAGTTAATAATATAAATAATTAGATGGTTAATGCACAAGCATTTCAACGTGACACTATCAAAAATTTGTGTTAGGATGGGCCCCAAGCATATGCTGAAGCTGTATTCCATTCAGAAAAAAACTGTCTGTTTACAACAATGCAAGAAAAGTGAGCGGCATCTCTCTGTTTTACAGATACTTTCATGGGAGATGTGTCTCGGAATCACATGTCTTATTCCACCTCAAACAGGTTATATCAGAAAAAACTAATTCAGTCAGCCCACCCTTGCATTGTTAGTCTCGAAACTTGCGGAACCACTCATTAATAAATAATTTATTTCCCTACCTACTTCCTAACCCTAATGTTCTCTGTTATCTCCTTTTCCTCCAATCCATAAACATCATGAGGTGTAACCATTTCCTTCCTTAATCTGTCTTTATATTCTTTCAACAAGGCTTAACTTATTCCAAGCATGCATGGCTACCACGGTGTTCTCACGAACATTACATGGCAACCTTTCTTGAAGACAAAACTTTAAAAAAATAATAGTGTACTTACTTTACAGCTGCTGTTGCAGGTCTGGTTTCCAATTTACATTTTACACTCTTCAAGTTGATTACAAGAAGAGATTTATTATTTGTATCATTCTTATCATCATCTCGTAACTCCACTTCCAAAGTTTTTAATAAGAATGTCATAGAAGTATCCATATATTCCTCTGGATAAATAGCTGGGCCAGCATTTTCTTGGTAGTCAATGGCTTTGTACAGCTTATTTTTTTCATCTGGTGTCATTTCATTTCGAAATTTTTTTACTGAAAAATACAATCAATATAACATTGAGATAATTTGTATGAAATCAATATAATTTTCAATAATTTCAGTATTCAAAAAAATTCAAGAAATTCAGAAACTATTTAGGTCTGAAATGGTACAATATGGATAAACTTATGATTCATCAGAATTTGCAAGCAATGAAGAAAAACTAATGTTAGGGGGATCCGAAGAATCACAAGCCTGCCTCAGTAGGAAGTCAATACTAAAATCAAACTCTTGGGGATTGGGATGAATATGCTGTCAAGACAGACTGTCATAACCCACTTCGTATGATATCGAACAAAGTAAGGATTATTTGTGTGTCATAATCTGTGTAGTCATATGGAAAAAGGAATTTGAATAAAGAGAGATATTATTGTTGCAAATCTGGGGTCCCCAGTTACAATTCTCCTTTCATTTATACTTACACAACGAAATAATTCTTACTGGCAATAATTCAATCCCACCTAACAGTACTGTTTAGCTAAAACTTCCACTGCACTGCTCGCTCTGGGCTCTATAAGCTCATTTCCAAACCTAATTACTACTGACATGCTACACCTTTTATAATCATTGGACAAATGGTGCCTACAACTATAATATTCATGGTCACCATCTCTCAAACCCTTCGAAATCTTTTGCATAGCCATCTTCAGGATCTTCTGTGAACATCGGCTTGTTTACCTTTGCAAGCCAAGGTAGTGGGATGACAAAAAGGCAGTGGCAATCCACCTGGTCATATTTTTATATATAAAGTTTGGTAAAATATATATTAACAATCCCTCAGAATCACTAGCCTCCTTTTTGACAGATGTTTTGACAAAGGCCTATGATTATGAAAATCAATATTATATAAAGGACTCCTTTGACCTTTCTGCAAATCTCAATAAAATGCTCTGAAAATTACGTTATAGCTTAGATGTGATTTCACTTTTCAGTAACGTTCATCTGGATTCATGTATCAGAGCAATCCACAATAATTGGGATAACATCAGTAATTTTTGTGAGATTTGTGAAGATGACTTCATCAATATGTTGACTTTTCTCTTCAATAATACATATTTTTCATTTAATAACCAGGTTTACAGACAAACTTTTGGCACACCCATAGGGGAAAGATAAGTCCCATTCAGCAAATTATGTTATGGACGATTTGCTAGATATCGTCTTAAATGTCCTTTTCCAAAGTTTTCTTCATCAAAAAATATGTTGATGACATAATCCTAGCACTTCCTCGATCAGAGATTATAGAAATTGTAGATATTTTTAACAGCTATGACCCGTTTATACAATTTACCATAGAAAATGAAGACGATGAAAGTAGCGTTCCTTTCCTGGACACTAAGCTCATCCGTACATCCAATAACATCTTACTAGTTGACTGGTATAGAAAACCGATCAGTTCTGGGAGATATATGAACTACTGGTCTTACCACAAACAATCATTAAAAATAAACTTGGTCAAGCAGATGAAACAACGTGTTCTACGGATCTCTGACTCTTCATTTCACCACAAAAATTTAAAAATTCTCCACAAGTTATTCAAACAAAATTCATATCCTTCATCCTTATTAAATAAGATTTTATTTAGCACACCGTCTATAATCCATTCTTCAAATGACATTATACCTGAAAATTTGAATAATAATAATAATGTAACTCAAAGCAACATTTTTTATACTTCTTTACCTTTCATTGCAGAAATCACACCTAAGCTCTCACGAATTTTTAACAAATTTGGCAATATAAAAATAGCCCTAAGAACGGTTTTAACCATAAATTCTTTATTCTCTGTAGTCAAGGATAAAACTCCGTTATTTTTACAAACAAAACTAGTTTATTGCATCCCTTGTGCAAGTTGTAACCATGAATATATAGGTCAAACAGCTAGGTTACTAAAAGAACGTATAAGTGCCCACAAAAGTGATTGTGGACATCACCCTGAAAGATGTGCTCTCAGTGAACATGTTAATAAAAAAGATCACAATATAGATTACAATTCCACAAAAATTTTAGCAAAAGAAAAGAATGCTTCGAAAGGAATCTTTTTGGAAATGGCATTAATTTCTCAATCCAACAATTGTTTAAACAAAAGAACAGATCTCAATCATTTAAGTGAAATCTATTCTTATTTATTAATCTTAGACAAGAACCCGAATGCTCTCAATAATAATTCATCTTCTTTTTCTATTTAATACAAATCAACATGAAAGTCATTACAAATATAATAACATAATAAAATTTATTTATCCATAATTTTACCATTAATAAAATATCAGCTTCAGTAGTAATTGCAATTGATGTTCCAATTTCATTTGGACAGCTAAGACCAAATGTCTCTTCTTCTTCTTGAAAATTATTACAAATTAGGCAATCCATCGACCTGTCAAAACGAAAGCAATATGGCGGCTGTTGGCACACATTGTAATTCGTCATAAGCGACCATAGTGGTAAAAGTGTTTATTTTGTGATTTTCTGTGCGAATTTGAGTAGTTTTTTCAATTTTGGATTATAATTCGTGCTTTAACTGAGAAAAATGCCCCTTATTTGCATTGTAGTTGACTGTGGGTCCCGTCACGACAGGGATAGAGTCCGGTTTCACTCCGTGTCTAAAGTTTCAAATCATAAGTTTTTGACCAGTTGAAATGACTTATCGAGGAGGAGAAGAGCTCTATGGTTAGCTGCAATCAACCGAGAAGATCTTTCGGATTCGAAAATCAAGTATCAGAGAGGCTGCAGCAGACATACCCTGTGTGCACATTCGTGATATCCTTCATTCGGTCATGGATACCTATAACTTCAGACTTTTGTGATTTGATTTGTTCCTACGATTACTTGTATGAATTTTCCTACTTGTATATCTCTGAACTATTGTACATTAGGAGGTCCCATTTCAAATAAAGTTCATATCATATATGTGTATATATATATATATATATATATATATATATTTATATATATATATATATATATATATATATATATAAAAGTAGAGAAAACTCCAAATGAATGTTCATATATATGTACCTACCTCCTCAAAAAACATTCTTATAGGTATTGTTATTGAATTACTGGAATACAAATTTTCTTTAGGATTCTGGTGACTCAATAAATAAAAATATTTAGAAATATATCTTTCAATCTCAACCTTCCCTTTTAAGATATTTCAGGCAATTATCGAAAGCCTCGATCAAGTCTTGTGAAGGGTGTTGTATTTGATTACTCTCGTTTCGGACGTCCATCGTCTTAATGTATTTGAAAAGGTTTTCATGATGTTTTGAATGAGAATACTGTATTCAGACGATTGCAGATACAAACATTCGAAACATCGTGAGAACCTTTTCAAGAACATTAAGACGATGGACGTCCGAAACGAGAGTAATCAAGTTACCACATCGTCTACAACCTTCAAAGGGTATTGTTATTTATTAACAGTAAAAATTGGATATATCGTGATATTTATCGAAATTGTACTATATACATATACAAATATCAATATTGTGTCATTTTTTTATAATTGGTATTAAATTAAGAGTAATCAATTGAATCAGTAAAACTACAAATAAACAAACATTTATTTATATATATTCATTTGAAACATTTTATTTTTTAAAACAACTGAGCAAGAGGCAAGTCGTCCAATAAATTTTTTGACTGGATGGCATTGGCCACACAGCTTCCAAATCTGTGCGTGACATTGCCTCTAATATAGCACCAATATGACCACCTACTTCACTGTTTCCGGCCATACAAGTACAGTGAGCAGTACAAATGCTTTCATCCTTTTTAATTATGTACCAAACATCTGAAGGTTTTTAATTTGCCTTTTGTGAATACTTGACCTGAAAAAAGTTAGGTTGATTAGAAAGAACTATTATGAAAGTTGAGAAGTAATATTCTTAAATATCAAATGTCTCTTATAATAAACAAATGTGGCAATAAACATAATAGATCAGATCAGAAGTTATAAATTGCTTCTTATGTATTATTATTCCTAATTTATAATAATTCACTTCCATGACTCAAGATTTGCAACTGTACCCATTAGAAAAAACCTGCTGCCTAGGAAAAAACATACTAGACTAACTAAAATATATTAATGATTCTGAATTTTTGTTCTCGCCTTCACAACGAAGCCAGATTCAAAGTATGTATGGATTCTAAACTTGTATAGGGCTTCATCTGCATTTGGGAAAGCTGAGTAAAATAATATCCATATTCGTAACAGGAGGAGCACCAACAATTGAACAATTCAGTTCAGAAATATTCAGTATAAAAAGGATCTAAATCACTGATCAATCCTCAACTTCATTTTATACCTGTAACAAATACATTGATACAAATGTAAACAGAAGATGGGGATGTAATTTTCAAGCATACCTTTCACCAAAGCATCTGCTTTTCAACAATAGTGTCTTCAGGTAATATTATTAATTAACAACACAAAAACTCCGAAAATAACCAAAAATACACTTTTACAAACCAAAGGTACACACTGACAATGATGTTCTTATGGCGATTATCAGTTTGTGTGCCAACAACCGCCATATTGGGTCACGTGGTATGGATTGCCTAATTGACGTTGACATTTTAGGTTATGTTAATTTCCAACCTCTATTCATAGAATTGTAATTATAATATACTGACTAGAACGCGCTTAGTCTACTGCGCACCCGAATTTCGTGGCACCCTTATGCGATAGGCAAGGAGGACACCAAACAATGAAGAAAAGTATGACTCCATAAGCATATTACATGCGTGCGACGAAGATAATCAACTGAACGTATGACGGTAGTATTTATATCATCTATTTGTAAACATAACGGCGTTGTCGGTTGGCACTTATAAGCGTTGCCAAATCATTTCAATTTTCTTTAATTTCTTTATGTTCGGTTTGGATGTGTCTTTGTGCTTTGTTGTCTTTTTTGTTATAGTGATCATAGTGGATAAATTAAAGACTGTAGTAGGTAATGATATGTGGCCATGCTTATTTATACATATCGCCTTTTCAGTGTGTCCATAAAGTAACGCATACATTCATTATTAGCTAAATAAACAATATCATTAAAAATTCCCGAAACAGGTCGATTTTTTATTTTAATTTACTTTTTTTTTAAATAATAATCCAATATACAGGGTAATATCTACCTTCGAGTGATGACGTCATCAGCGGTTTTATTAAATGAACACCCCCTCATTTTTTTTATTTATGAGTTAACTTGCTAAGCTGATTCCAAAAATATATCACAAGCTGCGTCAAATTGGTAGAGGGTGGGCAACAACACAAAAGGTGTTTTAAAAATTCCATTAGAAAGTTATACGATACTGTATTTTTACAAAAAACCAAATGAAGAATTCACGTATTAAGAATTATCATATGAAATTACGTAGTTATGCAGCTACTGGTTACACTACCAAAGTTGCAACAAAATGTTGCGGTGCGCCTTCTTCGGTCTAAATTATTGGCTATTTGAATATCAAGAAAAAGCTGGGTCAAATCAGGAATTAATGTATTTCGTAAGAAATCCAGATGCCGACAAAATCTTGATAGAAATACATATTCAATTATAAGGATATGTAAAACATGTCTCATATATCTTCATATAATAGATGGGTGGAAGAGTAAACATTTTTTACATAGGTATATAACATTTATATTCACAATTGTCTGTACCTTTGATGCATCATTTATTGAAAAAAACGTTTTATTATGATATACCCTATTTTCCATTACAAGCAATGCCACTGGAATTGTTCCGCTACTGCGAGGAGGACATAAACAACAATGGCGGCCACCATGCATGGGACATTTCGCGCAGCTTGAAACGCATTCTAGTCAGTATATTATAATTACAATTCTATGCCTCTATTAGGCAATCCATACCACGTGACCCAATATAGCGGTTGTTGGCACTAAAACTGATAATCGCCTTTAGAACATCATTGTCAGTGTGCACTTTTGGCTTGTAAAAGTGTATTTTTGGTTATTTTCGGAGCTTTTGTGTTGTTAATTAATAATATTCAGATGCCGAGTGATTACATGAAGACACTATTGTTGAAAGGCAGAAGCTTTGGTGAACGGTATGCTTGAAAATATATCCCCATCTTCTGTTTACATGTTTATCAATGTATTTGTTACAGGTATAAAATGAAGTTGAGGATTGATCAGTGATTTAGATCCTTTTTACACTGAATATTTCTGAACTGAGTTCAATTGTTGGTGCTCCTCCTGTTACGAATATGGATATTATTTCGTATTTGCTTTTTACCCAGCTTTCCAAATGCAGATGAAGCCCTATACAAGTTTAGAACCCATACATATTTTGAATCTGGCTTCGTTGTGAAGGTGAGAACAAAAATTCAGAATCATTCATATATTTTAGTTAGTCTAGTATGTTTTATCCTAGGCAGCAGGTTTTTTCTAATGGGTACATGTACAGTTGCAAATCTTGAGTCATGGAAGTGAATTATTATAAATTAGGAATAATAATAATACATAAGAAGCAATTTATAACTTCTGATCTGATCCATTATGTTTATTGCCAAGAGACATTGATTTGATATTTAAGAATATTACTTCTCAACTTTCATAATAGTTCTTTCTAATCAACATGCCTTTTTTTCAGGTCAAGTATTCACAAAAGGCAAATTAAAAACCTTCAGATGTTTGATACATAATTGAAAGGGATGAAAGCATTTGTACTGCTCACTGTACTTGTATGGCCAGAAACAGTGAAGTAGGTGGTCATATTGGTGCTATATTAGAGGCAATGTCACGCACAGATTTGGAAGCTGTGTGGCCAATGCCATCCAGTCAAAAAATTTATTGGACGACTTGCCTCTTGCTCAGTTGTTTAAAAAAATTATATGTTTCAAATGAATATATATAAATAAATGTTTGTTTATTTGTTGTTTTACTGATTCAGTTGATTACTCTTAATTTAATACCAATTATAGGAAAATGACACAATATTTATATTTGTGTATAGTACAATTTCGATATTTCACGATATAGCCAATTTTTACTGTTAATAAATTACAATACCCTTTGAAGGTTGTAGATGATGTGGTAACTTGATTACTCTCGTTTCGGACGTCCATCGTCTTAATGTTCTTGAAAAGGTTTTCACGATGTTTCGAATGTTTGTATCTGCAATCGTCTGAATACAGTATTCACATTCGAAACATCGTGAAAACTTTTTCAAATACATTAAGATGATGGACGTCCGAAACGAGGGTAATCAAATACAACACCCTTCACAAGACTTGATCGAGGCTTTCGATAATTGCCTGAAATATCTCAAGATGGGAAGGTTGAGATTGAAAGACATATTTCTAAATATTTTTATTTATTGAGTCACCAGAATCCTAAAGAAAATTTGTATTCCAGTGTATAAAAACCAGGTTAAATTAAAAAATAAAAATATATGGTAGAATCTATAGCACACATAATTATGCAAAGAACGCTGTGAATCAACATACTGGGAACACAATCCAAACCCAACTGAAGCATTAAGAACATTCCATGGTCAATTAATCAAAACCTTCAATACTTGCTTTCCAGTACGAAAAATTAAAAATAAACTGCACAAAAAACCGTGGATCACAAATGGTATTAGAATTTCAGCAAATAGCCTAAGATCAATGCATTCTTTAAAGAAATATTGAATTTTTCATAGCCTACTTCAACAAATATAGAAATGTCTATAGAAGCGTAGTAATAATGGCCGAAAATAGATAGTACAAAGCTAGATTTGAAAAAGCACACAATTCAACAAGAAAGCATTGGCAAGTAATTAACGATTTAAGAGGAAAAAATAACATATCATCATCTGCAGTTGATATTGACCTAGATGCGCTCAACCAGTATTATTGCTCAGTTGCGGAAAACATAACATCACATTTAGAGAGTCAAACAAAATAAAATTTCCGAAATCTTTTTCTTGAGTCCAACGGATATCTATGAGCTGAAACAGCAAGAAATCGGCTGGTGTAGATTAAGTTATATGAAAATTTACCAGACACCGTTCTTTATATCCTAGTAGAATGTGTTGATAAATCTTTCGAGTCGGGATCATTCCCCAATTTCCTGGAAGAAGTCATCATAATTCCTCTCCACAAAGTTGGTGAAACAAGTGATCCTACAAATTATCGTCCAATATCACTCCTCTGCACCCTCTCAAAAATTATAGAAAAGCTTGTAAAAAGCAGAATTATACAGTTTCTAAATAAACATAACATTTTGCCTCAGTGTCAGTTTGGATTTCAGAACTCCAAAAGTACAACTGATTCTGTTGAAAAGGGAAACATTCTCAATTGAATATTGATAGAAAGATTTTTCTGTGAATTGAAAAATCCACGATTAAAATGAAGTTATTTTTTGTGAATGTCTAACAGATGTAGTTCAATGTCCAGCGTGGCTTTAGCCGGGGAAGTAGTTGTTTTCTGTTAGACATTCACAAATAACTTCATAATCGTGATTTTCAATTCAGAAAATCTCATCAATATTCATGAAATTTCCTCAACATGAAACCCCACAAGAGGTTATCTTGACGATGGAAGATAGTGACTAAAGTTTATCTTTCAGTCGCAGATGATTCCACATCTGATTTTATGAACATCCTGTTTATATTTTCAACAAATCAATACAACTGATTCAATCTTTTCATTTCTGGAAAAAGTTTATTTGAGCCTAAATGAGGGTGAGGTGGTTGCAGCAGTATTCTGTGACTTCTCTAAAGCATTACAAATACTTTATTCGTCACTTGCATCTATCATACAAGTTATAAAAATATAAAATATACAAAAGATTATCGATTAAACTTCAATTATGCATTCAGGGGGGTTGCCTTAAAATGGGTAGAATCTTATCTAACTGGCAGAAAACAAAGGGTTAAAATTTCCAGTCAATGCTCGGGCTATTCTGACATCAGAGCCGGAGTACCTCAAGGCTCAGTGCTAGGACCCATTTTGTTCTTACTTTACCTCAATGACTTGTCATGTTTACCTATCTCAGGTAAATTCACATTATTTGCTGACGACGCCACCCTTATATGGCATTGCAAAAATGTGGATAGCTTAAGAACAATCATAGCCCAGGTCATTACTTGGTGTAACTCGAACCATCTCTGCTTCAATATAGATAAAACTAACATCTTAACCTTCAGATTCCAATTAAACAGTATCAGTCTGAACACACATAGAGTGGAAAATAAATCTTGTTAAAGTTTCTGGGTATAGACATTGATGATAAACTTCAATTCGAAGACCACGTTATGTCAGTAAAAAAAAAGATTAGCATCAGGCTGCTACGCAATTAGAGTGGTATCAAACGAACTTGGTCCAGTCATTGCTAGAAACACCTATTTCTTCCTCTTTGAATCTCACATTAGATATGGAATAGCTTACTGGGGTTTCTTGTAGCCAGCATTTATTACAATCTCTTTTTGTCCATCAAAAAGGGACCATCAGGTACTTGTGTAGGGCTAAAGCAAGAGACCACTGTAGACCGCTGTTTATCTCCCAAAAAATTCTTACCATAACTAGTATTTTCATTTTGGAAACTGCCTGTTTGATTCATAACAAATAGTCTTCAAGCACAAGTATGACTCGCACTTACGTGAGCACCCGAAGTAACAAGCATAACAACCTTAGCCTGCCAATCCCAAAAACAACTCTAACAAAAAATTCAATTATATATGTAAGCAGGAAATTATACACTGTGTCCGTAAAGTATGGAACAAATTCATTTTTAGCTAAACAGGTCATTTTAAGAAATAATCCTGAAACACGTCGATTTTTGATGTTAATTTACCGTATTTTAAAATAATAATCTAATATACAGGGTGAATTACGTTCGAGTAATGACGTCACCGTCATTTTTTTTAAATGGAACACATCCATTTTGTCTCAATTTTCGGATTACTCTAGCAGAGCTGATTCCAAAAATGTATCACATGTTGATTCCAATTGGTACAGGGTGGACAAAAATACAATAGTTTTGTGTGTGCTCATAAAGTAACGCGTAACATTCTTTATTAGGTAAATTAACAATATTATCAAAAATACTTATTGTCTAGCGGACAGAATATGCTGGAATACATGACTTTATAAATGTTCGAACTGCAGCCCTTGCTGTATTTGACAGTAACCAAACGGTGTACAAATTCTTGTTGAACCTTGTGTATGGTTTCTTGCTAATATGTTTATTTCTGTTCGAATTTTCTCTTGTACATCTGCAATATTTGCTGGTTTCGTTTTATAAATAACATTCTTCAGATGGCCCCACAGAAAATAATCCAAAGGATTTAAATCTGGTGGCCTCGCTGGCCATTCAGTGGGTCCACGTCTACCAATCCACCTGTTCGGAAAAATTTCATCTAGGTACCTTCTAACATCTACAGCATAATGTGGAGGTGCACCATCCTGTTGAAACCATAAACTTTCATCAAAACCTCCAGGATTACGTCTGCTGGGAAACAAATTACGTAAAGTAGGTCGAGATACCCCTTAAAAACTCAAGGATCGTTGCCCGTTTAAATTACCTTTGAAAAGTAGGGTCCGATGATTCGATTTCATAATTCCAGCCCATACATTTACCTTTTGAGGGTATTGTGTATGATGCTCACGCATCCAGTGGGGGTTTTCTTTTGCCCAGTATCTACAATTCTGAAGGTTTACCTCACCATTCAACATGAAAGTGGACTCATCAGAAAAAATAATGTTTTGTATCAAGAGAGGGTCTCGGTGACATTTATCCATCATTTCTTCGCAAAATTGGAGTCTTCTATCGGGATCATCTTCTTTTAATTCTTGCACAAGTTTGATTTTATAAGGATGCCATTTTTCAAGCTTCAATAGTTTGTGTACCGTTGTTTTGCTAACACCGATATAGCGACTAACTTACTGAACAGAAGTGTGCGATCTTCTTCAAAACTCAGTGAAACATCTAATGCTGTATCAGCATTTGCAGGGGGACGACCTGATTTGCGTACATTTTCAACATTACCAATTTCTCGAAATTTCGTTTCAATCTTACTGACTGTTGAACGCGTTATAGTTCTTTCTGGATATTTATCATTAAACAAATTGCACACTTCCATCTGAGTTCGCGATCTGTCTCCATACCCAATCATCACAAGTATTTCAATTCTTTGTTTTACACTTAACTCCATTTCTACTTCCAATTAAATCTAAGCAATCATTCGAATATTCACGAATACCAAAAATATTGTAGTACTAAACTGTCACTGAACATCAATAAATTACTAAACAAATAATGACATTTCCCAAAAAGTAGACGACTATGTTTTTATAAATAGATAAGAAATATTTTTGTCATATTCTGTCTGCTAGACCACAAGTACCAAACATGTTTGGAAACAGCTCATTTTATTACTCTAAACATGTAGCAAACTACGGGTGTTACATTTAAACCAATTGCCACTAGACAATAAGTATTTTTGATAATATTGTTAATTTACCTAATAAAGAATGTTACGTACTTTATGAGCACACACAAAACTATTGTATTTTTGTCCACCCTGTACCAATTGGAATCAACATGTGATACATTTTGGAATCAGCTCAGCTAGAGTAATCCGAAAATTGAAACAAAATGGGGGTGTTCCATTTAAAAAAAATGACGGTGACGTCATTACTCGAACGTAATTCACCCTGTATATTAGATTATTATTTTAAAATACGGTAAATTAACATCAAAAATCGACGTGTTTCAGGATTATTTCTTAAAATGACCTGTTTAGCTAAAAATGAATTTGTTCCATACTTTACGGACACAGTGTATAACCACCTGCCAGAATATTTAAAAGTATTAAATAATCCTAAACACTTTAGAAAGGCAGTAAAAGACTTTCTCACGCCAAAAGCATACTATGACCTCCAGGAATACTATAATTAAAATTTCGGACATCAATAACCTAGTCCTACTGTGTTACTATTTTATTGATTCTAAGTAAGTTGTATAGTTATGTAGTGATAACCCGTATGTTTTGTAATGTAATTCATTGTTTCCCCTTTCTACTCTAATTTTATTTTATTGTAACATTATTTAATGATTAGGTGCCAGGGTTAACTTGGGTGGCTCATATGAATAACTCAACTTCAAAACTTGGTACTTACTGTTATATCATAAAAAAATTGATTTTTTTAAAATCTTTTTATCTATTAAAACTTCTTTATTATGGATTGATATAGTCAACCTTCAATATGGCTTAATGTTCTAGGGTGAATCACCTTACTTTGGTAGAGCTTTCAACGCTCAACAAAAATTCTATGTAAACCACTGAGATTCTGACATTACTAGTATTTTTATATTGAATGAATGTGGTTTTTTGTGGAGGAACAACGTTTCTTGACATGTTCATTGGGTAACCTTCCACAGTCTGAAAATGAAAATATAATCAGGAAAATCTATACAAGTGTAGAAAGGGCAAACTAATTAGTTCACCCCGATAAGTTATTGCGTTCACCAAATTATATTTCCTATAGAAAAATGATTCAATTAGTCAATAACTTATCATTTTCTGAATTTGCCTATCAAGCATTTTTTTTTTTAATTCAAATGATACTACTCTATATAGTTTTTGATTGACGTTTTGGGGACTATATCTTCTAAATATCCTTTAATTGTTTTAATTATTTGGATTTTTTCTTGTAGATTATATTTTCATTTTCAGACTGTGGAAGGTTACCCAAAAAACATGTCTATTATTTTTATCTTCCAATGAATCTTGTATATTAAAGATAATGAGCATGCTTTTGTCAAAAATGAAGACATACATATATATATATATATATATATATATATTCATTTACCACAAAACATAAAACAAATATTTGTTTTCCAGGCTAAACATAGGTCAACATTCACAGCACATTGTAATCAAGTGTTTCAATAAGTTTGATAACATAATGGATATAGAGATCATATATTTTACAGTGCCAAGGAATTCCTCTTTTTTATTTTTAGTATATCTGTCCAACTTATAACAGTGCTTGTCTTTCTGTTTTTATAAACTGACTAATTGGATAGGGTTGTTGATTGTATATTTCATTATGTGTAAGGTATGATTCCAACGAATGTATTTCTTTCTGCAATATACCGTAATTTTTGCAAATCAAAATTTTAATTTAATTAATGAAACTTACATATATTATCTGACTGTGTTTCATCACCTAAGTCCGTAGAGCTGTTCCATGACCAACTAAACCAACCCTTTTTTATTTGCACTTTTGAAGAACGTTCTGTTTCCACTTCAACTTGTTGTCTCATTATAATAATGCTTGTCAAATCCAATGTTTTCTCGCATGCCACCAGCCTCAATTTTTCTTCAGATTTCACCTAGAAATAAGATAAAAGCAATATCATTAACAAGGCAATTTGGACCCACTATTTCAACTAGGTGATACCAAACATTCATCATTTTACTACTCTAAAAGTTATAAACATTCTTCAAGCATTTTCTGTTATTAGAGGAAAATAATACAAGGACATCTTTTACTGAGGACACTAAAAAATACACCTGAACGGGCATGTTCACCCAAACAAAATTTTCAACTGGAACATGAAAAACTTTTTGCCACAATTTTATTTCAATTAGTATCAAAAAGAAAAACAGACACCACCAAATGATAACACAGTTATCAAGAGTGACTTATGCAATCATATCAATGTGGCTCAGTGGCACCAGCGTCGGTCTTGTGTCAACTGTTTCCACCTGGCGCGGGTTCGATTCCCGCAGCTGGTGAAAAATTTTTTCAAGGTCCCAAGAGTGGTTTCGGATCCCACTATAAAAGGTAAGGTCCCCGTGATCTTAACTCGTACAAGTTTTCATTAACTTCTGAGGGTTGGTCAAACAACTAAGAAAGCGGTTAAAAACAATTTTACGAAAAAAAATATAATTCTGATATCAGCTGTTTCATAAATGCGACTCAACAGGAATAGTTTTAAGCTGTGGGCGAGTGAAATAACTTTATGGGAACGCCAATATTGAAAAAAATATATACAATGTTCATAAACAAGAGAATGTAAGCAACATCAAGTATTGGAAATGAATTCGGAAATGTATGGCCTTCACATTTCTGTTTCACTGTTCGATTATATGAATGTATAGAGGATTTCAGAGAATAAATGATAAACCTCTGAATACCAAATTCAATTTCACATCGGTCCATTGGTTTACAGCCCGCAACAGATATTTTTAATTTTCATGTCATAAATGACATGGAATTAATTTCTATTAACTCAATAGTAGAAATAAAGAATATTATTATTGATATTTGTCAATTCCAGGAGAAAAGCCGGTAAATTTGAATCATGTGTCTCCGTTATTAGTTGAGAAAAATTCTGACAATTTATTTTATGGGGGAATAGTAGTATTTTTTTACTCTGGAGCAACAACTTCTGTTGTAGGAGAAAACAAATTTTTTTTTTTTTTTTATAGAAAAAATGTCCTGTGATACAAAAAATATTTTAATTGCTAATGGTACTGAAAAATTGGTTAGAGGTGTAGTTGATTTACCGGTATGCATCAATGACACCTGTCAAGTCGTGAAAGCCTTAGTTGTTCCGTCGATTGCTCATTCTTTCATTTTCGGTAGCGACTTTGCAAAACAGTTTCAAATTTTAGTTGACTTCAAAAATGAGAAATGGTCAATACAGAGCAAAACATGCAATTCAAATAAAATCAAATGAAAATATACTTTATTGTCGAAAGATTAGGATCTTATTATATATATATATATATATATATATATATATATATATATATATATATATATATATATATATATACACCTCAACAAAATGTGAAGAAAAAGATCAAAAAAACAAGAGAAACTAAGAAAATAATCTCAAAGAAATAAGAAAGTTGAAAAATGATATAATCCAAAGGGACGAGCTTATGAACAAATTGGGATATGAAAAGGAAGATAATCTAAACGAACTACAGAAGAAGATACATGTACTAGAGAGGGAAATGAAAGAAAAAGATGCTGCTTATAAAAGGGAGAAAAGAAAAACTTTGGATTTTGAACATGATGTAATAGAAACTGATCAAAAGCTTGCCATCATACTGAAGGAAAATGAACAAATAATTAAGAAATTGAACGAGAAAATAAGCGACTTAAGTCACACAAATGAGGAATTGCAAACCAAATTGAAAAGCCAGGTGGAAGAATTGACGAAAAAAGATGATGACCTTGGGGAACTGAAGGAAATAAATAAGGACATAGTTTCCTCAATTAAACTACAAAAAAAGAATAACGAGGATTATATTAGGGAACTTCTTAGACAGATTGAAACTGAGAAGGAAGCTAATATCAAACTGAATGAAGACATTACGGAACTCAACTTACTAAGTCGAAATATGGTTTCCACCATCGCTACTCTTGAAGCAGAATATAATGAATGTGTGCAATCGGCAAAATTATTCAGAATGGAATTAGAGGAAAGAAAACATATTTCTTTAAAGATCGAAGAAAAAGGAATTGTTGATATACATGGAAGCGAAACTAAGCCAAATAAAATCCTATTCATAGCTGGAAGTCATGGAAGACACCTTGTGAATCTTCTTCCCAGTAAACTGCCACACAGTTACCAGTTTCTGTCTATTTTGAAACCTAATGCAATAGATAATGAGTTACTAGAGACAGCCATACATAATAGTGAAAATCTCACAAAAACGATGTAGTCATATTTTGGCCCAATAAGATAAGTAGTAGTCTAAGGTGGTCTTTTATAGATAAATTAAATTTTACAAAAACTATTATTATTACTGAGCCATATCGATATGATAAGAGTCATTTAAATAATTGTATATATGTTCCCATCTAATTAAAGTAGATAAAATCATTAGACGAACAAATTATCATTCCGATGGGATCAGTATCAATAGAGTGGGTAAATGGTTCTTGGGCCAAGCAATCACCAAACTTATAAATTATTTATGTAGTGACAATCATTCCAATAATGTACCTTACTGTACTAATAATACTGTAGTTTCAACCATGGGAAATAAAAATATTGTTGTTTCAAATACTGAAGATGGAAATTGTGGTGCTTTAATCACTGCCAATGAGAATATTGTGACTCAACAAATAGATTTACCGAATCAAATCACTCCTAGCCAGGGCAATTCTTTTTTAGAAGTTCAAAAAGTGATAGTTTCATAGGCATGAAAAACAATATTATATTTTATGCAAATGCTGCTAGTCTTGTATGCAATTTAAATAATGTTTTAATGAATATACATTGTCATAACCCATTGTTATTATGTATAACCGAGACTCGTATCACTGATGATATTAATCAAAATGAAACAAAAATAGATGGATTTGATATGTTAAATTGTAAATCTACGAGTAGACACACTGGTGGGGTCAGCATTTATGTTAAGACAGGTTTGGAATACCAACAAGTAATGAACAAATCAATCTATATGAACACGTGGATGTTAGCAGCAAAGGTAAGACTGAATAGTAAAGAAACTTATACTGTTTGTACACTTTACCATTCTCCAAATTCTTCTCACTCAGAGTTTTTATCATTTTTGGAAGAAAATATTGAGATTTTAATGGAAGAAATATCTATATTGATTATAAAAGGTGATTTCAACATAGATCTAAAAGTAGACTCAACGTATAGTAGAAAAATTAAACAGCTATTGAACCTATTTGGAATGTATCAAATTGTTGAAGGAAGTACAAGAATTACTAAAGACTCGTCTACACTGATTGATTATGTGTTAACAAGTGATAAAAATACCAAATATCTGATTATCTTAAAGTTTCCGACCATTCTAATATACTTATCTCGCTGATAACAAATGAGGTGAAATTGAATTTAAATACACCAACTGTCAAAAGAAACTTAAATAATTTTAATAAGCTAGAGTTTCAAAAATCGTTATTTGATCTGGAGTGGGATACAAATAGTACTGATGTGAATAAACTGGCAGACTCATTCGTTAATAATGTTGTAAAAATTCTAGATGAACACGCACCTTGGAAAGAATATAGAACATTCAATAACTTCAAACTGAAAGTATGGTTTACAGACGAGATCATGGAACAAATAAAATATAGGGACCTTTTGTATAAAGTGGCTAGGATTCGGCATTAGAGGAGGACTGGATTAACTATAAGAAAGTTAGAAATGTTGTTACTTCATTGATTAGGCAGGAAACGAAAAAATACTACGAAGAACAAATTGATCAAAACAAAGGAGATGCAAAGGCAATGTGGAGGTCTCTCAAAGAGTTAATAAATGGAAAATCTCAAAACAGGCCTTCTAAAATAAATTTCGGTAATCATTGGAAAGAAAATGACGCAGATATAGCAAATTCTTTCAATTCATACTTCATAGAAAGTATATTGGAAATTGTAAGCGACATCAAACCTGTTCACAGCTCCGATTATATCTTGAAAGTTTTGCCTCGACACCAAATGACGCTTACCACATTTGAAGCACTCACAATGAATGACCTCAAAATGAATGACCTCAAAATGGTAATTAATAGAATGAAGAAAAACGGTGGTGATAAATACGGCATCAACTTGGAAATATTAAAATTAACATTCGAAGTTGCTGGTAATCATATATTATATTTGATTAACACTTCATTGATGACAGGACAATTCCCTGAAAAATGGAAAGTAGCCACAATTGTGCCTATTGAAAAAGTGTCCAATACAACCTCTTGTTCGGAATTCCGCCCAATTAATACACTTCCTATCTATGAGAAAATATTAGAATTAGCAGTAAAGGATCAGCTACTACAATTTGTATCAGATAATAATATACTAGTAAAGGAACAATCAGGATTCAGGCAGGCACATTCGTGTGAAACTGCATTGCATTATTTATTGTTTAAATGGAAAACTGAGATAATCAATACTAAAAAGATCATTATTGTTATATTTTTAGACTTAAAGAGAGCCTTTGAAACTGTAAATGTCTCTCTGCTTCTGAGAAAACTCGAGAAATTTGGCATTAAGGAAAATGCGCTGAAATGGTTTGAAAGCTATCTTTCTGGTAGGTCTCAAATAGTTAAATATAATAATACATTTTCTGGCAGCAACGACATACATTATGGAGTCCCCCAAGGAAGTGCTCTAGGACCAATATTATTCATTTTGTTCATCAATGACATAGTACACCATGTTCAAAATTGCAAAATAAAATTGTTTGCGGATGATACTATGATCTATTGCGAAGGAGATGTAGAGGATATTCAGAGTACTATATCATTAATAAATCAAGATTTGAGAAATTTGTCCATATGGCTGAATGACAATGGTTTGAAATTGAACATAAATAAAACCAAATACATGGTAATATCAAATAAATATAATTCGAACAAATTGAAACATGTAACATCCAGCCACCATTTATTGATTGATAATAATGTAATTGAAGAAACTAAACATTTCAAATACCTGGGCTTCATGATAGATAATGAACTGAATCTTAAATCACATTGTGAGTATATTAAGAAGAAAATGGCAAGAAAAATTAATTTCCTATATAGATTGAATAATAAGGTATCATCTTTTACCAACTATATATAAAACCATAATATCTCCTCATCTTGATTTCTGTGGAACATATGAAGGTATATCCTGATGAATAATGAACAAATTGATACATTACAAAAAGTACAAAATCGTGCTATGAGAGCCATTCTATTATGTAGAAAACGAACATCAATAGCTTACATGTTGGAATCCTTGAATTTATTGAATGTTCGACAGAGAGCTGCTTATAATATGCTCAAGGTTGTGTATAAACTCAAGTCAGGATGCTTACCAACCTATCTAACTGAAGAAATAACTTATCTCCAAGAAATACATAATCACAATACCAGATCACATGCTTACATTGATTTCTATATTAATATTGCTAATGCTGCTACAAACACAGTGTTCATCAAAGGCTTACAGCTTTACAACTCATTACCAAGAGAATTGAAAGAATACTCGACATTTAGAGAATTCAAAAGCCAGTGTGTAAAATATAATAACCCATCATTGTAATATCTCTTCTTGTATTTATTTTTTCGATTTTTTATATTCTGTCTTTATTTATGCTATTTTATTTATACTATGCTATTTTATTTTACATTTATACTATTATTTTATTTATAATTGAGAGCTGATGCTAATAAAGATTATTATTAATATATATATATATATATATATATATATATATATATATAAACAGATGTCACACAACAATTAATAAATGGTTATGAATAAAATAAAATAAATAATAAAATACATTCACATGCGCAAAAGGCAGTGAAAATATAAAGTTTTAGCACCTTATGTTTTTATTGAGGTATTCTTGAAAATCATAATATACATCTTCTGTGAGAATAGGTTTTACAGATTTCCTGAATGAATGGGTGGATTCAACGATTTCAACACTGGCCGGGAGATGGTGGTATAGTTTAGCAGCATTATAAACAATTGAGTTCTCTATCAAATGTGTGGATGGAATGGGTAGCCTTAAGTTGTTCAGTAGTCAATGTTCCCAGATGTGAAACATATCCGAATTGTATTGATTTACTTTCTACTGATAACCTAACATTACCATTACAGATAATTGAAGCTGATAATATTTCTAAATCTTTTGAAGATATTTCTTATTTTTTTGAAGATATTTGAAAAAGGTTTAGATCGAACAAATATGATTCACATGAGCATTAACACTGGAGATAACAAACCATTCAAGAAAAAACGGTATCCAATGAGCCCATATATGTTAAAAACTGTGAATTCGGAACTTGACGAAATGGTATTAGGTGTGGTGAAGGAATCCAATAGTCCTTGGTGTAGCCCTGTTTTATTAGTAAAGAAGAGTTCAGGCGAATATTGCTTTTGTTTTGATGGTCATTCTCTCAAAGAGATAACTCGACATTTTTTATTTATTCCTCATTAGGAATATGTAATACAATATACAGAAACAAGTTAAATACAAACGTGAAAAACTTAATATTATTGATAAGGCATAGAAATTTCAAATTTAGCACATTTTTCCTCCCACACTCTAAGTGAGTACACACTTGTATTGTGTAGTGAGGAGAAATCGAAGATGAAGAAATACAAAGTAAAAATACACTATAAAATAAATAATAAATGTCTGAGTGAAAATTTGTCAGTGCAGTTGATATGGTTGAAGTTGGAAGTAATGAATGTACAATTTTTATATTTCTATAATACTCATGAAGTCCCTGTAGTTACTGGAAATATATAGTTTAATGGCGAAGTGACTTTCGAGAGGCCAAAGTAATATATTATAAGCTTTAGGTAGAATGTATGTTACAAATCGGTGACTAATGTTCTTGTTGTTAAGCGGTGTAACAAGTAGCTGGTTCAATTTGCCCCGTGTACTATAACCATGATTGAAAGTTTGCTGACTATAACCCCTCTTATGGCCAAATGTTAAAATTGTTAGAAAATATAATGACCGAATATTAAATATATCTGAAGAATATAATATTTTCTAAAGATAATTTTTAATATGTAATACTGGATCACTCCGAGATTTTGTAAAGAGTTCTCATACAGACCACCCCACACTATTATTCCATACTGTAGCAGTGACGAGTGATTTGTATATTATAAGTAGCAGTTTAATTGACAGTATCTCTCTCATTATATAGAATTATATATCTGCCTAATATTTGATTTGATAACTTCTGTGATGGTTTTATTCAGACTAGTGATTCTATACTTGATTTATGTGATTTATTTCAAGACTGATGATGACTCTGAGATTACGCAATTTGCTGACGACACATCCTTAACGCTCCAAAATACAAACTACAAGGCTTTAGTTAATGAAATGAAAGTAGCAGAATCGAATGCTGATAAATGGTTGACAAATAATAAATTAAAACTGAATACAAATAAAACGCAACATTACTTTTTTACACACAAATAACTGCCTATAGATCAAAATGAATCAATCAAATTTCTTGGGTTCCAAATGGATCCAAAGCTCTCTTGGGAAAAACATGTAGATTTTATTTGCAAAAAATTGGCAGAGAGCATTTACGTTATAAGAAGTTTAATGGACATTTCATCTATTGAAACCATTATCACTGCTTATCATTCACTTTTTATGTCCCATATCTCTTATGGTCTAGTAGTTTGGGGGCACTCGCCTCATGCAAAAAGAGGATTTCAACTGCAAAGAAAAGTTTTGCGAGTTATCTTCAAACTGGGTTATCAAGAAGACATTAAAACAACATTTATTAATAATAAAATGTTTACAATACCTTCTCTTTACGTCTATTCGTGCATAAATTATGTAAAAAAAAGTTGAAAGGTGTCAAGGGACACCCGGATGGAACGAAGTTCCTTTCGATTAATTAGTGAAGGAATTGTAATGATTTTTTTTTTTTAAGTTATAATTTTTTTTTTTTATTATTAACAAATATAATGTAATATAAACTTAATCAGCAGGCTCAATTTTAGTACATACGCATTGATATTGTAATATTAAAATATAATTTGCTTTTAAATTTATTAAAGTTATGACGCGCATTAACTTGCTAAACACACAATAATGGAGAGATTATAACATATGACTTGGTTAGCACAATAGTAAAGAGAGGTTATAATGTGTACTTGCTAAAATACATAAGCATTTATTATTGTCTGTATAAAATCTCTACTTACCTAACTCCATCAGCAATATCCGGAACTTGTGCAGAAACACTGTCAGGATTCATTATTGTTATTATTTTTTATTATTTATTATGTACAAAAAACCTGTATACACTCAACAAAAATAATCGTCGCGACACCACACTGTTCAATGCGAAATAGAAAGACGAAACGAAAGTAACTGGCTTGCTTTCTATGAGAGAGAGAGAGAGAGAGAGAGAGTCAGACAGAGAAACACGCGCACGCCGCACGCCGCACGGCTTACCACTATAGCAAAAAGAGTCGTTACAACTTTTGGTCTTAATTTATTCCGCCTAGCCCCCTTTCGCAACACGCGATAAGGAACTTCGTTCCAAAAATCTTCACTTATATCTAAATCAAAACGATTTTCATTTACATAACACCAGACAATCACAACAAATTAAAATTGAATTCACAAGACTAAATCCCTGTAGTTTTTCGAAAAGTTATTATGGTCCTATTTTATTTAATAAACTACCAGATGATATAAAAAACTTAAATACAGCTTCGTTTACAAATTACATGAGGAATATCTGCTTGGAAAACGCTTTTTATAGTATCGACGAATTCTTATCATTTGACTTCAACACCAACTAATATATTTCGAAGTTACAATCTACGTAGACACAAAGAAAAATATAGTTATGTATATTCTAGTAAAACTGTGATATTTTTTTTTGTAATTGTTCACTTCTCATTTGTTTATATAGTGTTTTTATGGTATTTATATATTCTTGACAAAACCTTATAATACTATTTTTTTTATGGTGAATAAAGGATATTCTATTCTAATATTCTGGAACTCTGGTCTATTTGCGTTATTGGTAGAAAAAGCTGTACAGTGTGTTTTTTCAACATTCAATGATGGCTGGAAAGTATTTAGCCAATTCGTTATTATGTCTAGTTCTCTCTGAATATGCAACTTAGCTTGTTGCCAAGTATCAGCCTCAAATAGGATTACATCGTCATCAGCGTAGGAAACAATTTTAGCATTTGATAGTGAAAGCATTGAATTGATGTAGAGTAGAAAGAGTACTGTCCCAGTACCGTTCCTTGAGGTACTCCTATCTTCACAGTAGTTGGAACACTCAAGGAGTCATTGATTTTAACTTGTCTGTTTTCTAGATAGTAGCTGAAAACATTCAACACAGAGCCTCGAATCCCATTTGTTTCAAGGACACAGATAAGTTTCTGATGGTTCACTGTCTCGAATGCTTTCGCCAGGTCTAGAAAGACCCCTTTACATTTTCTACTCTTATCAAGCTTTCTTATAATTTCGTTCACTACAGTGTACACGGCATCACTTGTAGATTTACCAGCCTGAAAGCCAAACTGATAAACATTTAAGATTTGAATTGCTTTGAGGAACTCCATTAAACGATTTTAAGGAATTTTTCAAAGATTTTACCGACATTATTAAGTACACTTATCGGTCTGTAATTATTTATTTTTGTTTTGTCACCTTCTTTGAAAATAGGAGTTGATATCGATTGTTTGAACTGGTAAGGGACTAGTTAAAAAGATGAGGTTGAAAATATGTACAAGGGGAACCAAGATATGAATGGGAATATTTTTAATCATCTTAGTAGTGATATTGTCTATTCCGGGCAAACAATTGTTTTTTAGTGAAGAAATTTTGTTGTATCAGCTCATTTTCCATTACGGGAGTTAAGAATATGGAATTTTGGTTTGGAGTGATTGGTGGCTGCACAGATTGCTGAGTGTGACATTTTTTAGCATATCAATACCTATATTGGTAAAAAATTGGACACAATAGTCTGACATTTCTTTATCATCACCAAAATCTTTGCCATGTTCGTCAACAAAGTGGAATTTGCTGGATACTTTTTTTTTTTTGGTTCCTCACTCATGATGGTTTTTTCATGTCATATTGACTACTTTGTATTTTATTTGAGTAGTATTCATTTTTTGTCTGCTTCAGAAGTTTATTTAAATTATTTCTATAAAGTTTGTACTCCAGTTCTAGAAGGGGTGAGTATCTACAATTGAGCGTTTTTTTCCTTTTGTCTTTGTTTTATTGATTATTATATTTATATCAAACCAGCTGTTATCCAAGGATCATTTTTTCTATATTAATTTGTTATTCTTGAATATCTTCTTACTTGTTTCCAAATGATTATTAAGGATTATGTAAAATATATCAGTGGCATGTTGTGCATGATCAGATTGCATTATGACTCACATTATAATTAATCTTGCATATCTGATTACCTTTTACACAGTTCCTGCAACAAGTGATATCTTTTGCACCCTCATTTTCTTGATGGTTCTCACTGCATTTAGGGACAATAACGTGATCGATAGGGCAGTTTTCTTGTTTGTGGTAGAATCCATGAAACTTATGGCATCGAGGTATATTTAGGTCTTCGTAGATTGCGTATCTTTCCCATCCAATGTATACTTTATTGGTGCTGGTCAGCTTTTTGAATATCGCGGCTCACCAAAGATTATATTCTCACCAGCATGACCTTTCCCAATGTAAGTGATCTTCAAATCATCATACGGACCAATTTTATTAATAATATAATTTTCAATTTCTTCCAAGGTCATTTCTTGTGCAAAATTAGGGATTTTAATTTTCCTTAGTTACATCTTGTAACTTATTATTACCACATTTTCCAGAACTTCTAATTCTGTTTTATTCTGGCATGTTATAACAACTCAGCCTGTTTTTGAGGCTATACATTTCTTTACACCAATTTTCAATTCACCTCATTTTATGTTGTTATCTATATCCTGTTTGGTTACTTTTGAGTGTTGTTTGATTTTTGGTTTAACAATGAAGTCGGGTACATTTATTGGTTTGGAAATCAGTTTCTGATTATCATTTGTAGTTAATACATTCGCATAAGAATGTTTATTCATCACTTCATTTTCATTGCTTTGTAATTTTTCTTGAAGCAATTCAATGATCTCAATTTTATCGTTGATTAACGCTTCTTTATCCTCAATTTTACTTTGTAAGAGCTACATTCCAAGCATATCAGACGTCTGCAAGAGTGACAAGGGATTTTTATGTCTTTGGAGGGCTGTTTTATCTCTTTACATAGTGAGCATTCCATCTTTTATTATGCATCATTCCCTTCAGTGAAGTATATATTCTCTCCTGCACTGGTGAAGGAATTGAAGAAGAAATAACTTCAATCGATTTTATCTTGTGGGACAAAAAAGAACCTGAGCAAAAACTGGTGCTGTTTAGGTACAAGCAAATAGCTTTTGTATCTAAGATGACCGACACTGATGATTGTGGTGAAAATAGCTCTCCAAAAAAAAAGTAACTATTTCTTTCAATGCTGCAAAAATAAATCCAATCCACAGTATTATGTGTGTATAAAGTGCTCTGGAGTATTCCACAAAAGTTGTCTGATGAAATCAAGGCCTTTCAAGAATGGTTTTCGTATGGAGGATTTAAATACTACTACATCAAGAATGAAAGGAAATTTAGTGAAATATTTTATATCTTTGATGGAAAATATCTGGAGTCCTGATTCTTCTCGAAAAAATGGTGGATACTCCACATTTCGTCCATCTATTCAGAAATTTTGCTCCTTCCTTTGATCATAACGTCCCAGAAGATTCGGAAGGATTTCTAAGATACCTTCTGGTAGGTTTACATGAAGATTTAAACAAGGCGAGTGCAGAGAATCATCCATCACCAAACGATTTTGTTATCACCAATGACAATCAGAAAGCTTCAATTTCTTGGACAAGATATCTGTCTACTCATAATTCCAAAATTGTGGATACATTTGCCGGTCAGCTGAAGTCTATATTGAGATGTACTTTTTGTAATTACTGCTCCGTTACTTTTGAACCATTCTGGGTACTTTCAATCCCTATTCCAGACTTGCCAAACGAAGTCGTGAATTTAACACAATGTATTGAACTGTTGACAGAAGAGGAGACTTTGACTGACGATGCGAGCCTATACTGTTCAACTTGTGGAATGAAAAAAGAATTCAAAAAGATGATTCGTATACAAACATTTCCGAAAATTTTTGTTATACATTTAAAACGTGTTTTTTCGACTGATGACAGTAAATTGGACAATGTGATTAATTTTCCCATACAAAATTTGAATTTTGACCTATATTCTGCTCAGGATGGTATGAATACTCCTTATAATATCTACGCCATATCTACTCATAGCGGCAGCATTTCCAATGGACACTATATGGTATATTGCAAACACCCTCATTCTATTGATTTGTTGAAAATATAAACAGGATGTTCATAAAATCAGATGTGGAATCATTTGCAAAGTGAGATTGCTTCTTGAAAATGTGTTTCCCATTTCTTCCGGTCTTCCTGATGATCGTGGAAGCGTGAAATAGATTTTCGTCGACAAAAATGTATTGAAGACCTAGTGAATGTGATGTCTCTCCTGCGTCAATGTTACGAATGATTTCTGGTGAGTACTCCCTTTTGGAAAACATTCTTCTTTGCCTCATTCATCTTTATGAGTTCTTAATTAAGACTGGAATATAAAATCAAATAACTATCTGAATAAAAATGCAAATTTTCAATTTCAAATTTCTTCTTTTGAGTTAGGGCCTTTTCAGAATATCTATCAGATGTAGTTCAATGTCCAGCGTGACTTTAGCCGGGGAAGTAGTTGTTTTCTGAGACATTCACAAAAAATAACTTCATTTTAATCGTGGATTTTTCAATTCACAGAAAAATCTTTCTATCAATATTCAATTGAGAATGTTTCCCTTTTCAACATGAATACCCCACAAGAGGTTATCTTGACGATGGAAGATAGTGACTAAAGTTTATCTTTCAGTCGCAGATGATTCCACATCTGATTTTATGAACATCCTGTTTATATTTTCGACAAATCAATCTATCATACCTCATGACAGGTTTTAATGTCAGAAAACACTAAGTTCAAAGTGTCTCTCCAAAAGAAATGATTCTAACTTTTTCCATCTTTGCAAAGTGAGATTGCTTCTTGAAAATGTGTTTCCCATTTTTTCCGGTCTTCCTGATGATTGTGGAAGCGTGAAATAGATTTTCGTCTACAAAAATGTATTGAAGACCTAGTGAATGCGATGTCTCTCCTGCGTCAATGTTACGAATGATTTCTGGTGAGTACTCTCTTTTGGAAAACATTCTTCTTTGCCTCATTCATCTTTATGAGTTCTTAATTAAGACTGGAATAGAAAATCAAATAACTATCTGAATGAAAATGCAAATTTTCAATTTCAGATTTCTTCTTTTGAGTTAGGGCCTTTTCAGAATATCTATCAGATGTAGTTCAATGTCCAGCGTGGCTTTAGCCGGGGAAGTAGTTGTTTTCTGTTAGACATTCACAAAAAATAACTTCCTTTTAATCGTGGATTTTTCAATTCACAGAAAAATCTTTCTATCAATATTCAATTGAGAATGTTTCCCTTTTCACCCTCATTCTAATTGTTGGCACCTCTTCGATGACTGCCCTGTATTTTCCAAGATTTATTCTCTCAGCTCCAAGGGAGCATGTGTCCTTTTCTATGAGAAAGTTGATGATCTGAATTCTGATGGTGTTGTGGGTTTTTCCGGATTTTCCTTCAGCTTCGAGTCCCGGGCTTCAATCAAGATTTTCATCTTGATATTATTTTATATTTAAAACTTTGCTTTTGTATTTTTAAATTCTGAATAGAGTTCTACTTAATGCTTCAAAGTAATATGTCGTGGTTGTGAAAAGCATATGAATTATGACAATGATGCCAAGGAATCTTTAGCAGCTGAAATGGTAAATAATGTGAATGTGAACAACAAGGACGATATATTGCAACTTTAAAAAATGAAAAAGAAATTTTATTTAACGAATACATGGAAATGGAAAACGATCAATTAAATCAAATCAGCAAACTCAAAAAAATATAATTGACCTGGAGGCCATGGTAAAAACTCACAAAGATAAAGATAGGAATAATGAGCAAAATGTGCTTCTACCCAAACTGAAACAAAGCAAAAACAAGTAAACACAACCAAAGTACTCACACAGGTATACAAACAAATAGCCTAGAGATACATACAAGGTGTAACATTTATGGAAAGAATAAAGGGCAAAATAGTAAACTGAACAATCATACAAAATCGAGAATATCGCATAAGAATTAAAACAAGGGAACACCAGAGAATACAGCCAATCAAGATTTCCAAAAAATAAATAACGACAAAATAGTAAATGAAAATGAGTGTACCACGGAGAAGGAAATAATAAATCCTGAAAATATGCAAGAAAGTCCCACAATATTACCACAAGACACACAAACACAAATAAGTGAAAATCTACAGAAAGTATCCATTTACATCCCACCTGAACTGGAAATAAATAACCAGGAAACCAACAAAAAGAAAATCTATATTTATGGAGACAGTTATGCAACAGGCCTTCCAAACGCGGTAAAAAAGCTGGTTGGAGATAACTACATGATTCAAGACCACATCATATTCACGGACACAGTGGAGTATAACCAAAAGGACTATATCTTGGTGACGTTTAACACTAACAGTATCAGCAATAATAAATCACTAACTAATGCTTTAAAAACATTTTAGGATTATGCAAGTCAACTAACTTGATTATTGTATTAGAATGTAATGAGTACTCAGACAAAAGAATCAACAACATAATATTCAATAAGGTCAAAAATTAAAAAAAAAACAATATTAACTGCTCTATTTGCTTTATGATAGGTAGACCACAAGTACAAAGGCAGCAAATCACGAATTCTAAACAAAATGAAAACGTGCTTTGAAACATTGAATAATAATAACCAATTCCATCTGACAAATAGAACAGCAGTATTGAAAGCAGTAACCATAAACAAAGATCTCTCACTGATCAATCGAGGAAACAATTCAAGCCCAAATAACCCAAACAATTTGAACAAAGAAGGATTTTTTCAATCAAAATAGACAACATTAATAACCTTAATAGCTATAACATAATGCATCAAAATGTACAAGGCATAAGCAATAAAATTGCAGAAATTGAACTATTCTGTGAAGAAAATGACTGTAACATATTTTGTATTTCAGAACACTGGGGTAAAGCCAATGAAGTTTCATCCATACGAATAATTGGGTATAGGGTAGTTAACTGGTATTGTAGAGAAAAAAGGGGCCATGTTGGTGTTGGCATATTGGCAAAGGCAGGTACTCAATGTAAAATAATAGAGGTCAAGTCAATAGAGAAACACTTCGAATGTGTAGCTGTCGCATGTAATATAGGTGGTAGAATAACAAAGAATAACAGTGTTATTATTACTATTTACAGAACACCCAACTCTGATACAGATATTTTTTTGGAAAATTTAGACGCAACATTACAAAAAATATCGAACAAATACCATAAACACCAAATAATCTTGTGCGAGGACTTCAACATAAATTTCCTGGAGAGGTCTAAGAACCTGGATGCGATGAATGATATACTAGGTACATATAACTTGATACACACAATCAAAACTCCCACTAGAATGAACAGATGTATAGACAACATTTGTACAAACATGGATGAAAACACATACAATACTTAAGTTATCAATAACTATTTAAGTGATCATCAAAATTCTCAGGTAATCACTATCTATACCTTACAAGAACAAGACAGCACATCCAAATTCAAATATTATAGAGAAAACTAACCAAGATAATATTAGTCAATTTAAAAATGCCTTATAGAATAAAGAGTGGAATGACTTGTATCAATGTGAGGGAAATACAATATGTTTTATAGAATATTCAGATATTATTTTGACATATATTTTCCAGTCAAACGCAAAAAAATAAAAATAATGTAAACAAACGAAAACCAAGTAAAAATATGAAAAATATCTATCAATTAAGTACTACCGGTAACGAATACATTAAAGAATACTATAAAAAATACAAAAAACTTTACAGACATTTATTAAACGAAGACAAAAAAATTTACAACACCTCATTAATAACGAACTCTAATAACATAGTAAAAACAGCTTGGAAACTAATTCAAAACCATAACACAACTAAACACAATGACATAAAAAGTGTCCAAATTGGAGATCAGACTGTAGAAAATACTCAAATAATGTCGGAATATTTTATCGAATATTTTAACACAATACCTAGCACATTAACCAACAACTTAAGACAGACAACTTCACAGGAGCACACACTTCCTGATCTGCATCATCACTCATTCAGTTTTATACCTTGCACAAACTTGGATATCATTAATATCATTGGGAACCTAAAAAATTCGTATGCAATAGGTAATGATGAAATCTCTACAAATACAATAAAATGTGTTGCTCACTCAATCGCTACACCTTTATCGTTTATAATTAACAGCTCAATGGAAGAGGGGTTTATTTCCGACAAACTTGAAAATTTCCAAAATACAACCAATTTACAAAACAGGCAATAAGGCAAGGTTGAAAATTATAGACCCATATCACATATGAGTTCCTCAAGGCTCAATCTTAGGGCCACTACTGTACATAATATACGTTAACGACTTCTCAATTCAAAATGCAATTATGAATGCAGACAATGCAGATGACACTTCCTTTTTGATAAGTGCGAGTAATATGTCATCTTTGACGGGGAATCCAAGCGAAACTATACTAAAGGCTCAAACTGAACAAATAACAACCTAATTTGTAATGAAAATAAATCAGCATTTATAAAATTCAGTCATACAAGCTCAGATTCTAGTCTCCTAATCAAGCAATTTTCTGCAATGATGAAGCAGGTTACGAATATTGAATTCCTAGGCTTACAAATTGCCGAAAACTATAAGTGGGATAGTCACATCAATATATTATGTAAAAAAGCTTCATCCCTATGCTACAGTATTTACCAGCTAAGAAAAATTCTTGACAACAATACCCTAATTATGTATTACTTCGCTAATTTTCACTCCATAGTGGCATAAGGAATTATCACTTGGGGAATGTCATCTCATGAAGAAAGAGTTTTTGTCCTACAGAAAAGGGCGTTGAGTTAAAAGAAGAACAAGGTGTAAATAAATATTTATTGAGCGCAGGATCCTAACTACGTTACCTTGCATTTATATATTTCAGCTACTAATGTATGTGAAAGCAAACATCACAACATTTAAAAATCTGAATAGTAATAACTAACACAAGAAACTCAGCGACACTGGAAGTACCAGCACATAGACTATCAAAATTATGAGTCCAAAATATATGGGAATCAAACTGTTCAACAAATTACCAACCAATATGAGAACATCACCAATGAAAATATTTGAAAATTACATAAAACTCCTATTCTTGGAAAAGGCATTCTACTCTGTGGATGAATACTTAAACTGCAATCTTGAACTAAGAACTCTAGAAGTACTCTAAGATGTCTGAGGTCTAGGGCCCATGAATATTTGTACTATGCTCTATTTTAGTTGTTTTGAAGAGTTTTAAAATGATTTTGACCTATTCTATATCATTTGCTTGATCAAAAAGGACTATTAAAGATTTACAATTTTATTTATTTATTACATAGAATAATTGTTAAGGTCAAATAAACACATTTTGTACTTAGTGATCCCATTTGTGTGTTTCAATACTATTTTATATCTACAATATTTTATATCTAGACTTTTATACTTATTTATACTATTTTATATCTATATATTTGACATGACCTAAATCATTGTAATGGTCCACTGGCTGAATAAATATTCTATTCTTTGGGTTTGATTATTTCAATCTATTAACTTTTTTGTATATAAATTTGCGATTTTTTTAATTGAATCATTGATCAAACTTTTCTCAAATACACACACTACTGCATAAGTATGTTTGACAATTTTCAATACAGTCATTTCTACAAAAAAAAAAGCAAACTTTTGGGGAGCACATCTTATACTATTGGAGCACTTCTTGCATGACTCATATCCTTTGCCCCAAGTCGATAGAATACTAAATCAGTTGCGGAATGCTAAATATAAGTCATCATTAGGTTTATCCAAAGCTTTTTGGCGAATAGAGTTGGACAAACCATCGAAAGAAAAAACAGCATTCAGTGTACCGGGACGTGGGTTATTCGAATTTAAGGTTATGCCATTTGGTCTGTGTAACTCTGCGCAAACGCAGAAGCGCCTTGTTGACGCTTTATTTGGACCTGAATATGAACCATATATTTTTACATATATAGATGATATCAATGTCACTAGTTCAACTTTCGAAAAACATATAAAGTTGATAGCTGAAGTTAAAGACATTCTTAAAAATGCAGGTTTGACAATCAATACTAAAAAATGGAATTTTTTTTTACCATCATTGAAATTCTAGGGTTATGTTTTTAGTGGTGACGGGTTACGTACAGATCCGATGGTAAATTACCCTAGACCCACAAACTCAACTGAAGTCAAACGTTTCAATGGGATGTGCTCGTGGTACAGAAGGTTGATTAAAATTTGTTCCTCGTTAACTTCTCCACTTAATGGGTTAACAAAAGGTAGTAAGAAAAAACAACCTATATCATGGACTCTGGAAGCCGAGAATTCATTTTTTACAATCAAAGATATCTTAGTATCAGCACCAATTTTTACGCAACCTCATTTTTCTAAAAAGTTCACTATTCAGTCGGATGCTTTAGATGTAGGAATTGGAGGGGTTCTGACTAAAGTTAATGAGGAAGAAGAGCGAGTAATAGCCTATGCCAGTAGAGCCTTATCACGGTCTGAAATAAACTATTCGGTAACGGAAAAGGAGTGTTTGGCCTTGATATTTTGCATTGAGAAGTTTCGTCCTCACATTGAAGGTGTTCGTTTTACAGCCATAGTTGATAATTTTTCTTTAATCTGGCTCAATAATATAAAGTCACCTTGTGGAACACTAGCTCGATGGGCAATACGCTTGCGCCAGCATACCTTTGACCTTGTTCACCGGAAGGGATCTGCAATGTAGTCCCTGATGCTTTATCAAGGATACCAAGCACAATGCCAGAAATTTTCTTAGTAGAAATTGCAGATGATGAAACGGATACATTTTCTAATAATTTAAAGAAAAATATTTTGCAGTCTCCAGATTATCTTCAGTAGAAAGTTGAAAATGACAGTTTATAAATTTATTCCATCGAAATTACCGTTTAAATCAAATTTAAACGAGTTATTAGTTCCAAAATCACAAAGACTAGAAATGATCAAGTCATGTCATGATCCAAGTACTTGCGCGCACTTCGGATTTTTCAAAACATTTTCTAGAGTTCAAGAGAAAATTCCTTTGAAAAAGGCTACAGCTCCAAATATCGTTAAGTATATGGAAAATAAAGTATTTTTAATGTTTGGTGTACCACAGTTCATACTGTGATAATGGATCCCAGTTCTCAGGAACAGTTTTTAGGAATCTCATGAACGAGTATGATGTTCAGAAGATTTGGTTGGAACCTGTATTCGGTGTTGAATGCAAATTCAAAAATATTCATTCAGTCATCTTATTAATCACATTGAACTTAACCTAATATATACAACATATCACAGATTAAAATTATATATAGATTCTTCCAGTACATCTGATAGTACTGGGTGGGCCCATCCAGCTTGCCATCCATGTGTCGGGGAGTGGGGGGAGGGGTTCTGCGGTGTTGACAGAGGGGTGTGTACATGCCAGGCAGGTTATTATTATTATGTTTGAATACATTTCTCGCCACCTGCATGCTTATGCGAGAGCTTAAAGATTGTTTAATACGAAAATTTAGAGAACTATTTAAAGTGAATGTTGTTTACTTTTACCGGAAAAATAAAAGGAAAAATGCGAAGAGAGTAATTTTCAGGTGTTTCCCGATTCAAAAAATTGAATTTCAGCCTCCTTAGAAATAAAAAAAGGATTTGAACCCAGCCACCCGCTAGGGTTAAAGCTCGCACAATGCGATCTCAACTTGCCAGTGCCCGTGGCTATTTGCCATAAGCCCTATGGGTGTACATGAAAGATGCTACACAAGGTAAACATCGTTTGTGGACTTGTGATGATTTTTGAAGTGTTATTAGATTTTCAGAAATTTTGATTTCAATATATTTCTTCAAAGACAATTTCCGCTTTCTAATAAATTAAACCATGTCGCCGTGGTTATGTTGGTTACGGATGTTCGTGATGTTTCTCGTGAGTGGGCTATTACGGATATGACATTTGTAGAATTTACTCGTGGTTTTAAGGATATAAATTCTTGCAATGTTTCAATGATAGACAGATAGATAGATACTTCTATTGGTCTCTTTTGGTTATTTGCATAACATGAGATATGTCAGTAGAATGAAATGTAAAAATTTATTTTGTCACATAAATAAGGTAGTTACAATTGTTAGTTGGTCTTTTAAAAAGTGTAAAAAACATAAGATACTTGGACATAAATAATACATTACAGTTTGGACTAACATTTTAATTGGACTTGTGATGATTTTTGAAGTGTTATTAGATTTTCAGAAATTTTGATTTCAATATATTTCTTCAAAGACAATTTTCGCTTTCTAATTAATTAAACCATGTCGCCGTGGTTATGTTGGTTACGGATGTTCGTGATGTTTCTCGTGAGTGGGCTATTACGGATATGACATTTGTAGAATTTACTCGTGGTTTTAAGGATATAAATTCTTGCAATGTTTCAATGATAGACAGATAGATAGATACTTCTATTGGTCTCTTTTGGGTTATTTGCATAACATGAGATATGTCAGTAGAATGAAATGTAAAAATTTATTTTGTCACATAAATAAGGTAGTTACAATTGTTAGTTGGTCTTTTAAAAAGTGTAAAAAACATAAGATACTTGGACATAAATAATACATTACAGTTTGGACTAACATTTTAATTGAATACATTTCTCAATTGAATAGAAAGCGGAAGATCATTCAGTCGGATGTATCTATCACTATTTGTGATGATACGAAGTACTTTGTTCTGCAGTCTCTCCAATCTCGTATATTGAGATGTGGGTAGACTGCAGAACACTGGGTAAGCGTATGTGATTGCTGGCCGAATTACCTGTTTATAGAGAAGGATTTTGTTTGTGTTTGACAGCTTTGAACTACAAGCAATAAGGGGGTAGACGCGTTTTATTGCAGCTGACCCCCTTCTCATAGCTAATGTTTGTGGAAGGTCATACGCTTGTCCAGTTCTACTCCCAGGTATCTCGAAGAGGGCCCCTTAGCTTCTCGAGGATTTTCACATTTGTGTATTTTCTCAAAAAGTTAATAACCTCTGTTTTTAGAGGGTTTATCTTAATCTTGTTAACCCCCATATAGGGCACAACCGATCCATATGAATCTGGAGCTGTTTGGCAGCCACTTCACTCACAAAGGAATGGGCATATAGTGCAGTATCATTCGCATATATGGCCGCATTCGTGCGAGCGAAGGCCGGGAAATCGCACGTATACAGAGAATAAAAGAATGGCGACAAGGAGGACCCCTGGGGAACACCCCGAGCTAGTATTGTTAACTCTAACTATAAAAGATCTGTCTATAAGGTACCAATTCAGGATTTTAATTAACCAAAGAGGCATACCCGCCTCTGACATTTTGGCAACCAACCCTTCTGTCCATACCGTGTCGAATGCTTTTTGCGTATCCAACAGGACCATAACCATGTTTTGCTTCTTGTGGAAGGCCTCCTTCACCCCGTGAACCACTCGGGCTACCTGGGAGGCGGTTGAGTGGCCCTTCCTGAACCCGAATTGTTCAGGCGGGATGAGTTTCAAAAGGATCCTATCTACCACCTTGGCGACCACGCTTAGGAGGGAGATAGATCTGTAGCTGTTGATTGAAAAATTGTTTTTCCCCGATTTGAATATGGGGATGATTTAGCCTTTTTTAAACAGTCTGGATAATTTTGCCATCTAATTATTGCGTTTACTATGTATATGACTAGTACCAGTGATTTCCTTGGTAGGTTCTTGAGGAGCCGTTCCCAACCCATCAAGCCCCAGCGCTTTATTTTTAGGAAGTCTTCTTGATATCTGTGATTTCATCATAGTTGGAGAAATTTTGGGCCAGTGTTGTTGAATCTACCATTACTGTTGGGCTTTCTTTTATATTATTGGCTATGTTTTTAAGCCTTCGTTGATTGTCATTTATGTCTGGCTCTGTTTTGTGTAAACTGCTAAAGAATTCTCCAACTCTTGGCTGCGCCACCGAACCGTCAGACCCAGGTATTGGTTCGTGTTTCTTTTGAATTTGTTTTGACATGTTCCATAGCGACTGGTCCTGCACGTTGCGGTTGGTCAGTTTGTGATTCCACTTATTATTAAAATGGTGTTTCATCAGATCGGCGATTTCAGCCCATAACCTTAAAAAATGTTCTTTATGTCAAGGATTTTTTGTTGTTTGCCATTTCTTTCTTTCCCTATTCTTTGTTTTTATTAATGCTTGGATTTCCGGTGGAATCACATCCCGATCGCCCCTCACAATAATCTTCATGGTAATTTTATCCCTCGCTTCTTGGATTATTTTTAGAAATTTTTTCGTTTCTGTTTCAATCAATCAATCAAAATATACTTTATTGTCTGAAGAAACTTAGATCATATTGACAAAGCTTTAACTTAAGTACTAAAATAATATAGGTATATTATGCGTAATATTTGTGCTATGTGCCTTTCAAATATGTCTTATGTTTGGCACGCAACGTATTCATGAAAGCAGAAAGTCCCAATAAGAAATCTAATATACAGTGGTTCCAAATTGTTTGTACAAATTTCTACAGGAGATTCTACTCACTGTTTAAATGATATTTCATATAGGAACCCATGTCTGAATCTCAACGATACAAGCTATTTAAAGTGAGGAAAAATATTAATTTTCATTTATATTGTCCTATATTTTCGATATTTCTTGATGATAACCGTAACATTCGTAGAGCCCAAAAATATGCTCCCAGTGGCACGCGGCAGGGTGTTTGTCTTACCTTTTTTCATCAATTTTTTTCCGCTAATGGACAAAACACAGAAAAAAAAACAGTATTTATCAATGAATTTCACACATGTTAAATTGAAGTATTACTAAATTCAATTGTATTGTTTCCAAGACAATTAAACATTTACAGGTTTATGTTTAATTATCATGAAAACGATGCAAATGAATTAAGTAAACCTGAAGATTCTATGTGAAAAATAGATTGATAAATACGAAAATAAATAAACTTAAGCTTCTTTGTACCCGTGGTGGTGTTGCATTTCATGTATGCCATTCCATTTTTTTCATTTATACCAATCCCAGCGGTTGATGGGTTTATTTCAGCAGTGGTCTACTTTTGTTTTGGCCTAGTTTGCGTTTTCTTTGGTTTTATTATGATTTCTGGAGTGTTTACTTTCACGCCTCCTTATTCTTGAGGATATATGTATAGGTTATGGTTGAGTGATTGGAAGGAAGGTTGGTAGTTTTTTCTTGGAGGGGACTGATTTTTGTCTTTTGTATCATCAACTATCATCATTTTCTTTTGCGAGATATATAGGCGAACTATTGCATTGTCTACTGTGACCTTGGATATTACTTTGTCGATTGCTATCGTTTTCGAGCTTTTTGACGTGAAATACAACTTTTGTGAAAGTTTTTTCGCAGAACAAACACATAATAGGTTCTTTCACTATTTTCTTTCACAGGAACCACAGTTAACTTCGTCAAAATTTTCACCGCGCTCCACGTCATCTATATCGTCGACCATCTTGTATATATATATATATATATATATATATATATATATATAATATATATATATATATATATACATATATATATTATTATATATGTATATATATATAATATATATATTATTATATATGTATATATATACATATATATATATATATATATATATATATATATATAGAGTTGAAGAAGGGTAGTCTCGTGACTGGACTAGTTGAAAATAACTATGAATTTGAAATGAACTTAGTAGAAAGGATATTCCTTGAGGTTGCAGTCAAAATTAATGGCCAGTGAAAAAAGAAAAACTCTTTCTTATGTAGTCAAGCTTTCGAAAATGTTTATTTTCATTATCAAGACAGTAAGGTGAGGTTAAGTGAAGACAGCGATCTAATCACCATTTTGTAATTGAGGAAATTTTCAAAATCATATCACTATGAAACACTACTAGTAATATATATAAAAATTAAACAATTGCAAACGCACATATTGTTTAATAAACTTAATTTAAACAATTTAAAATTTGACAAGTACAAAATTACCACATGGTTGAAGCATGGTCAAAATGCTTGCCAAATCAACGTCGATCCACAAACATATTTCGCAAACTCGCCTACCGATGCCGTTGTTCCAGAAATTCTCTCGGGAACTAGAACCTCCCTTCGACTTTTCCCATGTTTCATCTCGCGAAACACGCACTCAACATATGCACCTTGACATGATGAACCTATGATAACTGACACGATAAAATAGGAGACAATATTTCTCCAACCCTGGACGATATGTCTAGACAAAATTATACTTGGATGCTTGGCAACATGTATCCCTGTCAATCGGATTTCCGATTTGCGCAGAACGAAATCCATTGCAGATTTGGCCAAGAGCCAAAAAACGAGGGGAGTATCAAAATATCGTTCTCTACACAAACTATGATGATTTCAATAAATGATATGCCAAATGAAAATAAAAGTTTTGTACAATCAAAATAGTGAAGTTCATTTACTCTAGAGGATAATGTTCTAGGGTCAAAAATGAACGTAACACATTGAAGAACTAGATAGCTCAGAACTTACAGGAAAAAGGCCTCATAATGGCGATGCATTAACAAAAATGCATAGATTAAGGTGTACTTACTAAAAAGTACAAAATAAAATAATTAATAAAGAAAGATTTTTTTAAAACAAGCTTTTATTCAATTGCGCTAAAAAGTAAAACATAATTGATTTGTATGTGCTATGTAGGTTATTCCGTGAGTTATAGATTCAAAAGCTTGTCGCTTTTGTATTCGAACTGAAAACTTTGCGCGACAAGCTCTTGAATCTATAACTCACGGAATAACCTACGTCGCACATCCAAAGCAATTATTTTTAACTTTTTAGCGCATTTTAATAAAAGCTTGATTCTAAATTCATCAAGTTCCATCCTCCAACTTTACCGTAGAACGATAAACCGCGCTTTGAATGCTATAAATTACATGAAATAACAAAATCCTCTATTAATTCGTAATCACGACATGGAACTATACCCAAATCCACAAAGTCAGGTTGACCGAGCGGTCTAAGGTGCTGGTTTCAGAAAAAACATGGCCGCCTGTCATTGTGAAAAAAACATGGCCGCCTGTCATTGTGAAAAAAACATGGCCGCCTGTCATTGTGAAAAAAACATGGCCGCCTGTCATTGTGAAAAAAACATGGCCGCCTGTCATTGGAGAGAAAAAAACATGGTTGACGGTCATTGGAAAGAAAAAACAAAAATAAAATATACAGAGTGGCTCAAATTACCATGAAATTCATATACATTTTGTATACAGGGTGTACAAAAAAAGTCAACGCCTCCGATTCGACTTATTTTTAACGAGCTAACGAGATTCGATGTTCTTAAACCACTTGAAAAACGATTTAAAAAAAACAGTTTCAGTCATAGCATGTGAGGAGTCAAATGGAAGGGGAACACCCATAGATTCTAAATTCATCAAGTTCCATCCTCCAACTTTACCGTAGAACGATAAACCGCGCTTTGAATGCTATAAATTACATGAAATAACAAAATCCTCTATTAATTCGTAATCACGACATGGAACTATACCCAAATCCACCAAAATCTCATAAACCGGAAGTGACCACTAATTTTGATGCGATGAGGGAAATGTTGGTGTCAATGGATTCGTCTCGATGCCAAGAAACATAATTACGTATTTTCTGATGACAAAAGGGCACTAGGAGCTAACTTCGTTATGGGGTGAGATACAGAAGGGTGCGAGTACTCTAACAAGACAACTTTTACTCGAGAACGTGAATATGAATAGTCTGCATGTATATCATGCGAGGTTCAAACAAAAAATGAAAATGTCGAAACCTGGGTTCGAACCAGGGACCGCCAGATCTCCAGTCTATCACACTTCTAACTGAGCTATTTCGACTTATGAAACAAGTACTATAACTTCAATAAAAGACAATTTTTGCATACATTTTATTTAGGTAATTTATTGTATATCCATTTATACAAAATATCAACATTGTGAAGACTACAAGAACACTCCTTCTGTTGGTGATGCATACAGGATGCTGTGTTGTCGAATGTAGGAACCATCCACCATGTGTTGTCCAAATCTTCCAAATTAATTATTTCTGCAGCAATATTCAATTGTTAAGTTTCTCCATCAAAAAATATTTCTTCTGATGCCCACGTACATAAATCATAGTGACGTCATAGAGGTTCTGTTTGAGAATCGAGTCCAGTAGATGATATTCAATAAAACCTGAAGAATATCGCAGGCCATGAACATTCTTCTCCAGATAGACGGCATTCTGTCTATCTTCTTTACTCAGCGAGGAAAAGCTTTGGTTTGGTAATAGTAAAAAATTGTTGCATTGATCTCCGGTCCGGATGGCAATCTCCTTTGGCTGGAAGACCTCATCAACGACGAAGGCTTGAATGACAATGAACGCTACTCTCATACCGACGACGGTTGGCAGTAAACTAAACTCTTGTCTGACATTCAGTTCAGTTTTCTAATAATTTCACTGAGTGGGAGGTGCTCGATGATGGTGTGCACGATGATGCAGTAGGCTCGGGTATTGTCGGGAAAACCCGTCGATGCCTCGATCTCCAGCTTAACATCGACACTGGAACTCTTGATGCTCTCGTCTCTTCTGGAACAATCGATGACGAAAAATTTTGTGTTTGCAAAGTCGGCATAAGACAGGAGAGGCGTGTGGTGGTAGGAATTCTTGTAGCCGAATCAAAATTGCGTGAATTGTGATAGGCTTGCGAAAAGTCTCCATTGCTGAATTGCGAAGGCATCTTCTCCTTGGGGTAAGTTTCTCCGTTCAACGTCAAAGTAATATTCTCGATATTTATGTGACTGAATGCTGTGGGATCATTATTGGTGCTGTTATGATCACGATTTTTCTGAAAGCATACAATAACGTATCGAGGACTTTCGATAAACGAGGAAGTTTTCACTGCCCACATTTTGGTGGTGGAACCGATCGTGAGAGCTGGCAACATGTGCAAGTCCCATTTTCTAAACGAAATCATAATGGGGCTGTCGGCTTTGATACCTTTCAGAAGCTGTAATTTGATGGTATCGCTGGGATATAATCGTTTAATTTTCAGTTCAATATTTGCAATTTCCAATTTAACTTCTGTAGGTATTGTAGCATCTGACCAATCGTATAGTATGCTTTCCATAAGAAACATACTGATAGTCGTTGAAAATGTTCAAAAAGTGTCTGAGCGGAATGAACATGTTGAATGTCAGAGCGGTAGGTGAAATGGCGCCCACAGTATTGGGATGAGTCCAGCCAGAGTTGGAGAGGAGTTTCGTTTCTTCTTTTGTGTAGCACAAGAAGCCTCTCACCGTACTAACGATACCCACATCACGTACAGTCTCCAATTCCTTGCCGTTCTGCTCGCAGCTGGCCGATTGAAACATGAAAGCGCCAGCGTTGTCTACAAACGTCACTCTTCCATCACCTTGAATTCTGGTTACTTTCCCGCTAATATACAAATGGCTATCAAACAAAGCATCAAAGGCATCCGATTGGTTGATACTATTTCGATAGTCATTATTTTGAAATGATTTGACATAAGAGTAATAAGTCCTCCATTCGACTTTCTGTATTGTTCCGTCCATCTGAGGTTTTCGGAAAATGTTGAACACTTGAGTCGACAACATGATGACCGAGAGATTTCAGGAGAGGTATATACTCTGCAGATAATTGACTAATCGTTGTCGTGTATGTCTTGGTGAAGACTAAAGGCTCGAATGTAGATGCAGGAATTCTATCGATTTTCAGGACCATAGGTTCTTCAATTCCAGACGAACAATAATTTCCTCTCTTCGAAATTCTATCAACTGGAAATTTTGATCCAACACTCTCAGTGTGATATTATCCAATTCACTTTGATGATGGATAGGCAGATATATGAGATGATTGGGAGTTTCGCCAATGGCGTAACCAGGGTCAGCGTCTATAGCAAATTCGTATATCGTATGAGACGGTCTGTCGTTGTAGAAGGTTCCAGACGTAATATTGCTGTCGACGTGAATCGTTCGTACTTGTATAATGTTGACGGGTCGATCGGATGTGATGAATGTTGGGGCGAGGGTGGATGACGAAAATCCCAATATATGAGCCAGAGTATCTTCAGTCGTAAAGTCGGATGCGTGTTTCGAGCAAAATATTTCGCTTTTCAGCGTATTATTATCGGGACGGAGATAGGACGTTCGACGAATTGTTTTGGAACAATGTTTTTTTGCAGCAATGCTTCCATATCTTTAATTTCGTAGGCTCCAACAGGAATATCAATGCTTTTTCTCTTGCTCTTATCACCGTTCTCGAAATAATGAAACTTTGTACCCTCCAATATGTTGGGGATACTGTTGTACGAATGAAAACTCAATAAAGCTAATCCGTACTCCGCATCACCATCCAATTGGAGGGGCGGCGTGAAATTGATGGAAAGCGTCGACGAGCGACCGTTCAAGCTTGATATCATAGACATGAATAAGCCATTTCGATAAGGGACATGATATAAATAACAGAAAAACAATAGATTATAATTTATTCAAACAATAATAACATTCATTTTGTGAACTAACATAACAAAATACTGTTTAAATAACAGAAAAACAATAGATTATAATTTATTCAAACAATTATCTTTGATGGCTGAAACATGGTAAAACGAACTTGCAGCTCGAACAACTTTGTATTCTTCAGGTAATTTATGACACACATCTAGTAATTCCCAGGATCCAGCATAATATATCACATAGTCCAGAGGAATAGCTTTCAATTCTGCATCGCACAAGTCTCTCAGACATATTTCAGACATTTCCGAGTAGAAAGCGTATGCATAGATGTCCACAACTGAACTGATTATAATTCTGATAACGATCGTTGTTATATATAATTTCAACGTTTCTACCAAAATATCTTGCAAGTTCCAATGGCGGCTTTAGGTTGCCAAAGCTATCAAATAATTTACAGTGTTGCCGTTTTTTATGTAAGCTACCCAATGTGTACCCACATTTTTCTTAGAGTCCAAATTCAGTACAGCACATTCCTTTTGTAGAGGAAGCTGCGGTAGCGAGTCTCGCATAAAGACTCCTCTAAAATGGGTATTTTCAATTGACGAACGCATTTTTCTATATCCGAGTCGTACAATGCTCTATTGGGCAGCTTCAATAGGAGTTTTTTTGCTTCTTCAAATAGAGACCACGTCCTTGACGTCGCTGTTGTTGTTTTTTCAAGAATAATCCATAACCTCGGCTTGCGTCAATACAAACCAGATCCCAAATGTTCCATAGCTTTATCATGACGTTGATCTTCTTCGAGTTTCTTTTTGGGATTCTTTGAATCTATAACCGTGCTGGCTACGGCGCTTGCGCCCCCCATCAACGTACCCAAGACCGAAAGTCTAGCAAATAGGGGTAGTCGCGGTAGGAAACCCCTGGATTTCGATTCGAAAGGAGTAACTCTCGGCTGCCGTATTTTCTTACGTCCTCCCGGTTGTTGAACGACCATTTTTGCCGCCTTCACAGCTGAAGCGATGGATTTCTTCACATTATTCGGATGAGGCTTCCATTTTTTATTATTTTTCCAATATGACTGTGGAATGACGTCATACCCATGCCGAATTTGCGTTTAGTTTTCATGGCTCCAGTAACGAATAGAGCGCTGGTTTTTTCGCCAAGTGACGCGTCTTTGGATTTGACTCGTTGCCACGCCTTTTCTTCGAGAACTTTGTCGGCTTTATGACGTGCTTCGAGAGATGTGTCTTGCGAATAGGCAATATCGTGCTGCTTGCAAGCTCGTCTAAAGGATTCACTCCTTCGTCACCACGTGCGAGACGTTGTTTTAATCGAGTTCCAGGACCGCAATACTGATATCCCGGCAGATGTATTCGAAAGGTAACTTATTGATGAGCGTATTAATGACACCTTCTCCGCTATACGTCAACATGAGGACTGACGCCACAACGATTACATCACTCAGTTATAAAGATTTCAACAGAGGTTTGAGGTTACTGATGTGACAGTGATTGCCAGTTGTACTGAGACTTTTGAAGCGTCAACATGTCTATATTATTTCCTGAGCCCGATTGTTATGGCATCAATATGAATGGGACGAAATTTTTCATAGGGCAAGAACCCATAGACATTGAAGGCAATACGTTGAAACGACACCTATGAACTGACTGAGGGCTTGAAGAGACTTCTGACTGAAAATCAGCCTACAAATTTCACTGATCAAGATCTTATAAACTATAAAACGATTCTGATGTCGACCGATGCATACAAAAGATCAAATGGGAAAATCAACACCAATAAATCTTGGAAATATAAAAATATCATCTTCAAGATATTTCCACCAAAGAGGAAATGGAGTGCAAAGAAGTATACAGAGCAAAACAAGATAACAAACACTCGAGTGAACGAGATGAATGATGAACAGCATGTGAATTCCGATCAGAATATGGAGATTGTTCAACAAGAAAAAACGCTACCAATCGGCAACTATGACGATTTTGAAACCTCCGAGCGTAGAAAAAAACATGGCGAATTATTGCCAAACTCCTTCCGAGCCATCATTTCGGGGCCGAGCGGATGTGGAAAGACGATAGCGTTATCATTACTGTTCAGTCCGAATGATGCAAATTTTGAAAAGGTTTACGTATACTCAAAGCTGCTATATCAACCCAAGTACCAACTGCTTCAAGATGTATTAAATGAAGTAGAAGAAATCGGTTATTTTCCGTTCCGAGAAAACGAGGAAATTATGAGTCCTCATGAAGCCAAACCCGACTGGATATTCATATTCGATGATGTGGCTTGTGATGGTCAACATAAAATTCGAGAATATTTTTCAATGTGCAGACAACATTGACGCCATGTAAATATGCCAAACTTATTCGAAAATTCCCAAACAACTGATTCGAGACAATTGCAATTTGATTGTGTTGTTCAAGCAGGATGAAACCCGACATGTCATTCGAACAGTTCAAACGTATGTGTGCAGAATGTTGGCATGAAAAATATGGAACAGTCGTAATTGCCAAGGATTCCGATTCGAATGCAGGTAGATATCGACATGGTTTCGATAAATATATATGTGTGCTTAAAGATTAGCATGCCATCAGTAAACATGAAGCCGCTCAGCAGAGAAGTTGACGTCATTCGAACAAATAAAATATATTTATTGTCAAAGGAGATTAGAAAAAGATACCTAGCTTACATATAGGGTAAATTCGAAGAAGATGCATCGATAAACACACTTTTCGAACCTCTGTCAAACCCCTCGAAGAAATAGAAGATCAATCAACGTCCTCCTAACCTCAAACGTATCAAGAAAGAGGAACTCAAAGAAGAAGAAGAAGAACAATCTCCAGAACAAACACAATTCCTTCTTATGGTGGACATTGCCGAAACACACGATGATAGTGATGGAAGCGTTTTCGATGATGCGGAACCATCGGTGGAAGAATCTATTCCAGAAGAAGTAATGCTCGAATATGTTGAGCAATATCCCCCCATGTCACAAAAATACATCTTCGAACACTGGAGTAAAAATGAAAAAGTAGATAAATTATACGGACCTGTTTATGATGAAGTTTCTTCTAAATGGTTTCTAGGCAAAAAATACATCGATTTCGATAAAAATAACAATATCGTAACGAAGGGAAAGTATTTGAGAGGGACTCCAGGACTCTATCAACTAATATTCTATGATGACCCCTCCTACAATGCAGAGGATTTGAATGCATATAAAACTATTTTAGAATTGACGGGAGCTCATCTGAATTCAGCAGGAAACATGAAGGGTAGTCGAAGACGTAAATATACAGATATAATACGACCTATGTTCCGTCGACACACCACTGGCAAAGGACTCCTCCTCCTCAACAATCTCATCACGATATGATGACCTTCGATAGCAAACCCATAGATATATTTACTGGGATGATCCGAACGAATTGTGTGAACGATTAAGGCTGCTGATAGCTTCGAAAGATGCCGGAAATACTTCTCATGACAACGAAATATTGGCCATAATCAATGAACTCCGAGAAGCAGGCATCATTCAATAAATAACTTGCTCCCTCATGTACATAACACATTTTCACAATGACTGTCGACAAGTTTGGACGTAGTTCCAATGGAAAGCGGAAACATATATCGAAAAGTGATAGCGGTGGATTACATACAACACCAGACGGCGACATTGATTTTAACGATTTGAAATTGTGTGATGTTAAAAAACCTACGGGCAGAAAAGATGCGGCCAACAAAGGGTATGTGGATGAGATCTTGGATGAATTTACGTATAAAATTGAACAACAACTCAAGTCTTCTCTCGATACCACGAAAAATGACATCAATGCATGTGAAAAGGCTATAAATAAACTGAACGTCACCACAAAGACTTTCGAGAAAAACTAAAAAAACATTAAATAAATCACAAAATTTAACGAATAAAAATTATGTTGATAGCCGTATAGCAAGTCAAAAACGAAACATTGATGATCTTGCTCATAAAGTATCGATACTACATACCACTTAATTGTATACATGTATATTGAAATTAATTGATTCTTAATGCGTGTGTGTCGTTTCATTTATATTGCAGCCCTTTTCACATTACCTCTCATACAATGACGTCATCCGCAAAGATTCAGTCAACTCGAAAGACGTCTCGTCGTCGTATCCAGGGTACTTCTTCCTCCTCCTCCGAAAAGGCTGAGTTGGTGTTGGAATTACATCGACCTGCTCAAAAAAAATACCCTCGACGTCGTACCATTGTCAAAGGTTTGGATGATTTATGGCAAATGGACTTGGCCGAAATGAGACAATACGCTCGTCAAAATCGAAATTTCAAACTTATTCTCGTGGTCATAGATTGTTTTTCGAAATTCGTGTGGACTCGACCGTTGAAAACCAAAACTGGCGTCGCAGTTACCAAAGCCTTTACAGATATTTTTTCACATACGAAACGGTGTCCGAAAAATTTGCAGACTGATCAAGGAAAATAATTTTATAATGGAAAATTTCAAAGTCTCATGAAAACACATCAAATCAATCATTACAACACATTCAGCGTGATGAAAGCTTCTATGGCAGAACGCGTAATAAGAACGCTGAAAGAAAGACTCTATATGTACTTTAGTTTGCAAGGCACCTACAATTGGCTGAAAATATTACCTGAAATAACTGCCTCCTACAATGATACTGTGCATCGAACGACCGGCTTTAAACCAAATCAACAAATCTAACGAAAAGAAAGTTCTACGTCAAACATATAGTCATCTGAAGATTGTCGGACCAAGAAAATTCAAACTGGGTGACGTGGTACGCATCTCAAAATCAAAATACCTCTTTGAAAAAGGTTACACCCCCAATTGGACAACGGAATTATTCAAAATCGTCAAAGTCAAAATGACCAATCCTGCCACCTATCTGCTGGAAGATACACTAGGCACACCCATTCAAGGGGCATTCTACGAAGAGGAGTTACAGAAAACTGCAAATCCCGACATCTATCTCGTGAGAAGGTATTCAAGGAAAAGGAAAGAAAATGCTGGTTAAATGGCTCGGACTGGATAAGACTCATAACTCTTGGATTGAAAATTTCGATCTTGTTTAGAATGTTCTGGAACAAATTCGTGGGAGAGACATTCATTATCATCGGTGGTGGGAGGTGGTGGGGGAGGTGATGGAAGCTATAGAAGCGGAATCGACAAGCTATTTGGCAGTTGAGTTCCAGTAGCAGCAACAGTAAAATGTCTTACGATAGTGGTTATGTCAGCGTCGGTAGTATATTTGAAAGTGATTCCGATAAAATCGATCAAGTTCTGAATCGATACGAGGCTGCAGCTCATCGTGATTACTATGGTGACGTTGATGTATCATTAACACGATGCGAGACCAAACCTGAAAACGAAAATCATCTGCTACTTATGGTGTTTCCAATGGAGAACTATGAAATTCGTTGCGGCCTAAGCCCTGCTAGGGATTTCGACATCTGCGGCATCCTGAAACAAAGGTATTCCACTCGACACATATCTTTCTGATCCGACGACTGGGCCACCCTCATATACATACTGGATACCATATTGGACAATTTTTTCCGTGACGTCATCACCGGTCATCCAATGTTACGACTTGTTGTGGTGATATCGTAACCGTCACTCAGTTCATTGAGAGTGATACGAGGCAGCTGACCATCATCAAGGGCGACACTGAATTGGACCTGACTGAGCAAGACATCGCAAGCATCCTGCACACCCAAAGGGAAGTTGTGTCTGATCGCATGGCGATGTTGGGTTCTCTTCACTTTTGTGCTTACTATAAAAATGTATTTGCTATGATGAAATCATGGCTAAGTGATGGACTAAATGTAACTGTGGATGAAATTATAAAAGGATTATGCCAAGCATCATCCATAGATAGTATGTATGCAAATGGTCTAAGAGAATATCTTTTTTATTATGAATCGCAACTCATCCATGATTTATGTAATAAATGATGTGAAAATCAGGTTTTTTTTTCTTTTTGAATGAAAGCAGTGAATATAAGAACATGGTTGATTAACATTGAAAAAATCATTGTAAATACAGAGTACTTTGAAAACACAATGTTTGAACATAAGTATAATAGAAAAATGATTATTAACATAAAAACTGAACATGTTACAGCAATCGGTAGAATATCAAACGAACCAGAGAATAGTTTCTGCTTATTATCGTGTGGAATTGGCACGATTTTACTTTGTTCAATGCTAAACACATCGTGAGCGTAGGAAAGTATATTCTGCTGGCGTACGGTCTTGCTTGTACCCTGCTTCAAACGATCAACATAATCATCAAAGGGGATTTTATTCTTCACCACACATTTTTTGACTCCTTTTGACTTTTTTGTTATCCCAAAATTTTCCAATTCCTGATCTAACCATTCTTAACTGAAGCCCTTTATCTCTAAACATCTCCTCTCCTTTTCGATAACGTCATCAGTTATAACTAGCTTGTAGCTGTACATTTTGTACCGTAACCCAGCAAAATGAGTTATAATTTTGCCATTAGCTTCATCCTTCATTGGACCTATTACTTTTCATTAACTGGGGTGTATGGCATATATATTATCTGGACTATAGCCTGATGTGTCGAATTTCTCAATATTCACGCCAATTACGTCCTTATATACATCGTCACAGGAAATTTCGTAGATAAGTGAAATTGTATCTGTATGCATAAAATTGTGGTAAAAATTATAGAAGACAATTTTCGATAAATCCAAAATAGCCATACCTATGTACAGTGGTTTATTTCCATTTCCTGTATATAAATAATTGACTTTCTGCTGCGTCTGATAAGTACCTCATTATCGTGCATAGACCGGAAGTGATATTTGCTGTTCTCGCCGATAATGAAAGCCGTTATGAATAATTGGGTTACTGCACTTTCTGATAAGGAGTGTTATTTCCGGTGTTCAGTGTCATTATGAGAATACTAATCAAATGAAAATCTGATATATTTCAGAATTTCATTCAACTCGGAAAAAATTGCTTTTCACAACCTTCACAAACATTTCAATAGAATTATAATAATAAGAGATGATTAATATTTCAAGAAGTATCTTCCTCACAAGTCTGCTTGCGGACTTGGGATGATTCTGACGATTGACAGATCCTATTCATCTGCATTTTGCTGGGTTTGATCTTGAGTTTATAGTTGCGTGCTTCTTCTGGTAGCGATATGGAACTTGTTTACTTTTTCGAGTTCATCATTCTTCAATCTGATCTATTGCATTCGTGTTTGAGTCCATTGGCACTGTCGAAACAAACTGCAATGTGTTGACCCTATTAGGCACATTTATATACAACATATTATTGTGGATTGCTGAAAACAGCAGCAGTTTTCACGAATATATGGTTTCATTATGTAATTTGAAGTATCTACCGATTCATCGTTTTATGATATTGATGAATTAACAGTTCTCCTTCAATTTGACCCCTTACTTACTGAGAGTCGAATCGAAATTTCTATTTTTAGAATCGAATTTCAAGTGCCCAAATGGTACAAATCGATTCACTTTAGCTCATTGAAAATGAGCTAACTCAATGCCGTTGACTTTTTTATACATCCTGTATGCAAAATATATATTAATGTTCCTTCTTCAGCCTATGAGACACCCTGGATGCTTGTTTTCTAGACCCTGTAACGTTTCAAGATCCCTTTGGGGTACTCATTGAGATTTTCAAGAGAAGGTTTCATTGGTCGAAATAGCTCAGTTGAAAGAGCGTTATACTCATGATTCAAAGGTCCCTGGTTCGAACCCAGGTTTCGACATTTACATTTTTTGTTTGAACCTCGCATGATATACATGCCGACTATTCATATTCACGTTCTCCAGTAAAAGTTGTCTTGTTAGAGTACTCGCACCCTTCTGTATCTCACCCCATAACGAAGTTAGCTCCTAGTGCCCTTTTGTCATCAGAAAATACGTAATTATGTTTCTTGGCATCGAGACGAATCCATTGACACCAACATTTCCCTTATCGCGTCAAAATCAGTGGTCACTTCCGGTTTATGAGATTTTGGTGGATTTGGGTATAGTTCCATGCCGTGATTACGAACTAATATAGGATTTTGTTATTTCATGTAATTTATAGCATTCAAAGCGCGGTTTATCGTTCTACGGTGAAGTTGGAGGGTGGAACTTGATGAATTTAGAACCTATGGGTGTTCCCCTTCCATTCGACACCTCACATGTTATGCTAGGACTAAAACTGCAATTTTTATTTTTTAAATAGTTTTAAATAGTGCCTAAATGGTATAAGTACATCGAATCACGTTTGCTCGTTGAAAATAAGCCAAATCGGAGGCATTGACTTTTTTGGTACACCCAATATACAAAATTTATATGAATTTCATGGTAATTTGAGCCACTCTGTATATTTGATTTTTGTTTTTTCTTTCCTATGACCGTCAACCATGTTTTTTTCTCTCCAATGACAGGCGGTTATGTTTTTTCCCTCCAACAGGCAGCCTCCTTTTCTCTCCAATGACAGGCGGCCATGTTTTTTTCACAATGACAGGCGGCCATGTTTTTTCTGAAACCAGCACCTTAGACCGCTCGGTCAACCTGACTTACAAAAAAAATGTAAAACCCAACGAGATCACCTAACACATTCTTTTTCCGTCTGACTCTCTCGTACACATTGATTTTCCCCATCGTCGTAACCATACATTTTTCCCCATTACCCAACGCAATCTGGTGTTCAATGCCCCAACCGTGGCGCCCTCGGAATGTCTCAACGTCTCGAACGCGGTCGGTCTCCCCCACCGCAACGACCTCTATGTTCCCGCCGGGAACTCCGACGCTCTCTCTCTCTACCACACGTATTGTAAGTCTTTCGCTCTCTTACTCACGGTTTTCCTATACTTATTGCCGGACCTTCTTAGGTATACTACTCTTACTATTCGGGAAGAGTTCCCTTACTTTACTATCTTTTGTTTCGGGTTCAATGTTATACAGTGTTTGAACGCGCCTTTAACGATTGTATGGACTTGGGGCATAGGGGAGTAGTTTAACGTGCAGCGCCGCAGTGGCGGAATTGGGCGAACTCGTCCATATAGTGACACTTATCTGCATTTACCACTTTGATAAAACGAGTGTTTATAAAGTTCGATAGTTTAAATTAACGTTTTACAGTCGTCACGTGTTTACAGTCGTCACGAGTATTCGCTCTGCCAGTGCAGGAAGTTCTTGTAACAGCTTTGTTACAATTAATCTACAAAAGGAAAAGAGGGAAATTTTTTCAAGTTTTTTAATAAATATTTTTGATAAATTTTCACATCGATATAAAAAAAATATTTCAAACTATTAATTATAGTAATCTGAAAAAGCATAAATGAAATAAATGAAAAATTTAATTTCTGTAATACACATTTAAAATTATTTCGATTCAACTAGCGGCCACCACAAACCGCCGACGATTTGACGGCCGGCCCCGACTGTATGGCAATGCTAGGTCAATGTGAATACAATTAGTTGTATGATTTTTCATCATAATGTTAAGAGCCCAATGTGAAACATTGAGTCGTAAATACTACGAGGAAGATTTGTAAAAGACAGAGGAGTCTATTTCTAATAATATAGAAGCATTCTGGAATTTTATAAATAGTAAACGTAATAATCATGGATTTCCACCACACATGATACCTTGATTATAATAATAGCCATGAAACAGAAAACATTGCTCAACTTTCTGCGGTTCACTTTAAAATATAATCTTGTGGAGAATGTTTCGGAGTTTTTCTCTGAGCACACTGTAGATACAAGCAACTGTAATATTACTCTAGAATCAGTCTTTAGTAAATTTAGTTCATTGAATATCAGCACGTTGTTGACTGCCAACCACGAGAGAATTCGTAGTTGGCTTTCTTGCCTAGGACGGCAACTACGAGTTATCTCGTAGTTTCTTTGCCTATATTCTTAGTATATCAGTGCAAATATGAATAGATGGCTTCAGGGGGGAGAACAAAAAATCATGGTTGGCTTACAGGAACAGAAAATGTATTAATAAATTAACAGAAATTTATAAATTGATTATAAAATAATCATAAAACAACATACTCTAGAAAGACGTAAATGTGATGAGCTCAACTCTATATCTGATTTATTACTAACGAATTTAGACGCATATCTCTGTAGCAAAGCGACAGGTCGAAGCATGTCTGTGTACGAATTAACTCTTAGTTTGGCTTCCGTCAAGATATTTCTGTTACATAAGCCAACTACAAGATCATTCGTAGGATTTTTTTTTTCTTTATGCTTTTTGATGATAACTTTGTAGTATTATGAAGGTTTTTAATAACATAATATGATGAAATTGAATTGGCTTCTCTGACCCGAATTCTGAAAATACCGTGGCAGTCAATAAGTTTATAAAGGGCCTGGTCCTGATAATATTGCTCTAAGATTTTTATACAAATTCCCTTGAAAGATATTTATATATACTTTTTACAACCTCACTAAGTTCCTGATGATTTCCAAGTCATGGGAAACATAGTTTTATAACTCCCATATTCAAGTATGGCGAAAAAGCAGATATTAAAAACTATAAAGCAATCTCAAATATGAGCTCGATACCAACATTATTTGAAAGCATTATTTGTGATCAAATTACAAATTTTGTTACAGAAACCTTATCAGAGTAACAACATGGTTTTTTGCAAAGAGTGTTTAACAAGCACAATTTTGTTAGCGTTCACCCAGCACGTGTTGGATTCCTTGGAAAATCTCCAGCAAAATGATTAATTTTATACTGACTTCTGCAAGGCATATAATACTGTTGATTTTAAGCTGGGTCACAAGTTATCCCAACGATAGAACACAAGTGATCAAAATAAAAGGATAATTATCAGAACTCAGGGTGCCTTCCTTTTCAACATTTTCATTAACAATAATAATTTTTGCCACTTATGAGTCCAAAACAAATTACTTAGATATGCTGCTTACAAACAATTATGCTTAGAGGGCATTCCTTGATTAAATTAAGAGTTATGAAATCAGAACTTGCAGCATGCATGTAGATCAAATATTTTTGTATTAGATTCTACATTGTCCTGAAACCTGTTCAAACTTACTTTCCAAATTTGGACTCTTCGTACCTTCTAGAAATACTCATTGTAATAAAGATTTTCCTTTGCTGAGAACTATGGAGATGTAACTATAGCCAACACACAACTTCAATGATTGTAGATGATGCAAATAAAATTGATATAGATAACTTCAACACCAGTTCTCTACATCATTGAAGAAGAAATGAAGATAACTGATTTCCCTATTTTTTTATTTATTTGAAGGTTAGTGATTTTTAAATATAAAAATATAATATCAATATTGTCAATGCTTGGCCCTTTTACAATGTTATCCTTTTACAATTGATTTGTTGAAAATATAAACAGGATGTTCATAAAATCATGGAATCATCTGCGACTGAAAGATAAACTTTAGTCACTATCTTCCATCGTCAAGATAACCTCTTGTGGGGTATTCATGTTGAAAAGGGAAACATTCTCAATTGAATATTGATAGAAAGATTTTTTTGTGAATTGAAAAATCCACGATTAAAATGAAGTTATTTTTTGTGAATGTCTAACAGAAAACTACTTCCCAGGCTAAAGCCACGCTGGACATTAAACTACATCTGATAGATATTCTGAAAAGGCCCTAACTCAAAAGAAAAAATCTGAAATTGAAAATTTGCATTTTCATTCAGATAGTTATTTGATTTTCTATTCCAGTCTTAATTAAGAACTCATAAAGATGAATAAGGCAAAGAAGAATGTTTTCCAAAAGAGAGTACTCACCAGAAATCATTCGTAACATTGACGCAGGAGAGACATCGCATTCACTAGATCTTCAATACATTCACAAAAAATAACTTCATTTTAATCGTGGATTTTTCAATTCACAGAAAAATCTTTCTATCAATATTCAATTGAGAATGTTTCCCTTTTCAACACCTTTTACAATGTTATGAATTTTATTATTAGGTTTAATTCTAGTTGTTATAGTAATAAGATACATTTTTAATAAGTAAAATCATAAGTACTTGAAGAAGTTTATTTGTAAATAAATAAAACTGCATCATTGAGTCCACTGTCTTGGCATTAATTTGTGATTTTAATGATAGCCACCATTCCAGAGCACTAATCCTCAAATAAGAAACTGTAGAATGGGTCTATTGTAGCTTATATTTTATAACATCAGGCATTGCCAGTTTGTTAAAGGTTTAAATGTAAATTCGTGCTTCTGAAAAATGTTCTTTCATAAAGTGAGAGCTACATGAATTCCAAATATGACATTGGTGTTTAATTGTGAAAAGGATTTGAACAGTATTCAATTTGATAAAGTTTTTAAACATATGAACCCTTATTTAAAACAATTTGAACAATATGAAGAAAAACAGTTTTTTTCCATCCCTGTTTACGAGACACACTGTTGTAAATCATATTAACCAAGCCCAGTTTTTGGCGTTGACTATATTTCCGTCTTCCATGAGACATTATTTCTCATTCACAAAGACCTTGATTATAATCTATTTGCCAACCCTATATACCTTTTATATAATATTTTAATATAATATAATTGATATGGTATAGGTTATCTTACTATACTATCAGCAGATAGTGAATATTTGTACCTAGACCAGTCAGTATGTGCAGTGGTTAAGCATTTTAGTATCTTATCATTAACATTTATATTAGTTGATGTGAATTTGAATTAACATGAGGACCATAGAGATTACTTTTAGAGTAATTTAACATATGTGGAGTAGTTATCGAAAATATGACACTTTCGAGAATAATTTGTATTGTCTTATGAGCCTAGTTTCTAGAGGTAATCTGTTGTCAATTTTTGGAGCCAAACAGCTAACAGACTTCAATTAAGAGTATAAGTGATAACAAAAAGTTACTCACCAATTGATTATTGACTTGCTTTGAGTACAAATGTTTGTATTCTTTACATTCATTGCGGTATGCGAGAATATGATTCCAATCCCAATTTCTCCTTCTTCTTCTGACATTATTTTCAATAACACAATCATAAGCAAAATGCCACCATTCCTTATAATGGCCTGCATATGCTGTTAGGTTGGGTCTGTATTTTCGAAATGGAATGCCTCTGGACATTCTACCCATGGAATCTGCTAATGCGATTATATCTCGATACTGTGACTTGGTGATACCAATGAAAAGTTTTTCCATTTGTAAATTGAGATGAATTTTGGGAATGGAGTAAGGTGGTGAGTCACTGGCAGGAGTCTGATTTATTTTCAACCTTGCTGATGAGTTAATCGGACCCAAAACTGTAAAAAACAATCAACTACAATTTATTGAATATTTTTTTAAAGTAGTCCATTTTCTCGAAGTGGAGTTATAAAAGTAGGGAACGGTTGCTTCTCAAAGTCTTGCTCCACAGAATATGATGTAATATTAGGATACATATGTATACATTTCAAAGATTGTTATCTTCATCTTCAGTGTATTATAAAAAGCTTATGAGATGGAAAAATTTATTAATTTATTGGGTATTTGTGGTAATTCAAGTAACGAGAAAAGTAACTCATCTCTAGCGGTCATCTTGTGTGGAAAGATGGTTAGATTTTTTTTTTCATTTATTATAATTATAATATTTTAAACAAATCATTCCCGATAACTTCAACTTCGAAGTCACACACCTACAATAACGTTCGTACAATGCAAACGCAGAAATTCAAATAAAATTATTTTGTTTTAACCTGATGATGACAAATACCATGTCGAAACGTCGTTAAAATAAATTATATGAATTAACTGAATCAGCTTTATTCCTAGAAATTGAAGAAAATATATATATATATATATATATATATATTCTGAGAAATTCTTTGGGACAGCAGCAAACGCAAATGTACTCTTATAACATTATATTTCCAATATTTCGACAATGAATATTGTCATCATCAGGGAGCTACAAAGGTGAAAATACTATAGTATGTTGATAAATATAAAAATAACCTTACTTACAATGTTAGTGAGAATGGTCGTTTTTCGGTGAAACACAAAAAGATGTAAAAGACAGCATTAAAACATGTAAGAACATGGAGCAACAATTAGATTTATATGGAATAATATATGGAATAATATTTGTAACAAAAACATTACTGGTAAATTTACTAAAACCCGAAAACAATTGTGGTGAACATTCTTTGGTTATGAATGTGAAAAGTGTGGGAAAATCAAAACATAGAGGTTGGAATTTAACATAACCTAAAATGTCAACGTCAAAATTGTACAATTTTTAAGAAGAAGAAGAGACATTTGGTCTAAGCTGTCCAAATGAAAGTGGAAACATCAATTGCAATTACTACTGAAGATGAGATTTTCTAATGGTAAAATTGGATAAATAAATTTTATTATGTTATTATTTGTAAAATCTTTCATGTTGGTTTGTATTAAATAGAAAAGGAAGAGGAATTATTATTGAGAGCATTCGGGTTCTTGTCTAAGATTAATAAATAAGAATAGATCTCACTTAAATGATTGAGATCTGTTCTTTTGTTTAAACAATTGTTGGATTGAGAAATAAATGCCATTTCCAAAAAGATTCATTCGAAGCATTCTTTTCTTTTACTAAAATTTTTGTGGAATTATAATCCATATTGTGATCTTCTTTATTCACATGTTCACTGAGAGCACATCTTTCAGGGTGAAGTCTACAATCACTTTTGTGGGCACTTATACGGTCTTTTAGTAACCTAGCTGTTTGACCTATATATGCATGGTTACAACTTGCACAAGGAATGCAATAAACTAGTTTTGTTTGTGAGAATAAGAGTTTTATCCTTGACCACAGAAAATAAAGAATTTATGATTAAAACCGTTCTTTGGGCTATTTTTATATTGCCAAAATTGTTAAAAATTCGTGCGAGCTTAGGTGTGATTTCTGCAATGAAAGGTAAAGAAGTATAAAAAATGTTGCTTTGAGTTTCATTATTATCATTTTTATTATTCAAATTCTCAGGTATAATGTCATTTGAAGAATGGATTATAGACGGTGTGCTGAATAAAATCTTATTCAATAAGGATGAAGGATATGCATTTTGTTTGAATAACTTGTGGAGAATTTTCAAATTTTTGTAGTGAAATGAAGAGGCAGAAATTCGTTAGTACACGTTGTTTCATCTGCTTGACCAAGTTTATTTTTAATGATTGTTTGTGGTAAGACCAGTAGTTCATATATCTTCCAGAACTGATCGGTTTTCTATACCAGTCAACTAGTAAGATGTTATTGGAAGTACGGATGAGCTTAGTGTCCAGGAAAGGAACGCTACCTTCATCATCTTCATTTTTGATGGTAAATTGTATAAACGGGTCATAGCTGTTGAAAATATCTACAATTTCTGTAATCTCTGATCGAGGAAGTGCTAGGATTATGTCATCAACTTCCTCGAAGCCGACAGAATACGTTCCTAGGTGATGTGGATTTCCGCGACTGGTATATTATCCTGTAGGATAGACCATAATTAATGATTGGTGTGAAGTTATCCATAGATTTCTAGCAACATGCTGACGTAGTGGAAAATTAAAATCTGTGGCTGGGTTACATATTTATCAGCACCCGGACAAAAAATCTGTGGCCGGAAATATTCAACATACATATGTGATCTGGAATTTCGATATCATCATGATATCAGTCGATATGAAACCTGGAATCATGTCAATTTATATTATGGAAGGGACCTCTCAAGATGACGTCACTTTTCTACGGAAATGTTTCTGTCACTAACAGACCTTTTGATCAATTGATTTTTTTCAATGGGGATCGCGTCAGTTCTTCACAACCTTTGTTAAATCGGTACCACAAGAGGTGCGTTCATGAAAATTATAAGAATTATAGAATTTCAGGTTGATTACCGTAATGGAATCGTTTTTTTTGTCACCCATACTGTTTTTCAATTGATTTTTTTCAATGGGGATCGCGTCAGTTCTTCACAACCTTTGTTAAATCGGTACCACAAGAGGTGCGTTCATGAAAATTATAAGAATTATAGAATTTCAGGTTGATTACCGTAATGGAATCGTTTTTTTTGTCACCCAACTGTTTTCGAAAATGATTTTATTATCGAGTAACAATAATTCTTCACACCCCTTGTAAAATCCAAACCACAAGATGTGCGTTCATGAAAATAAAATTTCTTC